>CM061232.1:29190158-29773485 GCA_030844895.1 Ambrosia x helenae
TTCGAAAAGTATATATAATATTTAGTCTAGTATTGACGTATTGAGACGAGTCAGTTCAACTTCGAAAAGTAAGCACGGTGTGCAATTGTTATAATTTTACAAAGTTTAAAGAAGAAGCTTAAACCAAGAACAAGGGTTTCTGAGATTGCAAGAGGGGATTCATGATTTGGTGTTTTTAATTAATTAGACAATAATTATTGTAAGAACTCCTCGTAAAAAAAAAGATAAAAAAACTCCTAATATTGGAATGTCAGACCCACATAATCGACCAAATCCTAAGTTTGATAATCAAAAAAGTAAACCCTATATGCCTCGTATAGAGCTATATGAGGCATATTGGTACGAGGTTGCAGATTGTCAATGCCTTGAAGTCGGTGTGCAGCGTTTTGTCCTCTATATGCCTCGTATAGCTCAGACATCTAGAAAGAGAGAGAGAGAGGAAATCGGTGGGTTCCACCACCACCAGATGTGACGGGAGCCACGGCGGCGCTATCCGTTCTCCAGGGCGTTCGTCACTTAAGCACACTAATTGGAGGACAGGGTAACGGGAGCGACGAAACGATGAGCAGTGATGATGAATCTGACACGAGCAGTAGTCGACTCCTGTGACTAGGTAATCTAAAATGGCAAATAATGATGTTACTGAATAGGTGCTATAGTAGTTGTAAGAATAGTGATTTGGTTATGTTTGTGCTTAAAGTGGTGATGGTGGAGAACAATAGTATTGTTTAAGTGGGTTAATGATGGTAGTGATAAGTTGTGGGTTCAGGTGGAGTTGTGGTGATATAGTGGCAGTCTGGGGCGAATCTAGAGAAGAAGCATGGGTAACGTCTGTTACCCCTCAATTTTTTGGCGTAGCGCATTTTTAATTTTTTTTTTACGGTGTTTGTATTACATTACCCGTGAAAATTATGTAACGTTACCCCTGAAATATTGGTTTAGATCGCCACTGGCAGTGGTTGAGGTTTGGATCCTACAGTTGTTGGGAATCATGGTATCGTATACACAGCGGAAGCGGTTTATATATTTAACGAAAACTGATTATATATACTATATATATAATAGCCGATTAATATATATAAATTGTTAGTTATTTTATTAATCCGATTAATAAAATATTCCCAATCAGGATCTCAGTTAAATGCGTATAAACAAATAAATAACAAAACAACCATAGGGGGTTTAGTAATCAACCTTTGACGACTACACCGGAATTGTAACAGCGGGTTACAACGAATCCTCGCTAGTAGGAAGTTCACACTGTGCACGAACCAACCGGGAAGCAACACTTGCAAGAAGAAGGTGGTGGTTGTGGTGGTTGATGGCGGACCAAACGAAAAAGGACGGCGGCCCTTTTTCTTGGGGTGGCGGCCGCAAACAATAGAGAGGAGGCAAGAGGTATATTGTTTTGATAAAAGTGTGATTAGGGTTTACTCCTTAACCCTCCTTTTATAAAACAATAACTTACAATAAGCCCCCTTGTTAAATATCTTAATACTCCTTAATATTAATCTTATTAATATTAAGTCCCTCAAATCTAAAACAATTATTATTTCATAAATAATAATTCATCTACTCATGAACTTATCTGATTCGTGTACCAACGTGTAACTCTTCGGATCGTACCGGGTCGGGTTACATTGACCTCGACTTTTAATTACATCGGACATCCTATATATCCAACAATCTCCCACTTGGACGATTTTAATTAAATGAGTCAACGTGCGCAAAGTTGGACGCCTAGCTGCATCGCATTGCACCCAAACAGTATGACACTTTACAGTCGTCAACTAGTTCTTTAAGTTCAAACTAACACTTTACTTAACCAAATACTATAGCCCTGATAATTCTATCAATAAGTCCCTTCTGTATAGACATCCGTTGATCATAAGACATGGATCATTCATTCTTATATAATGATCAACTATTCTCTATTCTCGTCTCTAATTCAAAGTGGTCTAACGAACTACCTTAATCCGAGCGTGGCCACACGTTTATACCAGTTTGAGTTTTACGAGGGCGCCAGAATGTCTAGACTTCTAATCCCATAGAAGTACAGAAATCCATTAGCGTCATACAACTCCCACTTAATCTCGGATTTCTCCCAACGCTACCCTTATTGCTACCCATGTTTCAGGATAGTGTAAGATAACATCAAAGATAGTCCTTGATCAATGTAGTTTAATATGTGCCTTAGGAAAAAGGACAGATTGAACATATCAATATCAAAACATCTCATGACACAGATCCATGGAGATCGTTTTGAAGCGAGTTACATCCAATATTATTCCCTAATAATATCTGTGAATTATGATCCTCAAACCCTTGAGCTATTCATCTCATGAATACAACCATCCCAATTCACAATAGTCTTACATTCAAATTCATTCCCATGTAATTTGATCGACTACGGACATTTAGAATACTCTTATTCAAGGATTTAAACATACGAATAAATGAACACAGTTAATAAATATTAAATTTGCATTTAACCCATTAAATCAAATAAACATTCAACATAACTGTCATAGTTCAAAATAAAACATCAATACTAATTACAGATCATGCTCATTGTCTAACAACTCTAAGCCCTATATTTCCAGCATGCTCCTCATGTCTAGCTTGAGGTAAAGGCTTATTAAAGGGGTCAGCCAGATTTAGATCTGTATGAACTTTGTTCATCACGACGTCTCCACGCTCTACTATTTCTCTAATATAGTGGAACTTTCTGAGTGTATGCCTTGCGGTCTGATGTGACCTTGGTTCCTTTGCAAGAGCAATGGCACCAGTGTTTGTCACACAGTATCTCGATTGGTTTCTTTATGCTAGGCATAACATCGAGATCAGTAATGAACTTCTTCATCCAGGCAGCCTCCTTTGCAGCATCCGATGCAGCAATGTATTCTGATTCACAGGTGGATTGAGCAACCACACTTTGCTTAGAGCTCTTCCAAGTAATAGCCCCACCATTCAGAATGAAAACATATCCCGTTTGTGATCTTGAGTCATCACGATCAGTCTGGAAGCTTGCATCAGTATAACACTTAACTGACAGCTCCTCCTCCAGTCCTCCATATATTAAGAACATGTCCTTAGTCCTTCTCAGGTACTTAAGAATGTTCTTCACTGCAGCCCAGTGACTCTCTCCTGGATTTTGTTGATATCTACTCGTCATGCTAAGAGCATACGAGACATCAGGTCTAGTACATAACATGGCATACATGATGGAACCAATCGCAGAAGCATATGGAACACCTTCCATTTTCTTCTTTTCCTCTTCAGTATTTGCACACTGCTTGTTATCAAGAATGGTTCCATGTGCCATGGCAAGAGCCCCCTTTTTGAGTCTTGCATTGAGAAGCGTCGTAAGACCTTATCAATATATGTACTTTGACTCAAACCCAATAACCGCTTCGATCTATCTCTATAAATCTTTATTCCCAGAATATAAGCGGCTTCACCAAGATCTTTCATTGCGAAACATTTACCCAACCAGGTCTTAACATCTTTAAGCATAGGGATATTGTTTCCAATGATTAGTATGTCATCTACATACAGTATAAGAAAAGTAATATAGCTCCCACTAGATTTCTTGTAAACACACGGTTCATCTTCGTTCTTGATAAAACCAAACTCTTTGATTTTCTGATCAAAACAGAGATTCCAGCTGCGAGATGCTTGCTTTAATCCATAGATGGATTTATTCAGCTTGCACACCTTATTAGGATTCTTTGGATCGACAAAACCTTCAGGTTGAACCATATAGACATCTTCAAGTAAGTGTCCATTAAGGAACGCGGTTTTGACATCCATCTGCCATATCTCATAGTCATAATATGCAGCAATGGCAAGTAGAATTCTAATAGACTTAAGCATGGCTACTGGCGAGAAAGTTTCCTCATAATCAATTCCTTGATTCTGAGTAAAACCTTTCGCTACAAGCCTTGCTTTGTAGGTTTGCACATTCCCATCCATGTCAGTCTTCTTCTTGAAGATCCATTTGTTTCCCACAGTCCGACATTCGGTAGGAAGATCAACCAAATCCCAGACTTGGTTATCATACATGGATTGCATCTCTGCATTCATGGCTTCTTGCCATTTCTTGGATTCTGAATCCAAGATTGTAGCTTTGTAAGTAGTAGGCTCAGCTTCATCAATCGTGAAGATATCGTCAAACCTTACAGGTGCACGACGATCCCTAATACTTTTCCGAACACTTGGCATTTCTGTTGTTTCTTGAGTCCTCTCAGGCTCAACTTCAACAACTGGATCAGTTACATCTGGTTCTGTCTGAACACCTGGTTCAGTCACTTATGATTCTCGAATTTCTTTAAGATCCACATGATTATCTCCAATCCCTCGCACCAGAAGCTCTTCCTCTAAGAAAGTGCCTCTGCGTTTGGTGAAAATCTTATTTTCAGTGGGGTGGTAGAACAGGTAACCGATCTTCTTACCGTATCCAACGAAAACCACTTTTTCGCCTCTAGGATCTAGTTTATCTGAAGATTCTAGAGTGACATAAGCATTACATCCCCAAACTTTAAGGTAGGATACATGAGGTTTCTTTCCATGCCATATCTCATAAGGCGTTTTATCAACCTTTTCATTGGAGCTATATTCACAAGTCTTGCGGCAGTTTCCAAAGCATAACTCCAAAAGGATTTTGGAAGGTTTGTTCGACACATCATTGATCGAATCATATCTAATAGAGTTCGATTTCTCCGCTCAGACACACCATTATGTTGCGGTGTTCCGGGTGGAGTGAGTTGTGAAACTATTCCACAATCCTTTAGATGGTCGATGAATTCCTGACTAAGATATTCACCGGCTCGATCTGATCGAAGCATTTTAATAGTTCTATTTAGCTGATTTTCTACTTCGTTTTGGTACTCCTTGAACTTTTCAAGAGTTTCATGTTTATGCTTCATAAGATAAACATAACCATATCTACTTAAATCAGTAAATGTAACAAAGTATCTTTCTCCATGTCTTGACATTGTTCTAAATGGACCACATACATCTGTATGTACAAGTCCTAACAGATCATTGGCTCTTTCTCCAACATTTGAAAAAGGTGCTTTTGTTAACTTTCCACTTATGCATGATTCGCATTTTCCAAACGACTCCGAACCTTTGGAATCCAGGATTCCTGCGGTTTTGAGTTGTTTAACACGATTCTCACTATGTGACCAAGTCTACAATGCCACATATACGTATCATTAAAGTCCAACTTATTACGTTTATGGGAGATATTGCATAATATGTTATCGTTTTGGATTTCTATCTCATAGATCCCATTGTTAGGTTTTGCATCAAAGTAAAATACATCGTTAAAATAAGCAGAAATAAATTCACCATTAAAACGATAATCAAAACCTTGTCTACGCAAAGCATGAAATGAAACAATATTTCTAGTCACACTAGGAATGTAATAAACATTGTTCAAAACAAGTTCTAAACCAGAAGGTAGTAAAAGAACATATTCTCCTATTGCCTTCACTGCAACTCTTTGTCCATTGCCAACATGGACCTCCAAGTCACCTTGTTTCAGCTTTCTAATCTTTCTTAGTCCTTGCAAAACATTACAAATGTGGAAACCACATCCTGTGTCAAACACCCATGTTTTGCTAGAAAAAACAAAGATTTCAATAACATATATACCTGAGGACTCTCCTCCAGAAGCCTTGGCTTGCTTCAGTTCAGCTAAATACTTAGCACAGTTCCTTTTCCAGTGCCCAGTTTCATCACAATGAAAACATTTGGCATCTTTCAAGCGTTTCTTGTTGGCAACAGCTTTGCCCTTTCCCTTCCCTTTGCCTTGATAGCCCTCTTCTTGGTTTTAGGTTTCTTAATCTGGCCCTCCCTGATCATCAGCACTGGTGGAGTTTTGCCAGGTATGTTTACCTCAGCAGTTTTGAACATCTGATGCAGTTCTGCAAGTGTCTTCTCCATCCCATTCATATTATAGTTCATAATGAACTGGTCATATGACTTGGGCAATGAGTTCAGGATGATATCCCCAGCTAACTCATCGCTCAAGGGGGATTCCAGACGAGCCAAGTGATCAACATATGCCTTCATTTTTAGCACATGAGTGCCAACTGGTGAACCCTCTTGCATACGAGTGGTTATAAGTGATCGCATCACATCAAAACTCTCATGGCGAGCATTTTGTTGGAACATTTCCATCAGATGCTGATTCATGTCGTATGCATCCATGTCCTCCATGGTCCTTTGAAGTTCAAGGATCATGGAAGCCAGCATCAGACATGAGACTTTCAAAGAGTCATCAAAATGCTTAGCCCAGGTTTTATAAAGCTCACTCTTGGGATTTATGGGTTCATCAGGGACTGGTTCTTCAAGAACATACAATTTGTTCTCCGCTTTGAAAACAATTTTCAAGTTGCGGTGCCAGTCCATGAAGTTGGAGTGGTTCAGTTTGTCCTTCTCTAAGATGGACTTGAGAGAGAAATGGGAGGTGGAATTGTTTTCAGTTGACATCTACAAAGTTCAAAATTAATGTATTAGTATTTCATGTTTTAAGTATCCTAATTATTTTATGACCCAAAAAGCAAAATTAATTAGGATGAGACCCCGATTCATCAATACACAATGAACTGGCTTAGCACTGTCCACTGGCACGATTAGGTAGGTAAACAACGATTGTTAATTGTGTCCATTACACAACTCTCCTTTTGGGGTTATCGCTAAAAGCGATGTATGTTTAACCCCAACTATGCCCACTTGTCTAACAAGCGATGTTTGGTCCTTTACTGTTAACTGTAACACCGGTCTATGTTACACAGGAAACCGCGATGATTACCTTCACTCATGATCAATGCCCAAATGCAGGGTCAGCACTAAGATTTGGGTTCAATATAGAATGGAATGTTAACTCGTTAAGGGTGGCATGAAGCATCAATTTAAAATTGGGATTTAATTTTAGTATTTACCATAAATATATTGAATGACTTGTTAGCATGATGTGAGTCACACAACAGTTTATAAAATCCAATTTTATATTGTTCGTGATAATTGAAACTCCTTTCAACACTCGACACGGTATAGTTTTAAATACCCTATTTAAACTACGTTAGTCGTATTATCGCGAATGGACTTGTTTTAATATTAATAAAACTCTTTTATTAAATATGCTTTTCGGTTTTATAAAACTTGTTTTAATAAAACCGTTGCCATGATTGTGAAAATTTTATTTATTTTGGGTTATCTAAATTATTTACAATAAATAAACCACAACCACAAAACATAATAATAAAATTAAACGAATCGAGCCCCTAATAGGTCGCCCGTTTCGTTTTTAGCCAGAAACAAAACGAACTAGTCAAAAGGGTTTCAAAACAATTTTGATATAGCTCCCACTTGACCCGAGATCTCTATCTTCATGGAACCTGTTCTCCTTTTTATCTTCGTCTTGATCTTGTACTTGTAGGATTACAAATAAATTTGAAATACAAATAAAACAAATCTATTCTAATCCTATCTATTACACCGGATCCAATATCCGTAATAAAAATACAAATCAATAAAATAAAACATCACAAAACATAACCATGACAAGGGTCAAAATACATAGGGCTCGATTCACATCACAATCCATGAACAACAAAAAGCTTTTGATCTTTTGTCAAAAAAAAATTGACAAATAAAACATAGATCAAAATTATAACTTTACCATCTATACGCGCGTAACCGTGGCTCTGATACCACTGTTGGGAATCATGGTATCGTATACACAGCGGAAGCGTTTGTATATTTAACGAAAACTGATTATATATACAATATATATAATAGCCGATTAATATATATAAATTGTTAGTTAATTTTATTAATCCGATTAATAAAATATTCCCAATCAGGATCTCAGTTAAACGCGTATAAACAAATAAATAACAAAACAACCATAGGGGGTTTAGTAATCAACCTTTGACGACTACACCGGAATTGTAACATGCGGGTTACAACGAATCCTCGCTAGTAGAAGTTCACACCGTGCACAAACCAACCGGGAAGCAACACTTGCAAGAAAGAAGGTGGTGGTTTGTGGTGGTTGATGGGCGAACCATAAGAAAAAGCGGCGGCGGCCCTTTTTCTTGGGGTGGCGGCCGCAAACAATAGAGAGGAGCCAAGAGGTATATTGTTTTGATAAAAGGTGTGATTAGGGTTTACTCCTTAACCCTCCTTTTATAAAACAATAACTTACAATAAGCCCCCTTGTTAAATATCGTAATACTCCTTAATATTAATCTTATTAATATTAAGTCCCTCAAGTCTAAAGCAATTATTATTTCATAAATAATAATCCATCTACTCATGAACTTATCTGATTCGTGTACCAACGTGTAACTCTTCGGATCGTACGGGGTCGGGTTACATTGACCTCGACTTTAATTACATCGGACATCCTATATATCCAACAACAGTAACATAAAGAATAGTGATGGCAATGGAGGTTGTTTTGATGGAACGATTCTGGTAAGGTTCAAGAATATAGAAAGGGACCAATAACAAATTAAGGAGATATGTTAAGGATTGAAGACTAGTCAAAACCTTAGTCAACCAAATCAAGAGCAGTTGACTTGAGCTAAGAAGTGGTCAACTAACTATGGTAGGAAAGGTATAAGTATTAAACTATCCATTAATATATACATATACATTATGAATCATTTCAGGTAAACACGTGTGGGGGAGTAGCGAGCTTAATAAATCACTATTGATAATGAACTACACGAGCAAATAAAATACATTGTGCATATTTGTTGTTATTAGACTAATTAAGCTTGAACCATAAATTGTAACCCGGAAGATGTGAATATATATTCATAACTTTTAGGACTTGTATATGATTTGACGGATAGATATATGAATGGGATATTTAGACATTGGCAAGTGTTATAAGTACTAATATTAGTTTAGTACGTGAAAACTAAATGATCATTTGTGTTAGAAGGGTTAGGATCAAATACACAAGACACTTTTTCTAAGAAGGGTGAGAAGGATTGTGATCCATTGATCATATATTTGAAGGGTTGAGATTAGTTTGTTTGAAAAAAATAAATAATAAATTAGAGAAAGGGCATAAAAGGAAAACCACATTTGTTGACTTTCTCTCTCCACATGCAATGCACATGTCAATTCCCCCATCATTTTAAAACGTCTATAACTTTTTCATACGACATTTTTTTTTCAAAAAAAATTCACCATATTAACGAGCGTTTTTTTATCTTTAATATGAGTACCACATTGCTACATTAAAATTGAAAAAAAAAATTCGTGCTAAATGGGTTTTTTTTTTCTCCGTTGTGTCTTCTGCACGTTCATTGTGTTATAGTATGCATGTGTGCATTATAAATATGTTATTTGTGTTTTTTTAGTCTACACATAATTTAACTTTGTCCATTGTGTTTTTAGTATCCTTTTAATTGTGTTTTACGCAAATGAGTTTTGTATTTAGGCGTACATTGTGTTTATTATGTTGTTCATTGTGTTTAAGTCTATTATTCATTGTGTTTTAGTATTCTGTTCATTGTGTCTTTTATATGTCGTTAATTGTGTTTTATTAGACTGTTCATTGTGTTTTATACCATATTGTTCATTGCATATTTAATTGGTACTCATTGTGTTTTACGTTATCTCCATTGTGTCTTACGCAACTGGGTTTTCAACTTTTTTTCCAAAAGTATTCATTGTGTTTTAATCTTTTGTTCATTGTGTCTTTATTATGTCGTCCATTGTGTTTTACACAATTGGGTTTTTAACTTTTTTTTTTCAAAAGTATTCATTGTATTTTAGTCTTTTGTTCATTGTGTCTTTCGTATGTCATCCATTGTGTCTTACGTAACTGGGTTTTCAACTTTTTTTTTTCAAAAGTATTCATTGTGTTTTAGTCTTCTATTCATTGTGTCTTTAGTATGTCGTCCATTGTGTTTTACTAGACTCTTGATTATGTTTTA
This sequence comes from Ambrosia x helenae, assembly GCA_030844895.1. Classification (NCBI taxonomy): domain Eukaryota; kingdom Viridiplantae; phylum Streptophyta; class Magnoliopsida; order Asterales; family Asteraceae; genus Ambrosia; species Ambrosia x helenae. The sequence continues at coordinate 29,200,130 of CM061232.1, forward strand.
TACCCTATATTTAATTGGTGTTCATTGTGTTTTACATTCTATTGTGTCTTATGCAAGTGGGTTTTGAATTTTTTTTTTCAAAAGTATAGCAATATGGTACTCATATTAAAGATAAAACGACGCTCAATTTTATGGTATAATTTTTTTTAAAAACGGATGACGTATAAAAAAGTTACGGGCATTTAAAAACGAAGGTGGAAATGACATGTGACTTGTATGTGCATATGTTTTTGACAAAATTACCCCTCCCACTTGTTAATCCTTTGGACACATGTCATTTTCTAGTGGCTTCTCACCCTTCTCATTTTTTGTAGTCTTTGTACAATAACACAACCCTGTGTTAGAAATCTATAACTTATAATAAAAGAATTGAATTTCTATGAGATGGCATTCAATGGAGGGTGCGATGTGGCACTTTGAGGTGATAGTATTGAATTTATTATTTTAAATAAAAGATAAATTTTTAAAATTTTTATTTTCTTTTTTTAAATAAAATCTATATCTATATTATCTTAAAATTTCAAATATGTTAATTGATATATTTTCCTTATTTTCCTCTCACATTTTTAAATGTTAATTATTATTTTTAAATTTCAAATATTTTAATTAATCTTTTTATCTTTATTTTTTTCTTATTTTTTCACTCACAATTTTTAAACGTTACTAACTTTTATGTATGACATTTTTTTGAAAAAAAAAATTTACACCAAATTAACGATCGCTTTATTATCTTTCCAACGAGCACCATAGTACTATACAAAAAATGAAAAAAAAAATGTTTTTTTAGTGAGTTTTTGTTCATGCAGAAAAAAAAAACACATGTGCTTAGGTGATTTATTAATCATATATAGGCAGTACTAATCGTGTTATGATAGTGTATATGTTTTTAAACCTACTATTACATATATGAATTGTCCATATTCATGTGCTATAACGATATGTTTAGTATTAAAAGAGGTTGAGATTTTTTTAATCTGCTGGGAACGCAGCATGAGAGCCCATTTTCGTAGTATAAACATTAGAACAACTTTCTTTAGCATTAAAAGTGGTTGAGACTGTTTACTTCTTTTATCTTTTTTTTATTAAGTCATATTAGATTTTTCAACCCCGGGACACTCCCGGAGTAATCAGCTAGTATAATAATATATGTAAACTCATGCATAGGCATCAACCTAAGGATAGAAACTATGAACCAACCATTCTAATAAAGTAACATTAACGGATTAAGATCGTCACAACGGGTAACCGTAATATCCGGTTTCACGCACTAACGTGTATGAATAGATGTATGTATGTATGTATATATATAGGGTAAGGTTCTAGAGAAAACCTCAAAAATTTGAGGAAACTCTATAAACCTTACCACAACCATTGATCAAGCATGATCAATGGTTGTGATTCATGGTCCCACTTTTGGTCACACCTTCTTATTAAAATACTACTCATAAAGTACAAAAAGGGTAAATGGGTTCACCTTCTCTCTCCATCCATCTTGTCACCTTCTCTCTCCATCTTTTCATCTTCTCTCTCCACTTTTTATCTCTCTACCTCCTTTCTCCTACTTTTCTCTCTACAAGTACTTTTACATATTAATTTAAAGATCCATATTTATTAATAATGTATGCCAAACCAGCCCTTTAACACATGTTAGTTGGTCTCTTCAAACAAACTCCTTTCATATACATCACTAACAGGTGTAATTGGTTCAAATAATTATCACGTTAATTTTGGACTAGTATAACAACATAAAAGAACACATGTATATAAAAATTTATTGCAATCAACATTGAGTGTAACAAATTAATTTCATATAAATCTAAACAATTAAAAAGATGATACAAAACAATTATAAACAAACAAAAACACATGAAACTTAAAATTATGCTTCATTCATTAATAGTCGTCTTCAACGGTATGCTTCATTCCTTATTAGGCATCTTCGGCTTCATGTTTCAATCCTTAATAACCCTCTTTTGCTTTGGCACAAAAAAAAAAGCCGTTCACATAAAAAAAACAATTTCATCAATTTAAATCATGAAAATTGTTTTGGCACAAAAAATGTTGCCCCGCCCCCACATGTTAACGTATGTTATCCATGTGTTAACATATGTTATCTACCATTTGTTAACATATGTTATACACATGGATTCAAAATACAAAACCCACATAAGTTTACTTTTTGAAATAACTAGTTTTGGGTTCAACATTCATATTAATAATAATAGCATATGCAAAAAAAAAAGTTAATTAATGTGTAAGCCCACGTGTTAACATATGTTATCACCTTTTGTTAACATATATTATCTATCTAGATTCAAAATGCATAACCCACATAAATCAAATAGACTAATTATGCCAAATCCCAAAAACAAACACAAAAAAGATTTGAAAAAAACAACTAAAAATTATAGAAAAAAAGTAAAATAGAGAGTACCCATTACAGCCTCTAGTGTCGTCCTTTTTCCTTATCTTTCATCTCTAGCCTATTCTTGTGCGGAGTAGCCGGCTTGAAGTCTGGTGGTTGTTCATAGAACCTTCTCCATTAATTATTTTTAATAATTAAACATTTGTAACTAGCAAATATTAACTGGCTCAATATGGGTGTTAGTTGGGCATATACTAACATGTGTTAGCATCAGTAACACGTGTTAATTAAACCATAACACATGTCAATTGGCATAGATTCATCAGTAGGCACCAATACAAACATGTGTTAGCATCACTAACACGTGTTAATTGAACCCTGACACATCAGTAAGCACCAATGCAAAAAAATCAAAAACTTCACACAGAATAAACATATATACAAGAAATAAAAAGTAAAATTATTAGAGAAAAATCAAAAGATATACCAAGAAAATAAAAAACACATTTGCTCTTTAACACATGTTAATTGAGCCTTAACACATATTAATTGGGGACAGATTCAGCTCCTAATTCAAAACATAACAGCTTAAAAAAAATATAACAGCAAAAAAATATCAAAAAACATAACAAATCAAAACATAAGTGTAATCTCTTGTTTCAAGCTTCGTATGTAGTTACAAATATCACTTCTCTTGACTAATTCAAACTACTCATAAATATATTACTTAATGTTAGTGTTTTTTTAATAGCTAAATTTTTAGTTTATACCCTGTCATCCTAATTCCTAAATCCAAATGAAAGGAAATTAATAATGGCCCACAATAAAGTAAAATAACCTACTGATAATTGCATCGAGAGCATATTGAAAAAATAAAAACATTTTTATTTTTAAAGCATCAATTTTAATAACTTAATCAAACCATTAAATGGTTTCTTGAATACCATTTACTCCCTACCAAAAAGCACCCAATGGTTCACTAATAAAAAATACCCAAAAAATTATATAATAAAAACTAATTAAAGGATCAGGATTTATTAACAAAATGAAGAAAATGACAATTAAACTTGGTGTGGTTTCGACGACAACCACCAAAATATTACAATCTAAAAACAAGATACTTACACTTACAAATCTGAATTTCGTATGTTTGACTGTATGAAAAACCGGTTAGACCTGTTGGCTCGTACCGCATGCCAGATCAACCCTCTTGATGGTGGTCATCGACCACTGTCGTGGTGGTTGTCGTCAGTTCAAAGGGGTACCAGGGGGTGGGTTACAGTTTCATGTAACATGGATGATATAATGAAGGGAGGGAGGTTCCGATTGAGAAACAAAGCTTGATACCACCACCATGGTGGTTGTCGTCGAAACCACACCAGGAACATTGACCTTAATTGTGATGAATCTCAGCACAAAGAAATTGAAATTAGAGATATGGATGAGTTTGTGGTCAATTATAAGGGAGAAGAAATGTATATTTAAGAGAGAGAGAATGTGTGAGATATATATATATATATATATATATATATATATATATATATATTATAAATTTGAATTCTAGAAAAACACAAAATCTGACAAGACAAGAGAGAGCATTTTATTACATATTAGATAAATGTAAAATTACATAATTGTCCTTAAGATAAAAAATAACATTTTGATATTTGATGATGTGGACAATTATAAGCCACACATTGGGTTTTCTAAAGTTTCCTCATTTTGAAGGGTTTTCTCTCAATACTTCCTCATATATATATATATATATATATATATATATATATATATATATATATATATTAGGACCTTGCACGAGAACCATGGGTGAGCTCTTGACTTGGAATACCATATAACCGAGTGACATGACATGTACGATACCAAGGTGAGTTTCGTGTACCAATCCCCTTTTTGTGTTTTAAATGTTTTGGGGTGAACATATGCTTGTGTGTGTGTGAACTTATTTGATGTGACAAGATACTTGCTACCGGATTACACTAACATTCATTAACCCAGGGGTTGGGCCACTTAATATGTGGGTAGTACTACTTGGGGAAACCACACACACAGTGGACTCGGAATAGGGAACTGGGAAACTCTTCACTGAGGTCTGTGGGACCATTGTGAAATGTATTTTGCCATGAGAATCTATAATGGTAGTAGATAGATTATGTGATCAGGTTTGAGGTGTCGCTTGTATATCACCATATGTTAAACTGTGTGAACTTAGTAACTTGCTTTTGAAATGATAACCTTGTTTTGGATACACTTAACTACTTACACGGACTCACTGGCATATTTGCTGATCCAAACTCTTTTAAGCATGTGTTCAGGTACTGCAGATGGATGGATGGATAGCAACACGAGGTATATGATAGCTAGATGCGGGTTAGATATTATTTTGATAGAAGATTATTGCTGCAAGTGTTGCGATTTAGAGCATCTTGAGATAAGAAGGATAGATATTGGATCGACAAGTGGATTATACCCCACCAACTGCTTCGACGACCGCCACGATTCGTCCCTGCATAGTTATTAATTTATTTATTTAAGTTATGTAATTATATTTTTGGATTAGAATCTGTCACACCCTCAAATTTCCACTGCGGGGTTTATACCGCGAGGCGCATGACAAACCAGGATCCCATAGCCATAAGTCACATGAACGAACTCTAAATGCCCAAACCATTTAGTTCGTTTTCAAAAACCAAGTTTAGTTATGCTGCTGAAGCGTAAACCAAATTTAAAACCTTTTGAAAACCATGCGCAAAACAACGCGCCCAAATTAAAGCCATATGGAAGAAAATGTAAAAGCATAATATGTAATTTATGTGTATGCCCAAGACCCCAAATGCAATGAAGTGTACAGTGCTTTCTAATCCTGGCACCGGAAGCTAACTACCTGCAAAAGCATGTAAATCGTATGTCAACATAAAGCTGGTGAGTTCACAAAGTAAAACAAACACGTATAAAATGCACCGGTTTCCAAAACCACGTAACCAAGTAATAACGTAGGTCCTCCAGACCCAAAAAGTTAAAGAGTTGTCAGTTTAAGTGTGTCAGGGGTAGCTAGCCCACTCAATGTAACTAAACAAAATTATTGGGAAACCTTCAGGAAAATAGTTATTTGCCTCAATGACTGGCGTCTATCAACACCAGTCGGAAATTGTGGTCAGAAGTTCATGCCCGTGCCTCAAGCACCTCAGACATGAGGTTGCTGCATCAACCTAATAGCGCTATCAACTAATACCCCGTTCGCCTCCAGCGATTAACCCAATAATATGCAAGGACTTTCAATGATAGAGTGTTTAGATTACAAAGGACCAATAAGTTTTAAACTGACCGAAAACCCGATCCACACAAGGAATCGTAAAACCCGACCCACACAAGGAGTCAAAACCCGACCCACACAAGGAGTCAAAACCTGAGTAGTCCCAAACTGGACTAGAAAAGTTAAGTAAGTTGTCTCAACCTGAGACGCATGCTTTTGAGAAAAAGAGTAGTGAAACTCACCTTAATGTGCAAGCAAAAGAAATCCGAACCGCAAGTAAAGTATGCTATCGACACCCTAACATAAGTGTCACTAAGTGAGTATAGGCGTAATATCGCTACACCCACATAACTCGTTTGTCCAAGGCGTTTTAAACGTTCAAAAGTGTGTATGTGACGCCTAGTGATTCTACATGAAATAGTAAACCCTACGGACTCGTTGGTGAATGTGTTGGTTACAATTAGTTTCTTCATTCCGTATGTGTCTCAGACAAGTGTACTTCAGTTACATGTCAATTCAATACCACCTAAGACCTCAATTAATCACATAAGCACATAATACACAATTTGTGTTTTTCAGGACAGATTGTGCGCCATCAAAACGAATTTATTTAAAATAGCAAATCAGTGAGTTAACCTCCCAAATTTTTACTGAATTTTCTTTGGAATTCACTTAACAATACCTATTTTTGTTTTGTCTTAAATCCAAACACAAAAATAACTAAAATTCGTCTAATACAGCTATGTTCAGAAAACCTTCCTAACAGGTCAGTTTGGTAAATAAATTCCCAAAAATTGTGTATTCATCCAAACGGGATGAATCTACTAGGAAAACTCATATTACTCCAATATTAACCTTCTGTAAAAATTTCACAACCCAACTCTTTATAAAACTTGAGTTATGATGTTTCAAAGTTGACTCAGTTTGATACCCGAAATTCTGACCTGACCTATTTTCAATGAAAATTCCAAAAACGACTCAACCGACGTCCAAAACACTTGATTTTACCCATTATGAAAAGCTAAGACCAGGTGTGATTCAACCATGCAAAGAAAATACCAAAATCATCATGTTAAGGCCGTGTTACAGCTCCTACAAGTTCGTCTAATCATTCTATCCAGATTTTAGTTTCCCCTAAATCATACTTTAATCGACTACCGTGTGCATAACATCAATCATCATTACCAAACATCCCTAATACTTATTTTGATCAGATTCTACTACTAAACATGCAAAGATCACAACTTTAAAGACCAAAACATCAATAACTTGCGCAACAAGTATCCTAGGATGTTACTAATCGATTATTATTATGTTTGATCCGTTTAATCTTCAAAAACTTCATGTTTTAATGATTATTAAAAACTTTCAGACCTGGACAAAATTTGTTACATGATTTTTATAACAAAAACACAAGATAAAAGTGTAAGGAATCAAAGGTTATACCCTTAGCTCTTCGATTCGATCAACCGTGCGCCTTTGGAGCTTCCCAATTGATGATCTTGAGCCTTAGCAGGAGTTTTAGGGTTAATATTTCGTGTGGGGCAGTAAGGGGGCGATTAGGGTTGAGTTTTGGGGTTGCATGGGGGTTTAGGATGCTTAAATAGGTGTGTGAGGCGGTTTAGGCCCGTCAGACTGATCCGAGCGGCCGCTCGGGCCCTGTGAGCGGCCGCTCACAGGCCCGAGGCCCGCGTGAGTTTCCTGTTTCGTCACCCGACGCGTTATCCTTCGATGTTTTCGTTATTTCGGACCGTAACAAGTGCAACCCCATGCGTTTAGACCCTAATCAACCTCATACTCCACTTTCAGTGATTTTTATTAACGTATTCGGTTTAGGTTCACACAATCACGTATGGTTTTCACATAAGTTCATCAAATATCACAGAGACACATAAGTTCATTATTCACCAACGTCCGAGGTTCACTAATCATGTAACCAGATATTAACTCACAACAATGCACGTGTGTCCTATCTCGCTAACCCTAGTTAAGTATAATGCAAGGAACGTAGCTAGAGTTTAGTTAAAGTGAGAACCTGAATTTGCGGGGTATCACAAACACGAGGTATATGATAGCTAGATGCGGGTTAGATATTATTTTGATAGAAGATTATTGCTGCAAGTGTTGCGATTTAGAGCGTCTTGAGATAAGAAGGATAGATATTGGATCGACAAGTGGATTATACCCCACCAACTGCTTCGACGACCGCCGTGATTCGTCCCTGCATAGTTATTAATTTATTTATTTATTTAAGTTATGTAATTATATTTTTGGATTAGAATTTGTATTAAACAATAAATATTAGTCATCGTTGCTTCCGTTGTGCAAGTTCGGTAACAATCTGTTATTTCGTCCAGCCCCCTCCTGGTCGGGGTGTTATAGACCGAGCCCGATGATCCCTTCGATCATCGTATCAACTCTTGGTAATTCCCCAAACCATCTTAACAACCCCCAATGATTCCCCGAACCATCGAAACGACTCAACTGACCTAGTTAAGTGTAATGTATGCATCATCGCTATGGCAGACTTACTAGTTTGACAAAAGTTACTAACCTGAGTTTGTCGGGTGTCACATCATCCCCCTGTTGAAAGAATTTTCGTCCCGAAAATTGCACAAGACCGGAAGGAAGGAACGAAAAGAGAGAAAAAATTTCCATTTGCTACATCATCCCCCTGTTGAAAGAATTTTCGTCCCGAAAATTCACTCGGCTTCAACAGTATCAGGTGTTGGTTCTAGCGCTCGCTTTGGGAACAAAAAACGAAAAAAAACCTGACTATTTTTAGTGGGTTTTTGTTCATGTAGAAAAAAATACGTGTTCAGGTAATACATTAATCTTGTCTGCGTAAGTCACTAATCATGTTAAGATAATATATATATATATATATATATATATATATATATATGTTTTTTAACATATTATTACATATAAGAACTCGCTAACTACATATATATATATTCACAGGTGTAGTCAGTTTGGTAAAAATCTAATTTTTTGTATTTTGATTGGTGTTGCTAGGAACATAAATTATAAAGGTTGCTAAGCCAGTTAGATATAGCCTATGATTCTTAGACACCATGTAAGACTACTCGGAGTGGTGGGGGGAAAGAGGGGGATGAATCGCCATGTGACACTTGTGGGACCCATGTGGGGGGAAAAATTGTGGGAGTGGAAGGGGGGAAGGAAATAATATTATATTGTGTTAAAAAAAACAGACCAATCAGAAGATGCCAAGTGTCCCCACCCCAAGCCCCACGCCAGCCAAATGCCCCCCGCCCCTTGACTCCCGCCCCTCCCACGCCACCTTGCGGCGGTGTTACCCCCCCCTTCCCGCCCCACTCCGAGCAGCCTAAATCTCAAGCTGATAAATGATAATTCATCATCCCACCATGCATGCCTCGTAAATCCTCTTAATGTATTTACTTTGAAATCGGCTAACATGTGGTGATTATTAAAATAGATATTTAAATTATGTATGAGTGGAGAAAATAGTCAGGAGACATGAAAAGTTACCATCCTACAATCATCATGAAATATCATTTGATATCAATTTGGTTGTTTTTTTTCCATGTTCACATCAAAGCTTTAGAATGTCTGTAAGAAGTGACAAAGTTTTACTCAGACTTTACTTGAGCAAGATGTGCACATGTAGAATTAGAAGTACATTTTATGAGTTATCGAGTGTTGATCATTTACAATATTTTTTTCTGAAAAAACGACATATTCCTTTCACGATACACACATTTTATTACTTCATATTAGATTTGTGTATCCCCGGAACCTCAAAGGGGGAAACTAGTATTTAATATATGTAACAAATATGCTAATTGGGATCGACATTTATACATGTATAAGTGTAAATATATATATATATATATATATAAATTAAAATCTTTGTTGTGCCACGGTTCATGGCTTTTGTGATTTTATTTTTATGTTTAAGAGCGTGTTATAAGTTGTTAGAATGGGTTGTTTGTATATTTAAAATGCTAACTAGGATCAAATTAAGATTTTATGTTTACATGGTATATGGCTAGATCGTAAAATAATTTCAACGAGATATGATTTCAAAATCAATGGGGTTGGAGGCCCAATGGCAAACGCAACAACTTTAGGAGCACTTAGGGTTGTTTCGAGTACAAGTCCTAAAACGACATGACTAAAAGAAACACGCCATTAAAAAAGGTATGATTTTATAGTAAATGATATTATACAACTAAATCAAATACCTAATAGAAGGAAAATTTTATTTGAAATTGTTTGTTTGATCCATGATATATAATAAACTAAGATCACTCACAATGTGGACATTTTACTCGTCTAGTTTCTAGGTGGTCTAGTCCCGGACCAGTGCACTTGTCCGGTAACATTATAGGCCTCGTCCGGCATGTTTCATGTCCCGACTACCAAACTCAATCAAACTTCATTTGTGGGTCACTCCACCCCCCCCCCTCTCTCTCTCTCACGCACACACACACATTATATGCACATGCACACACATATGTGTATAATAAACTTTTAATGGGGTTTGTTCATTGTAGAAAAATGAGATTTTTATAGAGGTTTGTAAACCTGATATGGAGTTGAGGTGTCGAGCTGTTTCGCTTTCGGTGGTTTATACATTGTGAGTGCTCTAATAAATGAAAGAGATATCAAATAATTAACTCGTAATGCAATTATGAGTCTTTATATTGAGAGTAGAGAGAAAAAACCACGACGCAATGCGTTCCAATTAGATGTAAGAATAAGAGCTTAACAATGTTGTAAACCCACAAATCCCCACCACAGCTACTACATTAAATTCTCAAACATCTTTTAAAATCAAACACTTTACAACATATATACACCATTTTTCAAACATTCACTTTTTATAAAAAGTTAAATAATATATTAAAATTTGTTTGTATGTGGAGCCCATCCCTCTTTCATTTGTAGCAGGTTTGGAATTCCGAACGAAAGCCATAATGGGGAGGTTTGGAATGGGTTATGTGACACCCGGCAACTTCCGATCTACACCGACGTGATTTTTTTATTATTAAAAATTAAATATTTATTTTAAATATTGTTAATTATCAAGTTTCGGAAGTTTACTGACCGTTTTTATGATCGAAACTGCGACCGGTTAAATTAACGCGATTTAAACGCGTGTTCTGAAAACACGCGTCGGACATCGAAGATATTTATATTTATGCTCGGTTTTGTATTTCGAACAAAACCGACTAATTTTTATAATTAATTATCGAGCCTAAATCTAAACCGAGACGTTTCGCGAGATTACGGGTTCGATACGCGGTATACCTCACCTACCAATAAACCCTAGCTATAAAAGGAAGCTTATCCCCTTCCTTCTTCATTTTCAAACCCGCAGCCATACCCCCCCCCCCCCCCATTTCTCTGCAACCTCACTCTCTCTCTACTCTCTCTCCTCGTGCTCTATCTCCTCTCTCTGCTGCGGCGGCGGCCGGCCACCACCCGCCTTATGGTGGTGGCGGCGCGTGGTTTCAGGCCCGCAAGGGCTGTGTTTGTGGTTCTACTCACCAGATCTGACGGGAATCGGGTTGTTGTGGCCGTTTTATGGTGGTTCCAGCAGCGGAGGTCCGATGGTAGCTGGTTGGGTACTGTTATGGTTGTGGGATCGTGGTTCGGGGCTGAGATGGTGGTGGTCAGGAAGGACGATGGCGGCAGAGGAGGTGGTGCTCAGACGTGGGTTTTGTGTTGATTGTGGTGGCCGCTCGGTCGTGGCAGCGGTAGAGGCAGAAGGTGGTTCGTGGTGGTCCGGTGGTGATGGGGTCGGGTTCAGATTGTGGTTTTTGGTGGAGATGGAGGTTTGTGGTTAGGTGGCGGCTTGAAGTTGGTGATTTTCCGGTTGACATGGTGGTTTCCGGTTCGGGTTTGGAGATGGTGGTTAGCATTGAGCTGAGTCCGGTTGGTTTCGGGTCTGATTGGATGCTCGAGTCAGGCTCGGGTCTCGATGTTAGTTCGGGTCAGATTTGGTTATGGGTTCGAGTTTTGGTCCGGTCAACACATGGTCAACTGGTCAAGCTTCGTCAAACTTGGTCAACGGGTCAGATCTGGTTCGGTTCGAGGTGGCTTCGGGTTACGCGCGTACGAATCAGTATACTTTAATTCGTATTTGTATATTTGTTGTGGATATTATATATATACATAAATACATTGATATTCTTAAAATAGTCTTGACTCGCGAACGAACCGAATAATAATAATAAATGTTAACTACATATTATATCGGACGACCGGTAATAGTGACTAAAATGCGTGACTTATAATATCGATATCGGACTAAATTGGTTGGACTATAATATATATATATATATATATATATATATATATATATATATATATATATATTGCCGTGTCTTTATATAAATAAGTATAGTTTTCATATAAAAGCGTTGAAACGTATAAGTCTCGTTTGAATTGGAATTGCGGATGAACAAATTGAAGTCTTGTATTGGATATTGATTTTGGGAAAATTGAAGGCGACTTGTGTTGCCTGGTTTGTACGAAAACAGAGGAAACTCTGCCGAAATTTTATAAAATTTATAAGCATAAATGAAGGCGATATTTGTTGTATATTTCATTATCAACAATCTTCAAGTATTTTTTTTGACAAACGATTTCTTGCAACATTTAAAGAAAAACGTCGAACGCTATTTCCAAAACAAATGCATATTATTTACTGAGCGTCAATTGCGTCAACCTTTAAAGATTTTAGTAACTAAAACATTTCTATTTTAACGATTTTGAATTACAAAACGCTCAGCGTATTGGAGAAAAGAATTATACAAAAAGTTAATATTTTGAAACCTTTAAAGATTGGAAAAGAAGCGATATTGTTATTAATCGATTTTAAATAACTATACTTATATTTTCATCAAAGAATATTTTCCTAAAATATAATTATAAGACGAGCTACGGCTCGGGATAAGTTATACATTTCGTAATAATAGTCCAACGTGGTGTGCACACGAATAGTGACAAGTGCGCAACTTGGGTACTATGTCGTGTGTTAACGCATAAGTAAGATAAGTCACGATCGGTTCGTCGAGTTAAAGCATATTAGTACTCGAGTTTTACACACGAGTTAGATAGTTGGATAAACTATCTTTTAGCCGGATAATAGGCTAGGTTTATATGTGTTAGACTTTAAGGTGTCCTTTGTTGTAATAGGGCACGAGGAAGTCGGTCGAAGCTTCGGGCCTGTTTGCTAGTTTAGCATGGAAATTAAGGTGAGTTCATGACCCCACTTTTTACTGTTTTATAAATGTTTTCGGGGTGGAAGACATGCTTCTTTTATGAAAACCTGAGGAATTCCAAACGAACAAGTTTTTGAAAAATGAAATGGGCGCGTGAGTTTCACAGCCCCACTTTTACTGTTTTGCTTTCAGGGGAGAAACATGCTTCGTACGAACTATTTAAAGATCATGTTATACTATGGGCACTTTATGTTACTATACGGCTTTTATGGAAAGTCCCAGGGGGAAACCATGAATGTGCTGGAACGCACAACGAGGGAAATGTGGATAGATCTATTGGGCCTCACAAACCCCACTCGACGGCGGGGCCGGGCGGGTGCATATTGTCTCTACCTATCGGGTTACCGAGGCATCGGTAGCCCAGTCAATCTAGGCTGGATTCATCTTTTGGTACATGTTTAGTAATGGGTTCCCAACCGTAGCAGTAAAAACACTTAACGTCTAGCTAACGTTCTTATGACATAGTATTAACGGGAATGATCTTTTCAGACTTATGGAAACTCTTTTATAAAAACTTGTGGAATTATTTATGCAAAACTTATGAACTCACCAGCTTTATGTTGACTTTTTAAGTATGTCTTTCAGGTTTAAACTTTGGTAACGGCACGGTTGGAGCAGGTGACAGTTAGGATCGGGAATCCTAGAGGTTTAGAATTGGCGTTCAGGGAACCAGAGTCTTAGATGCATCTTTCCGCTGCGCTGGCAAAGGCACCAAACGTCGCATCCGACGAGGGAAAAGTCGGGGTGTGACAGTTTGGTATCAGAGCCATAGGTTTTAGCGAACTAGGTGTCTGGGTAGATATCTAGGCTTTAACCTGAGTTTGTTTTGAAGTTGGGACCAAAAAAATTTCTAAGACATGATATTTAGTACGAACGCCTAGGAACTGGAATTCCAACCGTTGCCAAATCTGTTGCATGACTATTAGTGTATCACACTAGCTCAGCGTACATTCCTTCGGCGCGAGGAACATTTATTTTCTTATGTGAATAGGAAGTCGGTATGTTCTATAGTGGTATATAGAAAGGACATTGGCACGTGGTGGTTAGGCATACCTTATTAGTGACTGGCGAGTCATCGCTTTAGATATATCAGAGCGGTTATTCACATAGAGTTAGCTGAGTCATTGTTTCTTGGTATGAGGAACAATCTACTTGTTTGTATACAACGTGTATTTATGTAAAGTATATATTATATGTATCGCCAATGGTTGTCGACTCAAGCTTGGACGTATCTACAACACTCACATGTATCACGTTAGTTGGACGAGTTGGCAAAAGGATTGTTGTAGCATGTGCGGTCTCGGATCCCGGGTTCGGAGTATGCTATGTCGTCAAGGCCGACTTGGGTGAGAAACATCTTGATGAGGCACCTCATTCTGCCGATGATGCTGCGAAGCTGGAATGCGGACGAGAAGAGCACCGGGAAAGGTGGCGCACACGACGAACATTATATTATGCTATATATATATATATACGTGTTATTATATGAATCTAATGAGTGCTTGTGATATACTCATGATGGTGGTTAATAGGATGATCTGGTGAGGTAAATTTTTGATAACGCAGACGTCACGTTATTGCAAATTTACAGGCACTTGGTAGTTCTAAGAATTTCTATCGTGAAGGTATCTATATTGTTATGTGTTGTTGTATATATATTTATATATATAAATAATGGACAAGGGTTTTTCATTATTTTGTTGTTACGGACGTGATTGTCGATTCTCCCCTGTTCGTGTCATTTGTGACCTTGCTTTTCTTAAACCAGTTTAAGTTCTTGATGATCTCGTTTCTTGAACTTCTAAGGTTCATGTTGTAGAACCCAGTTATATCTTTTTGAGTACGATCTACATCTCTCTTCTTTTGTATTGGTTGCCTTCAACATTCAATCATAAAGGAATTTAATTTTTGTTGATTCCTTATTCTTTTCACCGAATTAGACACGTATTTTTGTACACGTGTCAATTGTCATATGTTTGAATTCTTTAAACCTGTGAAGGTCCATTGTAGGGCTTCGCATCAAACAATTGTTTCATTAGTGATTTGTTTTATCATTACGTTGCTCGTAATGTTTGTCTTCTAGTCTTGATGTGTCAGGCCATTGTGGGCAATGAATCTTTTGATACTTCGTCGATGAGTTTCTTTAAAGTCGACATTTCAGTTGAATCGAATTGTTGGAATTTGATACAGCACCTTGCGGTGAATATTCAATCGACTTGGAATAATGAATGATTTTTATTGGCATGTCTCACTTTCATCAACTTGTTTGTTATTGCCTTAAATGCAGACACACCTTGTGGTGTGTAATGAAAAAAATTGGTGCACTAGTTATTTCGTTTGAGGTGCGCCAATAGTGTTTGTTGACAAAGTTATTGTTTACACTTTGCATCCAGTTGGTTCTGAAACTTTATTTCGTGCCATTTGTACCGGCAAGTCCGTTGACTATTTTTGTTGTATTACCGTTGGTTCTTGGATGATATCCTACCTCAAATTTTGAGGACAAAATTTCTGTAACATGGGGAGGATGTGACACCCGGCAACTTCCGATCTACACCGACGTGATTTTTTTATTATTAAAAATTAAATATTTATTTTAAATATTGTTAATTATCAAGTTTCGGAAGTTTACTGACCGTTTTTATGATCGAAACTGCGACCGGTTAAATTAACGCGATTTAAACGCGTGTTCTGAAAACACGCGTCGGACATCGAAGATATTTATATTTATGCTCGTTTTGTATTTCGAACAAAACCGACTAATTTTTATAATTAATTATCGAGCCTAAATCTAAACCGAGACGTTTCGCGAGATTACGGGTTCGATACGCGGTATACCTCACCTACCAATAAACCCTAGCTATAAAAGGAAGCTTATCCCCTTCCTTCTTCATTTTCAAACCCGCAGCCATACCCCCCCCCCCCCCCCCATTTCTCTGCAACCTCACTCTCTCTCTACTCTCTCTCCTCGTGCTCTCTCTCCTCTCTCTGCTGCGGCGGCGGCCGGCCACCACCCGCCTTATGGTGGTGGCGGCGCGTGGTTTCAGGCCCGCAAGGGCTGTGTTTGTGGTTCTACTGTGACATCCGTCACTTTTTATTCTTTTATATAATAATAATAATAATATAAAAAAAATTCAGATTAGATATATATATATTTTTTTTTCTCTTCTTACCATTACATAAACCAACCATCCATTAGCCCATAACCCAACATGTTAAAAACCACCCCTTGAAACCCATTCTGAAATCTGGTACACAGGCCCAGATGAGCAGCCCATATACCAGCCCAAGTTAGCAGGCCCAAGACCCTATCTGCTTTCAAAAAAAAAAAAATGATCCTCTGCCGAGGATCGAACTCGTGACAAGACCCGGGCCAACCTCAAACACCATCACGTCCACCACCTGAGCTACATGTTAAATCTGTTTTAATTCCAACATATATTGTATTTAAACCCTGCTTTTCGCGCTAACTTCTCCTTCCCTTCCACTGCTGCACGCGAGCTGTGTACACCCCACATTAATAAACCTCCAATCTTGCCTTTGACCAAATTAATGCATTCAATGCATCCTTTTTGACCAAAAATTCAATTCGTGTCCATTTCACGGGTGATTATCGTCAAACATTCCCCAAATCTGTGCCAATTGACTCGCCATTATCATGTGACGAGTCAACCCTTCCAAAATCATTCGTCCGAACCCTTCCCTATAAATTCACCATCTGCGAGCCATCCCAACTCGCCATTATCTTTTCCTCAATCCCCAATTATTCTCAATTATCCTCTGTTTGTGTTATTTGATCGTGCGTTTGACTTTTTATTTGACTGAATCGTGCAAGCTCAAAACGCGTTTGTAAGTATAAATATTCTTGTGGGTTTTGATCATCGGCATCCACACATCGAAAGCCCTAAGATTAATCAGGTTATGGATGTGTGGATTGATCGATTGGAAAATTAGGGCTCGTATACTATGATTTGGGGATAAACTCTGTTTAACATAACGTATTTAATTATTTTTAAACGGGGTTCATCACAACCACTGGCCTAGGCCAAGTGGTTGTGACTAAGGCTCATAACCAAAGGCTCCCGGGTTCGAGACCCGGCTGTGGCCACCTTTTTGCTTCTTTTTCATTTTAAAAACAACAAACTAAATAATATATATATTATATATATGAATCTTATAAATTCGTTTTTAAATATTAAAACTATTTTATAAATTCTAAAAAAAATTATGTTTATTAAATCTGAGATAAAAGTTTTATTTACAACTTTTATTTTTCTGAAATTCATTTATTTAATATTTATAATAATTAAATCAAATTTATACTATTATAGTTATAAAAATCCATAAAAATATCTAAACGATTTTATTAAATCTCACAAAAATTATCCTAAACTTGTATATTCATAAACATTTCAGAAATAATTTTTAATTCTGAAAAACCGGCCTTTTTATATTTTTAACTAATTTTGGTTAGTTTTAATCATAAATAAATCATAATAAATTCATTTTACAATATTTTTGTACCAAAATTTTACATAAATTATTTCTATTCATATAGAATTGAAATACAATTTTTAATTCAGAAATTCTTTGATTTTAATATTTTTAGATATTAAAGTCGTATTTTGACAATTTGAAATAATTAGATTAAATATTCTATTTTCAAGAAAATAATTTTATAAAAATTATTTTCATACTTAAAACCTTATGTTGTGACTATATTCAAATTAAAATTTTACAAAAAGACTTTTATTTATTTATTTACTAAATTTCTTATATTTAATAAACAATTTGTTTATTAAACAAATAAACGTTATCCCCAATTCGAAGCCCTAGAAATACATGTATCCTAGAGTTATTTCCCTTACACATTATCAATTACTTTAGGTTAATCATTTGGGAGTAATCTCAATTCATATTTCGTTGTCCAAGTTCAAATTCAAGTGATTACGTGAACTGTGAGTATTCCTATCCCCTTTTTGCTTTTATACATTTTTGGGGTGTTACATGTACACTATTACAAATTCAAATACAAATTTACATTTTCACAATACAATTCTAGTACTATGTGCATTGCTTACAACGTGCTTTATGCTTAGACAATACATGTGGATTACATTTGTACTTAGTGAAATCATTAACATGGTACAAGCCGACCTTAACATTGGATAGCGCTATTTGGATTGACAACCCGCCTAGGTTGATTCTCCCCCTTTTTCATCGGAGAATCCGTGGCCATTGTTAAGTTATCATCCATTTATTGGTTGAGTACACTACAGTTCATACAGTACATTATACAGTCACAGGGTTGATTTCGCTCATTTGTATGATACATAGTTTACATATTTGCACTGTAACTTGCACTTGAATTGTATAACTTTTTAACCTACTATATATATCAAATCTAGTAATGCTCACCAACATTTCAAATGTTGACCAAACCTATTTTTGTACATGTTTCAGGTGCGGTTTGATCTAGTGCTTTAGCAAGAGACATTTAGTGCTTTATTTCAATTCAGTTATTTCAATATTTACATTTCATTTAGACAATGTATTTTCCATTTCCATGTAAGACAATTTTGATTATTCAATAATATTTACATTTTAGTACCATGAGCTTTTGAACAATCGTCACTACGTGGCACCTCGATGATTCCGCCATCGGTTGGGGTGTTACAGATTGGTATCAGAGCCATGGTTATAGGGAATTAGGTTATTAGATAAAATGGCCTAGACTATAACCGAACTTCAACTTGCATGCATAATATTTCCTGAATTACCCTACCCCTCATTTCTACCTACTTTCCTCCTTCTATCTTTCCCTTCTTCCCTCTCTCTATTCTTCTTATCTTTCATCATGGTGCATAGAGATGGTGTCCTACAGAGAGTGGAAAGTTTACATCATCATGGAACGGGAACAGTACCTTTTATGAAGACACTCTTAGACATAATGCCTACTCTTATTTTGCTCCTTCAAAGTTGTTGAGCTTTAATGAGTGTGATAGAACATGTGCAATCTGGAAGGGTGGACGCCTGTACACTGGGTTTTCTGGCATAGGCAAGCATAGCGCATAAATCCATTTACGGACCTGTTATGCTTACCTGGGGATTCCTGGAGTGAGTGTCCACTTATAGGCTAAAGCATGTCTTCTTTGATCACCATTGGGTTCAATTCCTTTGAAAAGTCAACGTTCTTGTTGAGCTTTACGGCTAGACAAGGGCACTCCAAGCATTTTGTACAAGTTTTTCCAAT
Organism: Ambrosia x helenae; assembly: GCA_030844895.1. NCBI lineage: Eukaryota > Viridiplantae > Streptophyta > Magnoliopsida > Asterales > Asteraceae > Ambrosia > Ambrosia x helenae. The sequence goes on from CM061232.1 coordinate 29,219,290, forward strand.
AATACCCGCTCGTTTTACATACAATACTTTGCATATCATGATTGCTTACAAGATCATATCTTCATAATCATCTGTACGATTATAAACTTACATTTCCTAATCTTTTGATTATTAATTAACTACCTCATAGATGTCTGCTCGCCACATGCTCCGTAATGCCATCCAACGCCCTGTTCGTGCTTCTGGACGACGTTCTGATCGTCGCCTCGCATCTTTAGTCGCCGAGCAAATTGCTGCAGTGATCCCAAACCTTGTTAGTGAGATAACCCAGAATAGTAACAGTGCCAACACAGGAAGTACGACTCAATTTCGGTGCACTTTCAAACACTTTAACTCCTGCAACCCCACAAAATTCACTGGGGAAGAGGGTGCTACTGGCCTCCTCCAATGGTTTGAAAGCATGGAGAGTACTTTTGTGAACAGTGAATGTCCTGATGAACTCCGCGTTCGCTATGCTACTAGTGTCCTTCAAAAGGGGGCGCTAACCTGGTGGAATGGCGAAAAGCGCAATCGAGGAGCTGATGTTGCTTTATCTTTATCTTGGGCTGAGGTTAAGGAACTCATGATCGCCAAATTCTGCCCTAGGAACGAAATCAGGAAACTGGAGGAAGAGTTCCATGGACTGAAACAAGACAGTGGTGAGAATCTTGCGTATAATACTCGATATCACGAACTTAGCATACTGGTTCCACACATGGTCACCCCAGTCTCTCGAGCAATCGAAAAATATATCGAGGGATTACCTGACCTGATTCAAGACGTTGTCACTGGAGGCAAAGCCACTACGGTAGAAGAAGCCATCCAACTTGCAGCCACATTAACAGACAAACACGTAAGGAAAGGAAACTTGGTTAGGAAGGGCACCAAGACACCTACTGAGAAAACCACCAATGTTGAACAACCTAAGACTGTTTTAGCAAAGGCCGCCACTACTGCTTCGAACTCTAAGAAACGAATGGGCGATAATCAGAACCATGCTGTTGTTGATCCGGTGGCTCAGCCTCCTATCAAGAAAGCCTACACGGGAATCCATCCTCAATGCAACACTTGCAAGTATCATCACCCTGCAAATCTTCCATGTCGTCAATGCACTAGATGTGGAAGGTTTGGACACTTTGTCACTACTTGTCGAGTAATGGTTGGGACACAGGGTAATCATCAAACAGCTGCCCAGAAACCACTACAGATTACTAACGGTCAGGCATGTTATCATTGTAGAGATCCTAACCACATGCTACCTCAATGTCCCAAATTTAACAATGTAAACCTGGTGGCACATGGACGAGCTTTCAATATCAATACCAACGAAACAACTGATCAAGATGACGTTAATCCCACTAGTTAAGCCATGGATGAAATCTTCCCAAGACTCGAGAAATCCAATACCCGTGTTTTCATTTTCTTGATCCTATTATCATTTTGTACCCAATTTTGTCGCACTCATTAGCATACAACATCTAGAAATTTCCTTGCGTATTATTGTGTATTAACACAGATTGGAAATTTATTATATTGATTACGTTTATTTTTAATCATACAAGACTCTACCTTACATTTATTTGAAACGTTTGGACTTAACACTTGATCTTACAGATGCTTTTCTAAGAAAACACCATTGGTTATTACATGAAACTAGATTTTTCCCTTAATTTGACTACGCATTGAACATCTAATTATTCATGATACTCGTAAACATTTAATTATTCATGATAACACCTACACTTAATGGTTGTAGTACTTACAAACTTGCTTGCATAAACATGCTATCAATCTATGTGAATAATAATTACTGCACTTAATAGAGGTCATCATGCCTTTTTCAACAGTCGGGAGAGGCCCTACAACCTGCTCCACGACTGGTGGAGGCTATCGAACATACTCAACGATTGATAGAGGTCATCATGCCTTTTTCAACAGTCGGGAGAGGCCCTACAACCTGCTCCACGGCTGGTGGAGGCTATCGAACCTGCTCAACAATCGGTGGGGTCATAGAAGGACATAAAACCCTAATGTAAGGTAAATTGATGATTCCGGTCCGGAACGTAATCATGAATTTACAGGTGCGTTAGGGTAGTGTGAAATTCTATTAGAGTTTCTGGGAAGATGTCCAGTACGTTTTCAAGGTATCAAAGGTGTGGTGGGTTAGCTGCGGTACACCCTGTATACAAACACTAATGATGCATCGAAAGTGAGACAGGAAGTCGGACCAGGAACAAACTCTAGTTGCTTGGTAGTTCATTTGGTCTTTTTATAGTCAACCAACTTATACATTCATTTTAGGATTCCTAAAACCTGAAGATTAGTGACTTACTAGATTCTTATTCCCCTTCTTATTCGAGACGAACCTAATCCTTAGCTCACACCTATCAAACCCCTTATCTAGATCATTCAAACCACAGTTAATTTTAATTTTACCCAAGCATCCATAACCCTATGTTTCTAAATAACTTCGGGACGAAGTTTCTAAAAGTAGGGATGTTGTGACATCCGTCACTTTTTATTCTTTTATATAATAATAATAATAATAATAATAATAATAATAATATAAAAAAAATTCAGATTAGATATATATATATATATATATATATTTTCTCTTCTTACCATTACATAAACCAACCATCCATTAGCCCATAACCCAACATGTTAAAAACCACCCCTTGAAACCCATTCTGAAATCTGGTACACAGGCCCAGATGAGCAGCCCATATACCAGCCCAAGTTAGCAGGCCCAAGACCCTATCTGCTTTCAAAAAAAAAAAATGATCCTCTGCCGAGGATCGAACTCGTGACAAGACCCGGGCCAACCTCAAACACCATCACGTCCACCACCTGAGCTACATGTTAAATCTGTTTTAATTCCAACATATATTGTATTTAAACCCTGCTTTTCGCGCTAACTTCTCCTTCCCTTCCACTACTGCACGCAAGCTGTGTACACCCCACATTAATAAACCTCCAATCTTGCCTTTGACCAAATTAATGCATTCAATGCATCCTTTTTGACCAAAAATTCAATTCGTGTCCATTACACGGGTGATTATCGTCAAACATTCCCCAAATCTGTGCCAATTGACTCGCCATTATCATGTGACGAGTCAACCCTTCCAAAATCATTCGTCCGAACCCTTCCCTATAAATTCACCATCTGCGAGCCATCCCAACTCGCCATTATCTTTTCCTCAATCCCCAATTATTCTCAATTATCCTCTGTTTGTGTTATTTGATCGTGCGTTTGACTTTTTATTTGACTGAATCGTGCAAGCTCAAAACGCGTTTGTAAGTATAAATATTCTTGTGGGTTTTGATCATCGGCATCCACACATCGAAAGCCCTAAGATTAATCAGGTTATGGATGTGTGGATTGATCGATTGGAAAATTAGGGCTCGTATACTATGATTTGGGGATAAACTCTGTTTGACATAACGTATTTAATTATTTTTAAACGGGGTTCATCACAACCACTGGCCTAGGCCAAGTGGTTGTGACTAAGGCTCATAACCAAAGGCTCCCGGGTTCGAGACCCGGCTGTGGCCACCTTTTTGCTTCTTTTTCATTTTAAAAACAACAAACTAAATAATATATATATTATATATATGAATCTTATAAATTCGTTTTTAAATATTAAAACTATTTTATAATTTCTAAAAAAAATTATGTTTATTAAATCTGAGATAAAAGTTTTATTTACAACTTTTATTTTTCTGAAATTCATTTATTTAATATTTATAATAATTAAATCAAATTTATACTATTATAGTTATAAAAATCCATAAAAATATCTAAACGATTTTATTAAATCTCACAAAAAATTATCCTAAACTTGTATATTCATAAACATTTCAGAAATAATTTTTAATTCTGAAAAACCGGCCTTTTTATATTTTTAACTAATTTTGGTTAGTTTTAATCATAAATAAATCATAATAAATTCATTTTACAATATTTTTGTACCAAAATTTTACATAAATTATTTCTATTCATATAGAATTGAAATACAATTTTTAATTCAGAAATTCTTTGATTTTAATATTTTTAGATATTAAAGTCGTATTTTGACAATTTGAAATAATTAGATTAAATATTCTATTTTCAAGAAAATAATTTTATAAAAATTATTTTCATACTTAAAACCTTATGTTGTGACTATATTCAACTTAAAATTTTACAAAAAGACTTTTATTTATTTATTTACTAAATTTCTTATATTTAATAAACAATTTGTTTATTAAACAAATAAACGTTATCCCCAATTCGAAGCCCTAGAAATACATGTATCCTAGAGTTATTTCCCTTACACATTATCAATTACTTTAGGTTAATCATTTGGGAGTAATCTCAATTCATATTTCGTTGTCCAAGTTCAAATTCAAGTGATTACGTGAACTGTGAGTATTCCTATCCCCTTTTTGCTTTTATACATTTTTGGGGTGTTACATGTACACTATTACAAATTCAAATACAAATTTACATTTTCACAATACAATTCTAGTACTATGTGCATTGCTTACAACGTGCTTTATGCTTAGACAATACATGTGGATTACATTTGTACTTAGTGAAATCATTAACATGGTACAAGCCGACCTTAACATTGGATAGCGCTATTTGGATTGACAACCCGCCTAGGTTGATTCTCCCCCTTTTTCATCGGAGAATCCGTGGCCATTGTTAAGTTATCATCCATTTATTGGTTGAGTACACTACAGTTCATACAGTACATTATACAGTCACAGGGTTGATTTCGCTCATTTGTATGATACATAGTTTACATATTTGCACTGTAACTTGCACTTGAATTGTATAACTTTTTAACCTACTATATATATCAAATCTAGTAATGCTCACCAACATTTCAAATGTTGACCAAACCTATTTTTGTACATGTTTCAGGTGCGGTTTGATCTAGTGCTTTAGCAAGAGACATTTAGTGCTTTATTTCAATTCAGTTATTTCAATATTTACATTTCATTTAGACAATGTATTTTCCATTTCCATGTAAGACAATTTTGATTATTCAATAATATTTACATTTTAGTACCATGAGCTTTTGAACAATCGTCACTACGTGGCACCTCGATGATTCCGCCATCGGTTGGGGTGTTACATCTACTCACCAGATCTGACGGGAATCGGGTTGTTGTGGCCGTTTTATGGTGGTTCCAGCAGCGGAGGTCCGATGGTAGCTGGTTGGGTACTGTTATGGTTGTGGGATCGTGGTTCGGGGCTGAGATGGTGGTGGTCAGGAAGGACGATGGCGGCAGAGGAGGTGGTGCTCAGACGTGGGTTTTGTGTTGATTGTGGTGGCCGCTCGGTCGTGGCAGCGGTAGAGGCAGAAGGTGGTTCGTGGTGGTCCGGTGGTGATGGGGTCGGGTTCAGATTGTGGTTTTTGGTGGAGATGGAGGTTCGTGGTTAGGTGGCGGCTTGAAGTTGGTGATTTTCCGGTTGACATGGTGGTTTCCGGTTCGGGTTTGGAGATGGTGGTTAGCATTGAGCTGAGTCCGGTTGGTTTCGGGTCTGATTGGATGCTCGAGTCAGGCTTGGGTCTCGATGTTAGTTCGGGTCAGATTTGGTTATGGGTTCGAGTTTTGGTCCGGTCAACACATGGTCAACTGGTCAAGCTTCGGTCAAACTTGGTCAACGGGTCAGATCTGGTTCGGTTCGAGGTGGCTTCGGGTTACGCGCGTACGAATCGGTATACTTTAATTCGTATTTGTATATTTGTTGTGGATATTATATATATACATAAATACATTGATATTCTTAAAATAGTCTTGACTCGCGAACGAACCGAATAATAATAATAAATGTTAACTACATATTATATCGGACGACCGGTAATAGTGACTAAAATGCGTGACTTATAATATCGATATCGGACTAAATTGGTTGGACTATAATATATATATATATATATATATATATATATATATATATTGCCGTGTCTTTATATAAATAAGTATAGTTTTCATATAAAAGCGTCGAAACGTATAAGTCTCGTTTGAATTGGAATTGCGGATGAACAAATTGAAGTCTTGTATTGGATATTGATTTTGGGAAAATTGAAGGCGACTTGTGTTGCCTGGTTTGTACGAAAACAGAGGAAACTCTGCCGAAATTTTATAAAATTTATAAGCATAAATGAAGGCGATATTTGTTGTATATTTCATTATCAACAATCTTCAAGTATTTTTTTTGACAAACGATTTCTTGCAACATTTAAAGAAAAACGTCGAACGCTATTTCCAAAACAAATGCATATTATTTACTGAGCGTCAATTGCGTCAACCTTTAAAGATTTTAGTAACTAAAACATTTCTATTTTAACGATTTTGAATTACAAAACGCTCAGCGTATTGGAGAAAAGAATTATACAAAAAGTTAATATTTTGAAACCTTTAAAGATTGGAAAAGAAGCGATATTGTTATTAATCGATTTTAAATAACTATACTTATATTTTCATCAAAGAATATTTTCCTAAAATATAATTATAAGACGAGCTACGGCTCGGGATAAGTTATACATTTCGTAATAATAGTCCAACGTGGTGTGCACACGAATAGTGACAAGTGCGCAACTTGGGTACTATGTCGTGTGTTAACGCATAAGTAAGATAAGTCACGATCGGTTCATCGAGTTAAAGCATATTAGTACTCGAGTTTTACACACGAGTTAGATAGTTGGATAAACTATCTTTTAGCCGGATAATAGGCTAGGTTTATATGTGTTAGACTTTAAGGTGTCCTTTGTTGTAATAGGGCACGAGGAAGTCGGTCGAAGCTTCGGGCCTGTTTGCTAGTTTAGCATGGAAATTAAGGTGAGTTCATGACCCCACTTTTTACTGTTTTATAAATGTTTTCGGGGTGGAAGACATGCTTCTTTTATGAAAACCTGAGGAATTCCAAACGAACAAGTTTTTGAAAAATGAAATGGGCGCGTGAGTTTCACAGCCCCACTTTTACTGTTTTGCTTTCAGGGGAGAAACATGCTTCGTACGAACTATTTAAAGATCATGTTATACTATGGGCACTTTATGTTACTATACGGCTTTTATGGAAAGTCCCAGGGGGAAACCATGAATGTGCTGGAACGCACAACGAGGGAAATGTGGATAGATCTATTGGGCCTCACAAACCCCACTCGACGGCGGGGCCGGGCGGGTGCATATTGTCTCTACCTATCGGGTTACCGAGGCATCGGTAGCCCAGTCAATCTGGGCTGGATTCATCTTTTGGTACATGTTTAGTAATGGGTTCCCAACCGTAGCAGTAAAAACACTTAACGTCTAGCTAACGTTCTTATGACATAGTATTAACGGGAATGATCTTTTCAGACTTATGGAAACTCTTTTATAAAAACTTGTGGAATTATTTATGCAAAACTTATGAACTCACCAGCTTTATGTTGACTTTTTAAGTATGTCTTTCAGGTTTAAACTTTGGTAACGGCACGGTTGGAGCAGGTGACAGTTAGGATCGGGAATCCTAGAGGTTTAGAATTGGCGTTCAGGGAACCAGAGTCTTAGATGCATCTTTCCGCTGCGCTGGCAAAGGCACCAAACGTCGCATCCGACGAGGGAAAAGTCGGGGTGTGACAGGTTAAGTTTGGAAATCCAAGCACTACCACAATAACAATAACGCCTCCCTCCTAAAAAAGCAAGTAATCAATTTAACATCGATTAACTAAGCCATTCCTTGAAGCGTGTTAATAATTAGTGAAAACCAAATATTGTCACATTTGGTTATTCGTAAATTTTTGGTTGAGTACGATTTGCCAAATGCTAATTAAATATTCATTTTAAAAGTCACTGATTATTTATGGTTTAAATTTTTCAAAAAACAAACATCGATTCAAGCCGTTAACTTCTTCATATTTTAGTTTCCTAATTAAGTCATCTTTCATCCAAAAACCATTGGTCACCCGTTTTCCTCTCTCAATTTCTCCTTCCATTCGTTTCTCTACATATATTTGATGATTGGTAATCTGAAAAGACAAACTCAAAAAAGTTTTTGTTTGAAAACGCCAAAGGGACTGGCTAGCCAAACCAAACCCAAAATTTGTTTCCCAAAAGAAGAGAACAATGGCCTCGTATAAAGCTGTGCATTTTGTTCTCTTCTTCCTCTTAGCATCTGCTTCTTTGGCATTTTCTTCATCAATTTTATGTAATATATTAATTGATCTCGTGTGTTAATGTTTTAATTATCTAACAATGTTGAATAATATATATTTTTGTTTTATGCATGATTTTCTTGTAATTAGTGAAAGATATGCTCGAATCTCATGTGGCATTGGGGAAATGCCGTGTTAATGCACCTAAACGTATGTCTAACTTCTCTTAATTTTTTTTTTTATTCCTGTAAATTTTTTTAATGAATTTTATCTCATGAACGTACATGTTATAGCTTGCCCTGTGGACTTTGAGAACATGAACTATGATGATATGACAAGAACGTGCAAAAAACCTTACAAAGCCGAACCATGTTGTAAGGCCCTTCAGAAAATTGCGTGTCCGCACATGGACGAAATCAACGATCTGTCAAATGACTGTGCAATTTCGATGTTTGGTAACATTAATTACCATGGGAATTACCCTACTGGTCTTTTTTTTAATTTGTGCAATGAAGGAGACAAAGGTATGGAATGTGAAGGATATTGATCGTAACACCGGTACAAGGCAGACAATCATGTATATAATCAACGAAGATATATTGAAATAGCATTTTAAATGTCTATTTCTAGATTGTAAATCATGACACAAATCCATGCATTTAGTATATAAAATCATGATTTATGTTTACAAAATACAGGATTTCCTTCGTTATCCGGTGATTTAACAAACGTCTATAAGGGGTCAGGAAACGATATATTTAAATAGGGTATATAAAATCAATCCGGCCGTACTAACCAAAAACAATATTTAACACCAAACCCGAATCTATCACACTTCCCCCACGACTAGTTGTAATAACCATCAGAAGGGAGGATATGTTTTCCAAGATCATCATCTTTTGATCTAACATGAATAACAACTTCTTGAGACGAATCAGTGAAGCCGCCTAACGAGAATACCAAAGATTTTATCCTAGGCAAGGTGTCTATATACGAGTGAAGGATATAGTATATATGACTCGTATACTTGTCTAGGGTGTATGCTAAGCCTTTTTGAAAATACAAAATGGATGTGTGATTTTGGCTATCATAGAAAGAATTTATGAGGTAATTCTTGTTCCATATTAAAAGAAGATTAAACTTGAAAATATGGTGAACTCTAAGCGGTAATGCACACGCTGATCATTGCTAGACCTACATATATTGCAAGTGGGCGGGTAGACCCTTTAAAAAATTAGTGGAATTTGTAGACAAAAATCCCGATCGTACCCCCTTCAAAGTTTGGCCGAATCCCCGATCGTTCTCTAGAAAATAACTTCTGGGTCCGCCACGGCCCTGCACACGCATCGTGACTTACCGTCACCATGGAACGTGGTAGTCTGCCTACCAACTTATCTCCATTTTATCTTTGCCTTGTGAGACAACCATTACATACTAATCATTCAAACTCAAGAATTTATACAACTTACATTGATATTTTTAATAGGCAATATCTTACATACTTTTTGAATTCCAAAGTTATATCAACTGTCTCAAGTAAACTGTGGATGCATGGATTCATCATCAAAAGACAACCACTAAGAAAATCATCCTCCCCAAGAAGAAATGCACTTAAATCATCCATAACATCTTCTAAAGTCATTGGAGATTTGTAAGTAGGTAGTTATGCAGCATCAACAAGTGATTCGACTGAAGTAGAACTTGAAGAACCGTATGAAAGCTGAAAACTATTTGTAGTGACTAACATAGACTGATTACATTGAGGGATACCGTCGAGAGGTGATGACCGTCTGTCGTCAAGGGTCCTACAAAACCTAAATAACCTGGGTAGCTAGGGTAGTAGGGAATATCGAATCCACAAAGAGCATGTGGTTAGCATCACAGTGGTTGTCTATTTGTCTAAGCTAGTTACCAAAATAAATATACAAAATACAATTATGAAGTTTGTTGTAATTATAAAGCTTGCTAGTTTTATCTTTTTGTTTGTTTTATAGAAATGTTGGAATGATAACAAAATAATCTAAATAAAGAATAAATAGATTAATGTAACTTCCACCCGGAATCCTATTCGTATAATCTTGCAACCTATTCGATTTAACCATAAGAACACCACATAGACATGGCCTTGGGATTATTGGTTTGTAACTTCAACTAAAGACGATTTTCAAAAGTAACCAAACAACCTATTAACTAGGCATGATTTTCAAGAGTAACCGAACAACCTAATTATAATGTCACGCCGTTCAAAAAAAAAATTTATCATGTCACAATAACTAAGGACGATTTTCAAGCGTAACCGAACAATCTAGTTAAGCTATTACAACCCAATAACCTAGTTATCCTATCTTGTCACCATACCTATTTAGATTGAAATAATAACTAGGGACATGTTTTCAACGTAAACCGTACGCCTAGCTATCATTATACAAATATCAATCACCCTCCTAGTGATACTAGTCACGTCAACAGAACAAGTGATATCAAATATAAGCACACGTTTATTCAATCCAACACAAGTAGTAAAAATACTAGTTTATACATAATCAAAACGAATTCAGAATACAAAATCAGTACAAAGATTCACCCGGGGAAAATCATGGATGACTTAACCGCTCATGGTTATAGTAGAAGCCTCCATCCCCTTATTTCTCGCGATCTGTCGTCGTCTCCTGCTGTACGATCTAATCAGCAACCAAGAAGGCTACTGCCGTCCAACCTTGCTCCCAGAAAGTGGGCTCCAACTAATTTCTTACAAGCCTAGTCCAGTTCACGTGATTATTATATAAGCCCATTGATTCTTTTTCAATTCCTTTGTGGCATATTTAGTAGTCGATATAAAATAATGAACAATGTTGTGTGTTTTTGTATTATGAAAGTTGTGTCTATCAACAATACATCAAGGCCTTTATATAGGCTTACATATGACTAACTCTAGCTAAGATTATGGAGTCAATAGTTGACTAAGTATAATGTACAAAATAAATACAATGGCTAAAATAATGGAGTCAATGGTTGACTAGGAGACTTGACTTGACTTGATTTATGTTAGAGAGTCAATGGTTGACTAAGAGATTTGACTTGACTTGACTTGACTTGATTAATGTTGTTAATACGCCCCCGCAAGATGGAGGATCCGTTGGAGACTCCAATCTTGGACCGAAAATATAGGAAGGGTGCACGTGCAAGCGGTTTGGTGAGCACATCCGCGAGTTGATCCTTGGAGCTGACATGAAGAACTTTGAGTTGCCCGGAATTGACTTGTTCCCGCACAAAGTGATAGTCCAGAGCGATGTGTTTCATGCGGGAATGGTAAACAGGATTTGCACATACATAAGTAGCTCCGGTGTTGTCACAGTAAAGCGATGGGGTGCTTTTAATTGGGAGCCCGAGTTCACCAAGTAAATTTTTAACCCATGAGAGTTCAGCCGCAGCATTAGCGAGTGCTTTGTACTCAGCTTCGGTAGATGATCTAGAGACAGTTTTTTGTCTAGCAGATTTCCAAGAGATGATATTGGACCCAAGATATATGAGATATGCTGTAGTGGACCGTCCCCCATCATTAATACCGCCCCAGTCCGAGTCCGAAAAAGCCTGCAAGTTTAGGTTAGTATTGCGGTTCAAGAACAACCCATGATGGACCGATCCTTTCAAATAGCGGAGTACCCGTTTGAGAGCTTGCCAGTGTGATTGTTTAGGTGAGTGCATGAATTGAGATAATTTATTGACGGCAAAGGAGATATCGGGACGTGTGAAGGCAAGATACTGCAAAGTGCCTACAAGTTGGCGGTAGGGAGTGGGATCGACTGGGGGTGTGGAGTCAAAGGGAGAAAGAGAGTCAGAAGTGCTTAAAGGAGTGAGAACCTCTTTTGCACCATCCATTTTAAAGGTGGTAAGAATATCTTGAATGTGGCGATGTTGGGAAAGAAATAGACCATCAGGCGTAGGAATGACTTCAATTCCTAGAAAATGATGGAGAGGGCCTAAGTCTTTGATAGAGAATTGATTGCTTAGGGCTTGAACAAAGGAATCCATAAATGGATTATGATTGCCGGTGAGGACAATGTCGTCAACGTACACAAGGAGGTAGCAAGTGATGTTGTTGAGGTTGTATACAAAGAGAGAGGGGTCAGAAATGCATTTTTTAAAGCCAAAACGAGTGAGAAAGTTGGTTAGTTCGATATACCAAGCACGCGGTGCTTGCTTAAGCCCATAGAGGGATTTTTTGAGTTTGCAAATGTGACGTGGGAATTCCGTATTGGTGAACCCAGGAGGTTGCACCATAAAGACATCTTCGTGAAGAGTCCCATGAAGAAACGCATTATTAACGTCTAATTGACGTAAAGACCATCCTTTTGAAAGAGCAATAGAGAGAACGGTGCGAATGGTAACGGGTTTAGCAACGGGACTAAATGTTTCATGATAGTCTTTTCCATATTGTTGGTGAAACCCTTTGGCAACTAGACGGGCTTTGTACTTGTCAATCGTGCCATCGGGTTTACGTTTGATTCGGAATACCCATTTGCAACCAATGGGAGTTTGGGTTGTGTGAGGGACAAGTTCCCAAGTGTTGTTATGAAGGAGAGCATTATACTCAAGATCCATGGCATGGCGCCAATCCGGATCTTTCAAGGCTTGAGTATAAGTGGATGGTTCAAGAGAAACGGGTAAAGGGTGAATGGTAGTAGAGTTGACAAAGTTGGGGTTGTAATACTTTGAGTTGGGTTTTGGTTGTCGACGAGGTGGTTGAGGGTTATGTGGAGGTGAGTTCGTGGGATCATCAGATGTGTTGGATGAAGACATTGGTGAACTGGGGTCAGTGGAGTGGGAAGCGGTTGGGGTAGGGGTGGTGCTATTGGGTGGAGTCGGTGGGCCGGATGGTAAGGGTGTCTCGGTGGGCTGGGGTGTAGGGCCTGTTGTGTGGGAGGGTGGGTTGTGTGCAGGAGGTAGAGGAGGTGGGCCGTGGGTTTGTGGAGTAGGGGTTTGGGCTTCGGGTGATGTGGGCTGTGGAGTAGAGGTTGGATGATGCAAGATGTTTGGGTCTGGAGTGGGTTGGTTAGAAGAGGAGGTTGATTGGGCCGATTGGTATGTGGATAGGAAGGAGTCAAATGACATGTTTTTGGGTTGGGGGTTGGTGGTTTGAGATGGAAAAATATGTGGGATAAATTCAACGTGGCGAGAGTGGTATAGTTTGTGACTAGTAGGGTCATAGCATTTGAATGCCGATTTCGAGGATGAGTACCCAAGAAATATGCACGCCGTTGAACGGGAGTGGAGTTTGGATGTAGCATAGGGTCGTAACCATGGGTAGCAAAGACAACCAAACGGTTTGAGTTTGGAATAAGTAGGAGCGGTTTTGAACAACATATCGTAGGGAGATTTGTTGTTAAGGATCGGTGTAGGCAAACGATTGATTAAGTGGGTTGCGGTTTGAAAGGCATGGGACCAAAAATGTTGTGGTAAGTGGGAGTAGTGGAGTAATGCGAGGCCGGTTTCCACAACGTGTCGGTGACGTCGTTCGGCAATACCGTTTTGTTCCGGTGTGTGAGGTGGTGTCGTGTAATGGGAGATACCTTGAGAGGCAAGATAAGGTGAAAGACCCACATATTCACCCCCATTATCAGTGAACAACGCAACAATGTTGGTTTTGAAAAAGTTTTCAACAAGAGATTTAAATTGTGGAAAAAGAATTTTGACATCGGATTTTTGTTTGATTGGGTATAACCAAATGTATTTGGAGAAATAGTCAACAAAAATGACATAGTATTTAAAGCCATCGATTGACGTTTTTACGGGACCCCATACGTCGGAGTAGAGAAGTTGTAGAGGTTGATTGGCAACAAAAGAGTTTTTTTCCAAAAGGTAGTTTGTGGCTTTTATTTAGGGAACATGAAGTACAATGAAAAGACTCATTGGTCACCTTATTAAAACGAAGTCCCAATCTAGAAATTAAAGACTTGAACACTTGAAGCGATGGATGTCCAAGTATGTGGTGCCACATGAGAAGAGAGTTTGTTTGGGTGTTGTTGACTTGAGGAGACAATGAGATTGGTCCATAGTAGACATCATTTACGTTCACTCCCCGCATGAGGCGCGCCCCCGTGCGTAGATCCTTTACAAAAAAATGATAAGGAAAAAATTCAACGGAAACACGATTAGTACGACAAACTTTGGCAACGGAAATAAGATTATTTCGAAGATTAGGAGCAATTAAAATGTTATTTAAAAGAAGTGGGCGAGAATTTGTTGGAATAGTTGTTTGAGCAATATGAGTTATAGGAAGAGTTTTACCATCACCTAGCACGATCTTATCGGGTCCTCCGTATTCGGAAAGAACGGAAAATTGTTGGTTGTTGTTCGCGGTGTTGTTGGATGCACCGGTGTCCCACATCCAAGATGAGGTTGTAGCCATTGGGTGAGGGGTGGTGTAGTTAACCACGGGGGTGTTGGTATTTTGAGGCGAGACATTGTGTTCTCTTAGGAAGCGACTAAGTTTGCGACAATCTTTAGTGTCATGTCCGGGAATGTTACAATAGTAGCAATAGGTGTTATTGTTGCGAGTCGGGCGAGTGTTGGTATTGGTAGTTTGTGGTGGCCCTTGGTTTCGGGTTGTGGCAGCGGTAATGTGGGTGATTTGTTTGGCCATAATGAACCGAAAGAAAAAAAAAAGGCAAAATGCGGACAGAAGGTGTCTGTCGAGTAGGTTGGGATCGAAGATGGCTCAAGGGAGCTTTTAGGCTCTTGATACCATATAAAATAATGAACAATGTTGTGTGTTTTTGTATTATGAAAGTTGTGTCTATCAACAATACATCAAGGCCTTTATATAGGCTTACATATGACTAACTCTAGCTAAGATTATGGAGTCAATAGTTGACTAAGTATAATGTACAAAATAAATACAATGGCTAAAATAATGGAGTCAATGGTTGACTAGGAGACTTGACTTGACTTGATTTATGTTAGAGAGTCAATGGTTGACTAAGAGATTTGACTTGACTTGACTTGACTTGATTAATGTTGTTAATAGTCGATTACTTGCACTCCACTCAAATAAGTTACCTACATGAATTTGTATGCAAATTAAAATGAGCAAGGGAATGTAAAATATTAAACTCCATTGATTGCATACTGTGAAGTAAAAAGACAATGAAAGTATTGAAATAAAAATGATGATTTCAATTAGTAATTATGCATGTAAGATTATATATGAATTTATAAACGTTAATCGTTCATAAACATTTCCCTTCATTCTTCATGTCATAGTGATTTAAATATATAAATGTATAATTTTAATGTATTCTTTTAAATAAAGTGTGCCTAACATACACCAATCAAACACTAAAATATATACAAAACTAGCATATTAATAGGGTGTTTTCACAAACACATCAAGAGGCATGTCTGGTGAAGTCGTCGCGTAAGCAGGTTGTTGTGCAGCATGAACACGTGGTTCGGATGAAGTGGAACTTGAAGCACCTGGCACCATTCGAAAATCAAAAATTGTTTGTAGCTTCTCTTGCAAATACATGATGAGAACTTTGAATGAAGTGTTACATGTCTTGTTACTTTTTTTCTTATAAATCTTACACAGCACCTAATCAGTAGCTGAAAGTCTCACTTGAAGCAGCGTCGCCATTCTGATAGAGTAGTGGTAAGGATGTCTACATCTTACCCTCTTCAGACCCTACATTAGCTTTGCTATGGATGGAATTTACTGAGTATGATAATGAATACAAAAAATTAGGGTGAGCAAAAATTGATTAGTGGAGCCGAAACCAGATTAAGCGATATGACCAAATTAAAATAACCGAACCATACAAAGAACACGTGGTTCAGTAATTTTGTGTTTTCTGAAAACCTAAAAAAACAATTTAATTTTGAACGATTATTCTTTTAATGTATTGATAGAACTTTTACTTTTCAGTGTTCAGTAAGTTATAAAAAATTAAGTTATAGTGTACCATTAGTATTTAGGCCTAAATGTTTAATAAGCAATTGAATATAAAACTAACAAAAAAAAAATTAGCCCCAAATTCACTATTTTAAGACATTATTAAGCCCAAAACCAAACTTGACCTGCCTATTGATGCGTTTGGTTTTGGGAGTTTAAAAATATGTCAATTTTTCCGGTGCCAAAAACTTGATGTGTCAATTTCAAAACATTGGTTTTGGGAAAACGACTGATTTTTACGAAACCCTTTTACAAGTTTTAAATTTATAAAGTAAACGGTAGTCACTCAGAAACTAAAACCAACACATAGGCAGAGAACCTGACGTGTATTGTATAGCTTGCTAGGGCAAATACCGACTATCGTATTCCAAAGAACACACTTTCCCCTACTCAATCATTCATCTGATAACTAATCGGGTTTTAAAAGAAAAATAAAACGGAGGGGTTTTAAAGAAAAAATAGTTTTAAAAAAGTTTTGGTTTTGATAAAATAAAAGAATAAAATGGTAGAGAAAGCTGATATGCACATCTCGGGGCCCTCCGTATAAGTAGTTAAGTTTACTATTAAAATTAATATTTAAGATTAATTATTTGTGAGGAGGACGAGAGTGATCTTGAAGTATTGACTCCTTGATAGAGAAGCGGGACCACTACTGAGTAGAATGCACAACCTCCTGATGCGCATCCGTACGAAGGTACTCCGCCAGGGCCTTGCATATAGCAGACTCCCCGAACCGCAGTCAAGTCTCTGGTCCTCAGACTTATCTTCTTCTTGAAATGGAGGCTTCACTTCCATCCTGGAACACCGTACACCTCCCTTAGCTCTCGCTTTCCTTGCCGAAGGATCTCTTCTTATAGTCAGCCTTGGTGACAACTTATCCCCTAAGTAGGTTAACGATCATGAAGACCGAAGGATGCCACCTCAACTGACTTGTATCCCCATTGGTTAACGAATTCGTATTGGCGAGACCTAGAAATAGAACTCTTGTTTTATTTATCTTTAAAAAGTGACACTTTAATATTTAGTGATCAATTAAATATAAAGTTGGTTTGATGATTGATGACTTAATAAACCCAAGCCATAACCTCCCGAGCTGAATGAAACCCTTGATAAAGGTGGAACATAATCTTAAAGGTGTGCAATCTGAAGATCAATGGTGCACCCGTAGGAAATTCGCCCTTTACCAAAAAGATCATTCAATCATCTGGTAAGTACCAGAAATGTGTCACTTAGATCTGGTCCACGTCAGAAGCCATTGCTTAGAACCCGGTTTGGATATCAGAAGCCCGAAGGATCTGTCTCACTATTGGTTTCTTCGCCTTGGATCTAGCTCGAGACTACCAAACGCTGATTAAACCTCTAGTTAATTAATCAAGTTAAGGTTGATTTAAGTTATTAAGTTAATCATCATTTGAACCTGTCACAAGATAAATAACAAGAATTAGAAAGAAGATAACACAACAAATAACTAAAAATAAACTGCTACTAATAACAATAATAAAAGTCTACAAATCGAAGCAGGTTCGGGAATAATAGAAAAATACAACCATAACAAATGATCAACATATGAACATGGCTGCTCATAGACAAGCTCTACATCTCCAAGTGATATGTATCTAGTATGATCCTCATGACCCTCAATGTTTATTGCATAAGCTATTTTATGATCCCATGCTTGGTGAAGATGATCAAGGTAGGACGAGGCCTAACCTTGGTAGGTGTGTTAGGAGGGCCCTAAGGCCTCCCACAGGACCCCAAGATCTTTGGAAGACTCTTGAAAGTCGGCCAATAAAGCACAAGAAGGGATGATCAAATGGTGGGGGTTAGCTTGCTATTTATAGAGTTTCCAGGGCAAGCATGGGCGTGCCGGAGGTGGCATGGGCGTGCTTATTGTCACACGTACGTTCTGTTGTTGCAGTTCTGTCTTGTCTGTACTTTTTATCTGAGCATGGGCATGACAAGTGTCTAATCATGGGCGTGCCAAGTGTCTTCAGCAAGTTTTCTTGTTCCCTAAGTTTGTTATGTTGTCTTCTAGTGTGCAGGCCCTCCGTACAAGTGTGCATGGGCGTGCTTGGTCACTCCCGGACTGGTTTTATCACTGTTTAAGTCTCGGGATGGTCTTCAAACATACATGGAACATGCTGCAAGTCTCGTATCCTCAAGAATCTCCGATTTTTTCCTGAAAATCCTCTGTTTCCGTCTTGGAGCTCCGGTTTCCTGAGAATCACAAATAGGAACGAATTAAGCACCCAATATTAGTAATTTAAGCCTAATTCTACCTTATTATGAGAATGATTATGCTTGTTTTATATGTTGAATATGTGAGATCACTTATGCAACCTAATTACACATGTTTAAGTTATTTTGATAAACTGCTAAACAGGTTGTGTTCGTGTTACAAGACATGCATCCATGTTAAGGTTCACATCTTTGAAACTAATAAATAAATGAGTCGTACCCACGTTTTATACCAATTTTGTCACATACCTTATTAATGGGCTTTATCTAATAATATTTATTGATTCCTAGAAAATTTATCATCTATTTTAAAATATATTTATATACTTCTAATTAGCAAAAGGTTTGTGCAATAAGGAGTTGTAAGGTGTGTTTTAAGGGTTGTACGGGCTTTAGTTTGTTGTAAGTTATGCAAGAAGTGTTGTATCTCTTTTTTATACTGCAGTTGTTTATCCTTGGTGCCATCACTTTCATCCCTGCCATCACCTCACACCATGCTTTCCTCTCGCCTCTCTCTCTCTATATTGCAACCTCAACCACCAATCCCTCTACTCACTGTGACACCGCTGCTCTTCCTGTCGTTCATCTTCCCATCACAGATCTGCAGGTGTTATTTTAAATACCTAAACGTGGTGCTTTAGATAACTGTTAGGTTTTGTTCTTCGATATACTCTTCCACCTTCTACACACTCACACACTCTCTCTCAACCCCCTGCCCCCTACACATACTAATACGTTTACAGAGACAGAGAAGCAGAAAAGCGGTGAGACTCAGAGACAACCACTACTCGACGGCAGGGCTGAGTACAGATACGACGGCCGCGGCGCTGGCGGCGTCTTCGTCACCGGCTTATCATCATACAGAGGTAAGTCAATAACCCCTTTCTCCCTTGATAATACCTTATGATGGTTGTGGTTATGGCTTGCTACTGTAGTTACAGAGGCTACGGTGGTTGCTCAGGGAAGTGTCCAGACGAGTGTCGGTTTACGTGGTGGGAATCTTGTAGGATAAGAGATACGGCTAAGTTATTATTATTGAATTCGATAATATAATCTATTTAATTGGAAATATTATGTTGCAATTATAGTAGAGAGAATTCCTAACCTAAACAAGAGGACTGAGCTAAAGAGCTTGAAGTTTTGTGAATGGATTATCGACAATACTATATGAACAAGAACAAGAATGTAGAAGATGATGATTCTTACGTTATGAAATAGCTCCTTTCGTGTGATTACTCTTTTTTTGTTATTTTTTTTGGGTCTCTTTTGTTGTTTCTTCTTCTTTTTGTAGTGATTAATGATTAATTAGGTGATTGTGTTTTTTTATGTAGGCTTTTGCCGTCGTCGGTGTCGCAGCCGTCGTGGGGCGGTGGTTGTGGTTTTCTCTCTGTGTAAACTGCCGGTGTGTGTGTGTGTGTATATATATTCGTGTGTGGTGTGTGTGTGTGAGTTATTGGAAATTATGATGTTGAAAGATGGTTCTTGGGACGACGATGATTTAGTTTTCTGTATGGGTTATTTCCCGAACATAATAATCCAGCCTAGGGTGAGATCTGACCCGTTTCTTGGCAGGGCAACCCGGATGGTATGAGGGAGGTTTATTCTCCCGACGTGCAACCGATGTTGCAGCCATGGCGGTGTCCGACCCCTTTGTCTGATCTTAAGAGTGCATATCTGAGCCTTAACTCTCTTGAACCGAATCTTATATTGGGTTTTCTATGGCTGGAGTTTTGTGTCGTTCAGATCCAGGCCCGTTGGGTAAACGGGTCATATGTGTTGGTGGAAAATGTTGGCTTTGTTAATATCAAGTTGGTTATTCATAATTGGTTATTTGACTCTTAAGTTTGGCTCTAAAAGGCGCATATGAGGCGGCTAAACTGCACTGTTTTGACAGCATTTGAGGCGGATAAACTGCATTGTTTTTATAGCATTTGAAAGAGCTAAATAAAACAACGTGTAGATCTCTCAGTCTGTTATCATTTGCGTATTTGATGGTGGATGTGGTGGGTTTTGGCTAGGGTTTCGAAAGGGGATGGGTGTGGCGGTGGTTGAGAGAGAGAGAGAACCCACGGTGGCGCGCAGGATCTTTCAAAGTTAGTAAGTTTCCACTCTCTGTTGTTAGATCATTGTGCATGTTGTTCTGATGAGCAGGTCATGTTGAAGATGAATTGGGTCAGTTGGAAGGCTTGACTTCGCTTCTAATGTAGGTATGTGATTTCAAAGAGTCTTTACCTTATCTGTATTAATGTGTGTAGTAACAACATATAGTTACATACATTAGTAAAAGAATATATTTGTTGTACCATTGTTCCCACAATTGTTCTATCATTTGTTGGTACAGTTGGAGTCCATATTTTTGCATTTGTAGAGGACTCAATTTACTGCTATAATACGATCAAGTTGTGGAAATGCCATTGGAAGATGCCAAAGAATTTCACATTTAGAATTGCCTTATATCTTGCGAATGCTTTTTTTTTTCTCCTACGAGTTTTAGATACGGATCCATAGATATGAAAAAAAAAAACCTGTTCAAGTGGGTTTAAGTAGCCTGTACATAGAATTACCTTGGTAGTACTTAGCACCGGGCTTCTATTGGCTGTACACAGAGCTTTTTTTTTGTAGGTAGTTATGTAAATATGGGTGCTTAACGTGTTTTTTAAACCAAGGCATATCTAGAAGATTGCATGATCATTTGTTTCCGTTCAATAAGCTTAGAGGCCATATATAATTTAGTTATGGATTTGTATAATTTGCAGTCACCAAATGTAGATTAACAACATGCTACGACTTTAGGGAGGAATCTAAGCATATGTTAGATTTGTTGGTTATACATATCTTTTAGGCTCAGCTGCTTATATGTTATAATAGAGGTCAATTCTAGACTTCTAGATACATGCCCCTTTACATGAAAAAGATCATAATTTCATCTAGAGACTACTAGCAAAATCACCTGATGTTCTAACAAGCAAAGAAACTATGCAAGTCTACCAAATTCAATTATTTTTGTCAGGCCTATTATGTATTCATTAGTTTCTGGGACAAGTAACAAGGATTTTGCTGAGCAATGTATAGTTTCATATGGATATCTTTATTAGCTTAAATGGTTCTATCGAGTATGAATGGAAAATGCAACAAAAGGATTGAAAAACTAAATTGCTAGGTACCACTTAGAACTTGGCACAATGGGTCAATATTGGTTATGTTTTATGACTTATATTTATAATGGATCAAACCGGTAAAATAAAAAATATAGCCAAAGAGGAACTTCATCGCATAGTTGTCAAAAGCGCGTCTAGGCGCGCCAAGTGCGCCGCGCCTAGGCACCGAGGCGCACTATCAGGGCTAATTTCCAGCCAAATTCAGACTAAAAGTTGCATAAAACCTCTAAAACATCCTAAATGAATCATGAACAAGTCCTAAACAAGCCTAATACATCTCTAGAATCCCTAAAAAATGTATTTTATACTATGCGCTTAATTATAAAAAAGTCGTTGTTTTTTATGCGCCTTGCGCCTAGGCAGCCTAGGCTCCGGGCTCGGCCTATGCGCTTTGAGTGCGCCTAGGCGCTTTCACAACTATGCTTCATCGGCTTGATGCGAACTGGTCGAAAGTCATCCATTTTGCATACTTAATGCGTAAGACTTCTAAATAATTTTATTAGGTTATAGCATCATTGGGAGGATTTACACATTCTGAATTATGAAAAGATTATCCATTTTTGTAAACATAACTCATGATGTTAATGTTACCTATCGAAACATGTAATACAACCAGGTAGACAGCCGATATATAATATCCAATCACCTATCAACAAAATCACGATCGCTAGATTCCCCGCCGCAACGCACGGGGGGACGCAATCTAGTTAAATCTAATTACCAATTTTATATTTTCGGCCGATATTATCACCAACATACTTATCACTCATACAACATAATACACATGTAGATGTCAATATGTTAATTATTATTCTTCGGATAATATATGGTATTTTTAGACCTTTTATCAAAAATGAATACGCACATACACAAATGTGTGCGTTTTTATATTTGTTTGTGGAAAATTAAGAGGTGAGGTAATAAATTTAAGAAAGAGTAGCAAGAGAAAAGAAACATTTTTTTAATTTCACTTTTACCCTTTTTATTATTGAAATGCTATGTACACGCGTGATGGTATAGATAAGTTGGTCTACTTTTTTTTTTTTTGAACGGCGTCCCAGTGGTTAACTCGTCACATGGGGTGAACCTCGGCCCGGGTTCGAGCCTCCGCGGTGGGCCATTAAGCCCTGAAAGAGTGGCTGCCAGACCGACTCGCCCTTCCACGTGTCTCGACCCCCGGTCCGCAACTCGCACAGGAAACCACCACAAGCCGGAGTCGAACCCCCGACCTATGGAGTAAAACTTGCACACCTCACTGTGGAACCAATTGGTCCACAGATCATTGGCAAGTTGTTCTACTTAAATCCTTAAAGTAAGTGGACAATTCATGAAGCAAAGAACAACTCCATTGGTCAAACGATGAAACGACAGTATGCATCTCGTGATAGTGACCTTCACAACATTTAGATGCTGTTTGTTTTCTGTAAGAAAATGTCTGCAGTCTGCGGACCACATCTGCAGACATCTGCAGGAGAAGAGGTGGACCAAAAGTCTGCAGTGTGCAAGAAGAAGACTGTTTGTTTGTTAATGTCTGCAGGCTGCTGAAATTTAAAAAAATTGATTTTTTACAGCAGTCTTGTAGTAGACGGTGGTGGTGGTGGTGGACGGTGGTGGTGGATGGTGGGGGACGGTGGTGGGGACGATGGTGGTGGTGGGTGGTAGTGGTGGTGGTGGACCGTGGCGGTGGACGGTGGTAGTGGATGGTGGTGGATGGTGGTGGGGGATGGTGGTGGTGGACGGTGGTGGTGGTGGGTGGTAGTGGTGGTGGTGGACCGTGGCGGTGGTGGACGGTGGACGGTGGTAGGTGATGGTGGACGGTGGTGGTAGTGGACGGTGGTGGTGGTGGACCGTGGTTGTTGGTGGTGGTGCACCGTGGTGGTGGTAGACGGTGGTGGTGGTGGACTGTGGTGGTGGACGGTGGTGGTGGTGGAACATGGTGGTGGTGGACGGTGGTGGTGGTGGTGGACGGTGGTGGTGAGTGGTGAGTGGTGGTGGGTGGTCGTGGACCGTGGTGGTGGTGGTGGACCGTGGTGGTGGTGGTGGTGGTGGGTGGTGGTGAACATTGGTGGTGGATGGTGGAGGTGGTGGTGGACGGTGGTAGGTGGTGGTGGACCGTGGTGGTGGTGGTGGTGGACCGTGGTTGGTGGTGGTGGTGAACCGTGGTGGTGGGTGGTGGTGGTGGTGGGTGAGGAGAAGAGAAGTGGAGAAGACCTTTGAAGACCTTAAAAGACTTTGAAACAAGTCTGCACCAAGAAGAGGTCAGGAAGACCTCTTTGAGTAAAAGGTCTTCCAAAAAACAAACAATATGCAGACTCCAAACGTTTGCGTGCGTCTGCTTGACCCAGACAAAAGAGGTTAGAAGTGCTTCTGAGCAAAAAACAAACACCACCTTATTATTTATACATAGTCATCATGTATTAACATACACTAAATCCAAGATTAAATTACCTAGGTACAAGGGCTCTGTACGATATACTTTAGCCTCTTAAACAAAAATAACAAATGTCATACTTTCAATAGGAGAAATGAGAATAGGAGGTAACCAAAGATGTGATTGAGCCGACCGCCAAGCCATGATTAGGTGGGAATTTTTTAATTTTAAATATGCTTATAAGCTTTCATTTATAGAGGAAGGTTCTTGTATAAATTGTTCTATTCAATACTCTCTATATTCAAAAGCATATTTAAGAAACAAGTACCTAGGAGTATGGTCTTCTAGTTAGGAAGGAAAGGTCTTGGTTCTACTTGGTCCGAACGCACCGAACCTGAACACTGCAAAACAGAACACCGTTAGGACTCGCCACAGGAATAGGGGTATCCATGTGACCACCATCCGGTGTGAGAATAAGGTGGTGTTTGTTTTTCTCCCAGAAGCACTTCTGACCTCTTTTGTCTGAGTCGCGCAGACGCGGACAGACGTTTGGGGCGGGCAGACTGTTTGTTTTTCGAAAGACATTTCACTCCAAAAGCTCTTCCTGGCCTCTTCTTGGTGCAGACTTAGACCAAAGTCTTCAAAGGTCTTCTCATCTTCTCTTCTCCTCACCCACCACCACCACCACCCACTACCACCACCACCACCGTCACCCACCCACCACCACCTAGCATTGTCCATGTCACACCACGCCAATGGCGGAAACACGTGGCGCGACGGTTCAAGAGCATAAAGTCAAGGTTAACGCAAATCACAAGTAATTTAAGAAAATGGGTCATTTATTTAGGCGTCAAATCTTGTTCAAAACATTACACAAAAAGTAAATTGTTTATAACACAAATGGAGAGGTTTCTCAAATATATCCCATAGCCTTGGGAAATAAAGGTGAAACCCCGCAAAATATCCAACGCCGCATAGGAGGATTCCGTGACCCAGCTTGCCATGATCGTCTTCGCTTAATTACCTGAAAGATATGTTTAAAATTTCGTCAATATAAATATATTGGTGAGTTCACAGGTTTTAGTTTCCAAAACTTGAATACTTGGAAATACCATGTTATGACAATATATAGGAGTTGCAAATTCCTATAAATCTACTTGAGACTATAATCAAACCAAGACGTATAATAATAATGCCCCGCTCCAAGTCGTTACTCGGTATCCTACGACTTAAGTTCAGAATATATGCACCCCAGGCATACACTAATGCATAATCGACGCTATCGATTAGGGGTGGGCCTTGTCAGGCACCAATAGTACTATTCAATATTCCACCGTTTCATTTCCCTGAATAAATGATTATAGAGGCGAGGACTCAACCCCGAGTGGCGGTCACACCTCAAGTAATAAATCCGTCAAACATTTTCCCTAACATATCTTTCCCCCGAAAACGTAAAAATAGTTTAAAATGGGGCCGTGAAACTCACCTGAATCGTCGTCCGGCTCAACTAAGTAGATAGCAAATGGGGTCTCGCACCTACAAACGTCCTAGACGTATAAGTCACTATCCCTATAGTGCATGTGCCTTGGCAAGTTGTACACCCAACTCCCGACCATAAGTTATTCCAAATTCCGTTTAATTTAGCGCGTATCCTAGGTTTCGTTGGCGTTAGATTACCCTTTGTATGACAAGTTATATATTACTCTTGTTAATATTTCCTTAACTTGTACATTATCATCGACTTGACTTCACTTAACGTATAATTATTTTCCCATTCAAATAATTATACTTAAGATCGCATCGCTCGATATAATATATATTTCAACACTCGACCCGACTCACTTTGCCGCACATCTGTTTTTCCCATTTAAACAAATATGCTAAGATCTTGTCGTTCGATTGTATATTCTCAACACCCGATTCAACTCACCATACCGTATATTTATTTTCCCATTCAAATAAATATACTAGGATCTTGTCGGCACGGCATACACATATGTATATATCTTCGTCTACTCGTCTCGGTTTTCCTTCCCACATATCTGCTTTCCCATTAAGTAGATATACTAGAATTTTGCCGAGACGAGCGTATATATATATAAATGTGTAATTTTCCTTGTTAAGTATATACGTTTGTTTAACGTCTTACTTGTTTACGTTATGTTTTTCTCCCACGAATAATTCCTTCAACACTTAGGAAAGTGTTTATTAGTTTTCACCCATGATGTATATATATTTTACTTCCTAAAAATATATATTTCCTCATTTTGCCGCAATGGCATTTTTCTCATGTTTTGTCCGTGTATGGTTCGTTAACGCGTCTTAATTCGACATCTTAGCTTGGATAGTTAATTTTCCAAGTTTTTCCCAACATGTGTTTTATGGAAATATTATCCATATTCCTTCCACCCAACACATGTTACTTGGAAGGTTTAAAATACTTTTGTATTTTAACCCAACTTGTTAACTTAGATACAAAAATGCTTCCAATACTTTTATATTCCCATTTATATAAAAGTATTCATTTTTGTATAAGTTTCTCAAGTTTATTTTTGTTTAACATTTTTATAAAATCTCTATTTTATAAAAATCCTTATGTTAATACAAACCCATATTTTCATAACTTCCACTTTTATAAAAATATACTTTTTATACAAAATACCCAAGTATATCTACTAGTATTTACCAAATCAACCTTGGAAAATTATTACTTATACTTTTGACACCAAACTTTCCATTATTGCATTTTTGGACTAATAGTTTCTAAAATGTTCATTTTAGTCCTCTAACTTTCAAAGTTACAATATTAGTCCCTTAACTTTCAAATGTTGCATTTTTCCACTCTAACTTCCAAAGTTAGTATTTTTCACTCAAAATAGTGGACTTTGAAGATTCATCTTCTTATTGTTAAGTTATTTTTGCATCAAAACACTTTTAATAGTCTTTTATTTCATATATAAGGCTACTTGTATGTGTGTTTTTATGTATTTGTCCATTATACCAAAATCCCATTCTTCTAAGTAAGTAAACTTTAACTTTTCAACTTCTTCATTCATGACACCCTAATATATTCCATCATATATTATATCATGGATGATCATTTTAAGATGATTAAAGTCACATTTTAACACATTCAAGTTTATTCTACAAATCCTAATCAAATCATCATCCTACTTAGTGTATGTGTAAATTTTATACATTTTCAAGAACACTACTTTACCATCATCAAATCCATGATCCATTTACATATCTTTAATCATTTATTTTACTCATGTAAAACCTATTAAAGATTATGTTTCAAAACCACATTTTAAACCCTTCATGTACAACTTGCTTCTAAGAACACATACATGAATATTAATAATCAAAACAAGGTTAAGAAGCTTACTACTAGCACAAGGCTAGGGAAGACAAAACCTTGGATTTTGAGAGGGGTTTAGTGTGTTCTTCCTTAATGGTTAAGCTCCAAGCTTGAAACACACAATGGGGTTTGGATGATGGATTGTTTTAAGTGATTTGAAGATGTAAAAACTTGAAAGAAATATGTGTATGGATGGGGTAAAACTCACGGCCAAGGGAGAAAGAAAGGAGAAGGTTTTTGCTTGTTATCTTATGTATGAACACATGTTATTTATAAGCTCACCATATCTTCCATGGATTGCACATAATCTTCCCAAAGATTTAAGAGATTTTAAGAAGTACAAAAATGATCTTGAATGGATATTATTTAGGGGTTGTGGCCGTGGGTTTTAAAGGAAGAAAGAAGGGTTATGATTTTGCTAAGATATCTCACAATCTTAGATATAATCTAGTAGGATATGCATGCTTGTACTTGGTGATCTTCAAGTGGGTTGTCTTCTTATGTGTGTGCCGTGGATTAGAGAGAGAGTAGAAGAGATTTTGTGTGTTAAAATGGTTAAGTAATCTCTAGACTATCTCTTATAATCCTTCCAAGATCATGCTTGAGATTACATTACTAGATTAGGTACTCAAGTGTGTATGTTTAGGTGATAACATGGAAGCTTTGTGTTTTGGATTTTCTTGGCCTAGGGCCGAAAATCTCTTACAAAAGGGGCAAGTTGATGCATGCTTTTGTACTACCAAATCTTACACATTTGTCTCTTCCTTTGCATGCTTAATGTCTTAGATTTATAGGTTATTATTAAAAACACAATGCAAGGGGATTACAAAGGCCATTAGGCCGGCCCTTGGTGGGTCTAGGTGGGGTCCACCACACAATTTATTTACCAATAATAAGTTAAGTTTAATTCATCGTCGTTCGGGTGTCGTTCGGGTATTTTTCGGGTTTTAATCGCGCGTTATTCAGACATTAAAAATACCTTTAATAACCCTTAAATATAGTCTAATTTAAGAGTTAATTGGTTATTTAGGCTTTTGCCGGGTGAAATTATGAGTTATGCGCGTATCGGGTGCGGTACGCGCACTTTATTCGTTACCGGGAGATTTGTATGAGACGTTTCCACTTATGGTTTTGGAGTTCCAAAACTCATTATATTTTGTGAAAATACCCTTTATTTTATATCCTGGGTGTCCGGGATCCTTTTCGTTTATTTAATTATTACCGGGTAATCGCCAACGTCCATACCGGATAGCTTATTCGCACATGATCCCATCATGTTTTACCATTAAACGTATGCATTCCTATGCATTATTTGGAAATTGCTATCTCCTAAAGCCTTGCTAATTAAATCACACATAATTGCATTTAATTACGTTAATCATATATTAATTAATTTGTACGGAATTACCTTATTTTTGCCGTTGTTACAGTCCACCACCACCGTTCACCACCACCACCGTCCATCACCACCACGGTCCACCACCACCCACCACCACCACCACCCACCACTGTCCACCACCACTACCACCACCACCCACCACCCACCACCACCCACCACCCACCACCGTCCACCACCACCCACCACCGTCCACCACCACTACCACCACCCACCACCGTCATCACCACCACCACCACCGTCCACCACCCACCACCACCGTCCACCTACCACCGTCCACCCACCACCACTACCACCACCCACCACTGTCCACCACCACTACCACCACCCACCACCACCATCACCCACCACCACCATGGTCCACCACCACCACAGTCCACCACCACCCACCACGGTCCATCACCACCACCGTCCACCACCCACCACCACCACCACCATCCACCACCACCCACCACCGTCCACCACCACTTCCACCACCACGGTCCACCACCACCACCGTCCACCTACCACCGTCCACCCACCACCACTACCACCACCCACCACTGTCCACCACCACTACCACCACCCACCACCCACCACCACCACCACCATCACCCACCACCACCACGGTCCACCACCACCACCCACCACCGTCCACCACTCACCACCACCACCACCACCACCACCACCGTCCACCACCACCACCCACCACTGTCCACCACCACTACCACCACCACCCACCACCGTCCACCACTCACCACCACCACCACCACGGTCCACCACCACCACCACTACCACCACCCACCACCGTCCACCATGGTCCACACCACCACGGTCCACCCACCACCACCACCATCTACCACCAGACTGCTGTAAAAACTCAGTTTGTTTAAATCTAAGTTTATTTCAGCAGCATGCAGACGTTAACAAACAAACAGTCTTCTTCTTGCAGACTGCAGACCTTTGGTCCACCTCTTCTCCTGCAGATCTCTGCAGATGTGGTCCGCAGACTGCAGACCTTTTCCTGCAGAAAAAACAAACAGCACCTAAGTAGACGTGGTGGTAGTAAGGTATTGAGAAAGTATTGAGAGTTTGAATGAATCTTAGGGTTTACCTTCGACCCCTTTTTCTAGTTTATGTCTATCTTCGTGATAACCTTCGAGAGTTGTATTCAAAATACGAAACTCTCCGGGATGATGGAGATAAGCCTTATCCCTTATTTTCGTAAAAGACTAAATAGGTTGTTGTGATAAAAAGATTGGCTTATCAGTCGACTTTTATCTCTATCACTTATTATTCAAATTGGGGTGGATCGGGTCATTGATACTCATATGGTGTGGGCCGGTCTAATTGGGTCGGACCCCACCTCATCAAGTCCCCCCAGTCTAGTGATAAGAGCGTGTGAATATTACTAGACTATAGAAAGAAAAAGAATAGTTATATGTACAGACAAAGTATTTATCCAAAACCATCCTTATTTAATTTGTTTTTGGGATTGGTGCCGCATGGGCTATGCACGTGATATGACATCACCCTAAGCTGTCTAATCAGTGGTTTTTGTCAGACTGGTAGACAAGGAAGGTGACTGTTGGTGGTTCATTTCAAAATTCAAACCGTCAGTTTGGATTGTTTATAAAAACGTGATTTAGGTAAAGAGTGAAAGCACAAACGATATCACCTATTCATACCAAAAAATCACTTCCAATGGCTCCCAAAACTGGTACGTCGCGCACAACCACGAGTGTTGCCGAGATAAACTCTAGTTGGTCGGTAACGGCACTGAGATCCTTTTTGGGCGCTTGTCATATTCCGGCCGAATGGGGGCAGGCGTGTCCGGATCCGAAAGATGTAGCTTTTCCATTGAAGGAAGGGAAGATAAGGTTGTACACCGAGTTCTTCACGTTCTGCCACTTCAGACTGCCGGTGACACATTTCCTATTTGACTTGTTATCTTACTGCCAGGTGAATATTTCCCAACTTCATCCATTGGGTTTGATCAAGGTTCAGAACTTTGAGTTTGGTGCACGAGATCTTGGGATGGCACCCCGTCTTCAAATATCCCGGGTATTGTACGTTCTTTTGTTTAAGGGTGAGTATTTCACATTCGATCATCGTTCTTGTGCACCCTCTTGTATAGAAAACTGTCCTTCCAGTACACGGGATAAAAATTGGAGACGAAAATTCTTCTTTATCGATGAGCGTGTGTTACCCATGAACGTGCCTGTTCGTATTCCTGAAACGAAGACGAAACTGGCGGATGAATGTCATGCCCCCGTCGTGTTTGAAAAAGATCCCCTATACTTGGCATTGATCAATAACCCTACCCAGTGTACCCATATACCTGAACGGGCTCTTGTGGCTGTGGGTATGAGTCGCGTGTGGGTAGATGAGACATCCTTTCCTGAATATCGAAGGCAAGACCAAGGTATTCTTTTTTATAGTATTTTGTTGTTAGTATCATGTAATTAGGTAGGTGTTAACCTGAGGTGACGTCTTTCTTATGCATGCGCAGTGGAGTGGCAATATTTTGACGTACTAGATCCAGAAGTTTTTCCTCATCTGATAGAGCATGACCATCCCCTTGGGGAGTCAGAGCCTGACATTCTGAGTCAAACACTGCCCCACTTCATCTTTTTGGCGCCTTCGGTCACCGCCCAGGAGGGGGTACATCCGAGACTGTTCCAGAGAACATAGAAAACACCGAACTGGATACACGTGAAACCAAGGCTTCTTCTCCCATAGATGCTGATCCCATTAGTGTCGCGGAACCAAGTGAAACCACTATGGATGTCAAGAAAAAGAAAGAGAAATCGAAGAAGAGAACAACCACTACTCCTGATGTTGGTGTATTTCTGGAGAAGAGGAGGCAGCTGCTATAGACGAAAGGGAAAAAAACTTGGTAAGAATTGTTCACCTTCTCAAGCCTTTATTAGTTGTCAACTCACGTGTGAAAAGTGCTAACATGTAAAATGTGCTAGTATTGTGAACAGATGCTTGTTTGCGAATTGAGGACGCGCCGGTGCAACATCCTGAGACTAAAAATAGTTCCGGCCAGGATGCTAATGCGGATGTTGTGATGACGTCTTCCCCCAAGGTGCCAGAATCAAGGAACATGGAGGCGGTTAGTCATTCGGGGGATAAGCTGCCCGAGACGGCAGAGATTGTTGTGAATGTATCAGAGACAAAGACACCTGCCAGCAACACTAGCGGGAGCCATCAATCGTCTGCTTTGGAAAAGCCGAAGGTACGTTTGTCTGCTAGTGTTGTTTTTGCTGGGAAAACACTGTTGAGACCAGCACACGTGCATGCCAACGCCCCCTTGGCTGTTCACACCACCATGTCTGGAAAAAGATTCACCGACCTACTACTCGACGTACAACACCACCCTATTGGTTTCCCAGGCGGCATGCAGTCAGCTGTTGCGTCGGGTGCTTCTACCTTGTCACAGTCCGAGGAAATGTTGTCAAATGTGTATGCCCCCGGAATCAACGGGCAGCAATCCCTAAAAAATGCTAACTATGTACCCGGGTGGAAAATTGCAGAATTCACCCGGTTAATCCATCCAGACGTCATCCGGCATTGAGCAGACTATACTTTCCCCCCTGCGGAGAGATATTACTTACAGGGTCTGGACAACGCCCAACTTGCAGAAAATGTCATGGGATCGAGTGTAAATTTGACGGTATCATTATACGAGGTATTGCGCCGATGGCGGTCGGACTTAGGTGAATTGTTGGATCTTCGTGTGAAGTATATGGACGTGGTTGCTGAGAAGGATAATCTGTCGAAGTTGTTAAATGACACGGAAGTGAAGCTAGCCAGCAAACAATCTCTTCAGGAGGTTTATGAACGAGACAAGGCCCGGATGGTATCTACATATTCGGAGGAAAAGGTTAAGCTTTTGCGTCGGCGGGATCTGCAGGACCGGCACATCTTCCGTCAGGAGGACCAGGTCAAAACGCTGGAGAAAGAACTAAAGTCAGAGAAAGAGGGAGCGGCGAAGCCCAAGCGGACATGGAAAGTTCAAGATATTAGCAGTAGAAGTCGAAAACTATGAATCCTGGGTCAGGAGGGCTGAAGAAGACCGAGACACTACATTGCAGAAACTTAACGAATGTCAGTCCCAACAATCCTCCGCTAATGACCGTGTGGATGTTACTGTGAATTTCGCTAATGCTGCCAAGACGCAACTCCAAGCACTTGAGTCCCAGGTTGCTACCCTTCAAGCTAACCGTGATTGGTTGATCTCCAAAGGCCTCCCGGCCGCTTGGCGCTACATCCGGGGAGGTGCTGAGTATCAACAACGTCTGAACGACTTCTATCAAGCTGATGTGAAATCTGGGTACCAAGATGGGTTGATGCATGGCCATCAGGTGGGATCGGTTGGTAAGAAACTTCCCCCTGCTACTGACCACGAGAAACTTGTTGAGCAGAGAACATCAGAAGCACTACAAGCGTTAAGTAGTGACTCCTTAGAAGCAATATCCCAGCTTAAGAACAAAGTTGGAGACGAATGCATGTCTGCCCTCCGGGTTATACTCGAACCTGTTTTGATTGGCTCCTCGTCCGGATCGTCAGAAAGTGACGAGGTGGCCTCCCCCTGAAGGCCTTGTACTTGATATTTCCTCTTTATTTGTTTGTGATACCTAGCGTTTCGTCTTCCATGTAATGTCACTAATTATGGTGTAATTTTGGATGTTTAGTGAAACTAATGTGCTTCACCGATTTCAAGGTTGTAATGATTGATTATTAGCCTCCACTTCCTGACTAGATAATTATCATCATAACTTGTCAAGTCATAATTAATATTTTTCATCATGTGATGACGTTAACCATGCAACTCAGTCGTCATATCTCGTGTCAGTCGGCTTGTGTCAATGTATTTATTGCAGGTAGGCGACGATCCCAAGATCGAGCATGGAGACTTCTTTATAAGCTAGGCAACTTATCAGAAATTCATCTTATGCACTCGTGTACGATTGTCACAAGAAAATAGAAAGAATGCATCGTCGTTACGTTTTTACTGAAAAGGTACCTCGCTAAACTCGATGCTCTCGAAGCTATGAGGATGATGCAACAGAAAGCACGAATTGTTGATGAGTACCATACTGCCCTGAAGCAGATGGAA
Source organism: Ambrosia x helenae (assembly GCA_030844895.1). Lineage (NCBI taxonomy): Eukaryota > Viridiplantae > Streptophyta > Magnoliopsida > Asterales > Asteraceae > Ambrosia > Ambrosia x helenae. The sequence goes on from CM061232.1 coordinate 29,252,980, forward strand.
GACTTTAATCGAAGAACTGAAGGGGTTCTTGCCATGAAACGATATGAGCTAACATATACACGTGGCTCGAGTCGCTTGTTTGTGGCAATTGGGCCGTCAGTTGGCAATTGATCCTGAGGGTAAGCTATCCCACCAGACCTGGGTTGCGCCTACCAACGTCTGCACAAACATGTGACACCATGCATGTAGCGGCCGGTACCGACTGACTCGAAAATGCTGAGGTGGTCATCCCACTGTGGATGGTATCTTTAGGTTTGGAGACGGGAGCATTAGCTATTAGCGCCGTAAACTTCGAGTATGTTGCCATCGCGGGGGCCTGTAAGGCTTAGTAAGGTCTTCTTCTGATGCGCCTTTCGGAGGGCCAATGCTGCGTGACATGGGAGCCCCCCGCTGTTGTTGATAATCAAATAATCTTTGAAAAAAAAAATTCAAAAAAAAACAAACAAGCATTGCAATCTTATAAAGGCAACAAAGTATAAAAGTTAACTTGCATATATATGCCTAAAAGCATTTTAAATCCAGCACTTCAAGCAAAAACTGGAAAAACAGCGTGCTGTGCCACTCATTGTCATAATTATTCACATTGATGCGGTAGAGAGTAACCAACAAAAGCTCCAAATGTTTAAAATCAAAAGTTTAAAACTCCGAATTCAGCAGTAGAACATAACGCTCTTGACGCTCTCATGAATGGCAGGGAGTGGGCGCACCTCAGCAACCCGGTCTCTTGTAGCACGCTGCCCGCTACGTGAATCTGAGTCAGACAGATCTCCTCCTTCCATGTATGATCGAGCTCTGAATGCAGCCAAGTGCGCATAGTACGCGGGAGGAACTGCATTTTATAAATTACATATAGGTTCAAAACCATTGTGATATACTAAACATACATGAAGAAAAAAAAACAAAACATATACATACCTATAGACACAGATCGCGTGCACCTCGCATACCTGGAGTTGAAAACACAATTGAAAAGAGTTAGGTTAAGTTAGGTTAGATTCAATTATTACGACAAAAACAAAATGTTTATAAAATGATAAGAGGGTCGGTTGACATACGTATAGCACAGAGAGTTGGTCAGCATCTGCAGTCCATCAGCAGTGAATTTGTTCTCGTCATACAAAACATGATAGTGAGCCGGACGACTAGTCCCCTGCAAAAGACACATCAACATAATCAATTAAGCAAATGTACAATACTCTCCAGAAAAGTCATATAAATCATGTATTACCTATAGGCAGAAAAAATATAAACTAAAATGAGCCAAAGTTCAAATGAGCTCAAGCCCAAACTTACGCAATCCTAAACAAAGCTACCTATCTATAAGTATAATATATAATTACAGAGTAGGCATTAGTTTATTATTGGTATTATTATTATAATTTAAAATTACATAGTATATAATAACTATGTATGTAAGTAATAAACAAGCAAAGCTCAAGCTTAGTCACGCTCGGGTTGGCTTGGCAACTGCACACCGCTAAATCCTAATGACATCCATGTGAAAAATTGAATTACAAAGAAGTTCACCTGAATTCCAGCATGGCTACAGAGATAGAAGTCAAATTCAGTTGGATGGCAGATCTTGGTATCCACAACAGTTCCTGATCAAATTTAATCAAGAAAAAAGAATTAATAATAAAAAGAACATATTATAAAAACCAATAGTTAACAAAAATTACAAACCTGGAAGGATATTGCCACTCCTATCAGTGCTAGCCCGATCACCATGCCTCGCAGGGAAGAAGCGTGTATGATGCCTTTTTTGGACGATAATAAATGAAACAGGTGGCATATAGTTATCTTCCAGTGAAATGCATGCCTGAAAAAATAACAGACATTTTCATGATTGCCAATAATATAAAACGTTTTAAAATAAAATTGCAAAAAGTTAAAACCTACCTTCCTAATTTTGTCCATCTCATTCAGCAAAACTTCATTAAACTGCCCCTCACTGACTCCGTCTCTGTGAATAAACATGTACCAGTATGAGTATTATTAATTGTTTAAACTATGCCAAGTTCGCATACAGCATACCTATAAAATATGATCCGGTGAGGTTTATGTCCAGTAGCCCTTTTGAAAGAGATCAAAAGCTCCCTGCATAATCAAAATAAACATCCATTTATTATAAACGAAATTCATGGCACACCAACTCTTTTTTAGTAACACTTACCTAATCATCCCTCCATGAACAATACCCTTTTTGGAATCAGTTGAGACAGTGTAAAGATCTTGAATGATCTCCTGCCTATGTGACTGAGCCGAGACCAAAGCTTTGTACTTTGACACTTGTGGCCAGTCCATTGAAGCAACCACCTGTTAGAAATTACAAAAGAAAGTCATTAAAGCGTCCACTTTTCTGTAATTAACGGCAAAACAGGTCGAGGCGTCGAGCAAATAACAGATAAAACAGATAAATCTTTAATACAGATCCAACAGGTCGGTCATTTAGGGCCGACCTGTCAACAATTTTAATGAGAGCAAAGAAATGTAGGCATACAGCAGCAATTGAAGGGGTGGAATCCTCTCCTTTTGATGGATGGGTGACATCTGCTCCAAAGATGATCGTTGGACGATCAGTTACATATGGCAGCTTACCATTCAGAGAAGCAGACAAAACGCTATTCCTCCCTCCAACCTAAAATAGATCAACAAATATTAATATATGTCTAATGTCTGCGCAAATAGAAAAAAGAATGTTATTGACTTGTTATACACCTTCACATTTATCTTCATTGCTACATTTTCAAAATACTGTTTGCTTAGTTTCATAACATGCTGCGGTCTACAGCACTGGGAGACGATTCCCAGCTCTGTTTCACAAACTCGTTTGATCCTCCCTGAGAAAAAAAAAATGTATCATTATAAGTGATAAAAAATAGCAATATTTACCCTACAATACCGGAATTAAAGTCAAATTACCGTATGTTCCTTTAGTTTCAGGAAGGATCACAAACAGCAATTGAAGATGGCTTCCAGCTTCAGCTCTTGCTAGCCGTGCATTACATTGAGACTGAACATCAACCAGCGCTTTCTCGATGTTGTGAGGTGGAGCACTATAGATTGGTATCACAGATTGAGGATTGAAAACCTTCAAAATTAAAACATGTTAGAATTATAGTATTGGTATCAACATGGTGACATAAAGGTAGATAGAGATGCATACTATTCCTTTGTTCTGACACATATCAACAAGTCCTTTACAAAAGCGGTCGACTGCATCTACTCTCTGCCTTGAAAAGTTGGCAATGGCCCAATAATTCACAGTACCCCCATTGATCATTTTCTACAAAAATGAAGGAAAGATTAAAAAACTTTGAAAACAATAATATATTTAAAATTTGATTGGTGGATGAAAATAAATAGAACTCACAAGGTCAATCATATTCCACTGACCAACTTGTGGATTAACCTCTGAGGAACCATGATACTTGATCTGAAAAAAGGAGTAAATTAAAGCTGATAACTCGATATTTAAATAACATCCTATATTTAAAAAAAAAAAGAGAGAGAGAGAGAGGGAGAGAGAGATAAAAGTGTGAATTTACGGGTGGCGGTGGAAGAACTCGTGCATCAATAGCAGTTAACTGCTCTCTCACTCGAAGCCCAAAGTCTCTGTTCACAAGAGGATCCCCGTTGTACTTGTTACTCTCCATGGTCTAAATAACACAAACCAACAAGAAAAACTTGAGGCGTTTATGTTGGAGGAAACAGAATTAGAGAGTGTAGTTTATAATTAGAGCCAACGCTTACTGTAATAATGGTACTTTCCCTTTCGTTTGGCCGTTGACATGTGGCCCTTAACAAGTTGGTCACTTGTTTTTCATTCAGCTTTGAAGCATACCTTTGACCAGTAGCCAATGTACAAAGCTATAATCACCACAAGCTAAAGTTAGCATATGATTGAACTGATATACAGATGCTTTAAGAAAATAGAAATTGGTAACAAATTGGATAATCTTTTAAATAGTAAAAATAAATTATAAATTTAGGAGAATGGTCTTTGCAGGTGCAGCAAAAGGCAAAACAAGAGCAATTTGCATAAATGTTATAAGATTAAATAATCTGCACCTAATATACAATGTTTTATTTAGACATTTAACAACAAAACTGATTTTATAAAGCTAAAATGATTTTACATAGCTAAGAGCAATACAGGAAGCTATACTTGACTTTTCATCAATAACGATAAAACAGCTTACCTCCATTGGCAGATAAGTAGGCCTCGCTTCTGTGCCTGCTTGAATAGCAGGAAGCAATGGATAACGAAGTTGAACATTATACTTCTCACGGAAGTACTGAACAACAGAAACAGTAGCTCCGGTGGCATCCTGGAAACTAACAAATTAAATAAAAAAGAAAGATTAGCCAAAGATAAAGAGCATATAAATAGATAGTACAACTAGACTATACTTTGACCAAAAATAAAAACTATTTTACTACCACAAATGCAACTACTAAAACTATTAGTTAATCCTAAAGATCAAAGTACAAATAGATTATTCTAACTCACGTTAGTTGGTTAACCGGTTGACGTGTCAAGTCTTGACACTTGTAGCGCCTCAAGGAATCCGGGTGGCGAACTTCCACTCTGACTCCTCGTAAAGCTCTCTTCACCTGAAAGTTACAATTCCCATAAAACTAACTATAAACTTGTTTCAATCATTAAAACCATATAAATGTTACCGATCAGCTAATCATTACATCTTTATGTATCAGAATACCTTAATACGTTCTTGATCAGTTAAAGTTCTCGATATATCTTTGTTTAGGAATTCTTTAACAAAATCAGATACCAACTTCGATTCATAGAAAGCCCGAGCTGACATGTCTGCAAAAATAATATTTAAGAACATGACATGAGTCTGAAATTCTATTATAATCCCAACAGCTTGAGCATTGTAAGTAAAATGAACACATATATAAAAGCACAACAGTGCAGAAACATACCAATGTTGAGTGACAGTCCCATCTGTGTTGGTCTAAGGCTCTGATAGAAGCCTTTCCAATACTCGATCCCATCACCAAGCGAACCTCTACCAAATTGAGGGTTAAATAGTGATCTACCAATTACTTCACGGCTGCAATTCAGCTATGTTTAGAATCATAACAAGAAAAAAAAATGAATCGTAAGAAATGAAAAGGATTAGTGTTACCCATTTGAGGCAGACTCCCTTAGAACAACATCGAGAGCTTGGATAGTTTCTTGTGGACAATCATGCTGCCTACCACTCAGAAACTGTCTCAAATGATACAGATCCTTTCTTGCAGCAAACTTAATGTTAACCTTGAACTCACGCTCACGTCTACACAATACACCAACAGTATTATAATGTTTCTAGAAAAAATGATAATAGTAAATAAGCACAAGACATTTGGAAAACATGTTATACCCATTCCGCTCAGTGATTTTAACCACAAATTCTTTTGACTCAAAAGGCAACGGGCCAGCAGCAAATGCACTTTTGTTCCCATCATAGGCGAGCAGCAAGCTTCCCAGGTGTGACGCCCCAAACGAAGTGGTAAGTAGCTTCATTATCTCTCTGCATTTGGTCTTTGAAGTGACCTCAGGAGAAATTGTCACCTAAACCAAAATTGAAAAACAAAAAAAAAAACATAAGACAGTCCATAAAATCTGCATAACATCTCATAAACATTATTAAAATTTTAAGAAAAAGAACATGTTGGTTGGTCAGAACAGATTATTAAAAAGTTAAAACAAAAAAACTCATGCAGTCATGCCACAAAACTTTAAATCCTGACATTTTACCTAACATGTTGGTTGGCCAGAACAGCATTAGAAGCTACAACTTCATACATCAACCACACATAAATTAACCCTAACAGAGAATCTCATATTCAAGTTTCACGGATATTGACACGTAACAAACATAAGCACATACATGAAAACGTACAACTTCCATATTCAACAAAAATATTCCACACTCTCTAATGAAAACGTACAACTTCCATAAGCACAGACATGAAATATTATTCCAGGCTCTCTAATTAAAATGTACAACTTCCTAAAGCTCTCTAAAAACAACGTACAACTTCCATAAGGACAGATATTAAGAGGGTGTTTGAGATTGCGTTTTGAATCTGATTTTTAGATTATTGCGTTTTGAAAACGCGGATAATCAGTTTTTAGTGTTTGGGATTGCGTTTTGAAAACGCAGATAATCAGTTTTTTAGGCTACCAAAACGCAATAATCTATAAGCAGTTCCACCCTGCTTTTCCAAAACGCATAATCTGTTTTGAATAATCAATCTCAAACACCCCCTAAGTAGACAGATAATTCATCAATAGTAAAAACGTACAACGTCAAGCATAGTGTCTCTAAAGATAAACGTACAACTTTCATAAGCACGAGATTAAATACACAGATAATTCATCAAAAATGTTTTAGAATCTTGACTCTAATGAAAAGGTACAACTTCCATAAGCACAGAAATGGAATACACAGATGATACATCAAAAATAATCCAGACTCACTAATAAAAACGTACAACTTACATAAGCACAGAGATGAAAATACAGCCATATAAAGACTTCATATAACGATATACATAAAACTCCATATACATAGTATAAACATACATACACATCATGTAAAACACTCAATCCACATTATAATGAAAATATAAAATAAGCACAGAGATGAAATAAACAAATACACAGACATATACACTGATATAGATACGATAACGTCATTATCAAATAAAAAAAATAAACAAAAATCAGATCTAGCATTGAACAGTATAAAAACAGAGTGCACTCAAAATATATATCAAACATATTACATACGTACAGATATTTTTAAACTGATCAATAATAAAACAGTGTATGAAAATATGAAACCATACAGACACGTCATATAAACAATCAGAATCCACGTAGTAATAATAATAGTAATAATAATAGTAATAATAATAATAATAATAATAATAATAATAATAATAATAATAATAATAATACATAGACATCATATATACAATCAAAATCCACTTAATAATAATAATAATAATAAAATAAAAAACCGATGAAACCATACATACACATCACATAAACAATCAAACAAAAATAATAATAATAGTAGTAATAAGAAGAAGAAAGCATATGAAACGATACATACACATACAGATACGTCGTCGTCTCATAATAAACAAAACAGATCTAGCATTAGACGGTTTAAAAAAAAATAAAAACAGAGTGCACTCAAACATATACGTACAGATATTTTTTACACGGATAATAAACAGTGCATGAATATATAAAATCATAGTATCATACATACACATCATATAAACAAGCAAAATTCACATTCTCACCAACTAAACCGTAATAATAATAATAATAATAATAATAATAATAATAATAATAATAATAATAATAATAATAATAATAATAACAATAATAATAATAATAAAAAAATTCAAAAAAAATAATAAATAATAATAATAATAAACTTTACATCGTACTGATGCGGATCCTTTTGACCGAGGTCAACAAGGAAGTGATTAGCCTTGATAGCCAATTTCCTCCCTAAACTTCCAAACCCAGGCCTCGCCGGTGTACTAAGCCTCTTCGATGATGACGGGACCAACGGTACGGCCAAAGGCGGTGCCGGTGTGTCGGTCACCACGACCTGCTGCATTACCGGTTGTTGCGTCACAGTCACACCTCTACCACCGGCTACAGCCGGTGACGACGCCGACGACGACGATGATGAACCTAACGATACGTTCGAAAACTCTCGCGTCATGGAGGACGATGCGACGTCGTTTCCTCTTCCTCGACCTCGGCCACGGCCGGTGGAACCACGGCCGCGAGAAGACATTAGACGGTTTTAGAGAGAGAGGAAAAGTGACGGTTTTAGAGAGAGAAAGTGATGAGAGGGAATGTGTAAAGAGTGAGGATGGTGTGAAAGAAGGGAGTGATGATGATATGGGATATTATATAATGGAGGAGATGGAGGGTGAAAGTGGAATTTTACATGGTGAAATTGCGTTTGTATGTGTGAATCTCGGTGAGAAAGACGTGTATTTGACTTGTTTTGACGTTTTTGCCCGTGACGTGTGTGGAGAGGTTTAGGGTACATGATCTTTTTGATTTGATGGAATATTTTTAAAATTTGATTAGATATTGTGACGATGATGATATATGAAAAAATATTGGTATTTATAAAATGGTATTATTTTTATTTTAAATAACTTTTTTTTAACATTCCACTTCATTACACAAAATTGACCTCAAAGCAGGGCCGAATCAAACCAAATACATCATGTATATGGGATTTTTACACCAATCCTCCCAATCAATCGTATTACAACCAAACCTATGCTTAAACCAAAAAAAAGAACTAGATTTGACATTGTGCACAACCTCGACCACCAAGGCCCTCTTTTGATTGAAAATCCTCCCATTACGCACCAACCAAATATACCATAGCGTGACCATGAATATTCCTTGAATAATCTATTTTCCTTGTTTACCACCGTTATCCTCTTTGTAAAGAGATAATATCTCTAATATCAAATGCAAAAAATGGAGATATATTACACCAAGAGGCAATCATCCCCCACACCTCCAAAGCAAAGGCACAAGCTGTGAAGATGTGAAGAGTAGAATCCATACCTTCTGCCCATAAAACACATTCTTTTGAATCCATAAAACTCCCATTTTCTCCGTTCCACCCTAGTAGGGATTCTATGCATCTCCACTCGCCAAGAGTGGATATTACATTTAATCGGCACCCAATGTGTCCATTTCATTTTGAACGCGTTGCAGCCTCAGCCATCCTCGATTTCCTGTTTAACTGCTTTAACAGAGAACTGTTTTGTTACCATCCCTTCCCACTTCCAAGTATCTTTATACTCATGTAGCTGTGTATTCGCCATCATAGCGAGACAGCCTTCTAACTCCACAACTTCCTACACATAAACCGTTTGTCTAGACCAGTTCCAGTTCAGCACACACTCGTCACCTGATCGTCTGAATCTATCAGGTAAGCACGCTCTTTTATCCTTATCAAGCATAAATAAGTGCGGCCACAAATCTTTAAGCGTTGTGTTCCCTTTTCCAGATGTCGTACCATAATCTGATTTGCTTTCCATTCCCCACATTGGGTCTCACATAATGGCCAATAACTTTCCCATTATCAAGTTTCGTCTCACATTACTACACTATGGTTTTCCAACATCCCAAGATATACTTGCTACATGGTAACGACGTCCAACAGGTGCGGCTACTATGAACCCCATCTATGACCCGTCTCCATAAGGCGTCCTTTTCCACACGATACTGCCATGCCCATTTAAAAAGCAAGGCGTTATTCCCATCCTCCAATTTATTTAAACCCAACCCTCCTTACTTCTTCGGAAGCGTTACATTGTCCCAAGTAAATCAATGAATTTTGTGAAACTCATTGGTGCTTGTCCATAAAAAAAAAAAAAAAAAAAAAAAAAAAAAAAAAAAAGCCTAATAATTTTTTCAAGCTTAGTAATAACAACCTTTGGCGCCTTATACATAGAGACATAAATAAGCGGAAGGCTTTCAAGGACCGATTTGACCAATGTGACCCTACCTCCAATAGATCGAGTGTTAGCTTTCCACCGATTAAGTCGAGCTTCCAAAACATCAAAGACTCGTTGCCAAATTTTTTTCACAATACATACTAGACCTAACTCGTATCCCCAAATAATCAAAGCGCATCTCACCTCTCTTACAACCCAGGAGCTTTGCCATACCATCAACCTCCACATTTGTAACCCCCACCCTAAAAAGTTGGATTTATGGATATTTATCTTGAGGCCCGAGCACATATAAAAGCACCTTAGAATACGCACAATACTTTCCACATTATCCCTAGTCCACTCCCCTAAAACTAGAGCATCATCAGCATAAAAAAGGTGTGAAATAATCACACCTTCTTTGTCAATCATTAGCCCTTGAAAGTCGCCCATATCAATCGCTTTATCCAATATAGTGGATAACGCCTCCATAACAACTAAGAATAAAAACGGAGGCAACGGGTCCCCTTGTCGAAGACCTTTGCCACAATTAAATTCGAAAGTAAGAGACCCGTTCACCAGAACTGAGGACCTGGATGATATGAGAATCCCTTTAATCCATGATACCCATCTATGTGAAAAAAGATCAGAAAACCCCAATGGATATTGTCATAAGCCTTTTCAAAATCAATTTTCAATATGAAAGCTTTTTTATGTTTCTTTTTCAACCATGCCAATACTTCATTAAGAATAAGCGGACCATCCAATATATATCGACCTTACAAAAAAGCCGATTTGGACTCTGAAATGACCAAACCAATTACTCTAACAAGCCTATTAGCCAGGATTTTAGAAATGACCTTGCTAATTATGCCTATTAAAGTAATCGACTGACAATCCTTTAAATGTTCTCCAACAATCCCCAGTTTTTCTTACCTAATGAAACAGAACGGTGTCGCAGTGTCTATTTACTTTTTATGGCCACTTATATAAATGTGGATATTATCCTACCGATGGTATCTACCCAACCTGGTCAATGTTTGTGAAAGCGTTTCGATATCCGACCGATCCTAAGGAAAAGAAATTCGTTAAGGCGCAAGAGGCGGCAAGGAAGGATGTTGAGCGAGCGTTTGGAGCATTAAAGGGGAAATGGGGAATTACCGCACGACCCTTTGAGGCCGACGAACGTTGCTAATTATAGCGTCATCGTCTATACGTGCATGATATTGCACAACATGATCATTAAAGAGGAGGAGTGTGCGATATCACCGGTCCACATACGCGATCCCCCAATCCAACTGTTCTTCGACGATCAAGAGCTTGCAGAGTTGACAGACTCTGATACGCATTTCCGACTTCGAAATGATCTCGTGGAACATCTAGACGCACTTGATCTACCGCACCTCAAAACGGATGCCTCCAAATAGTTTTTCTTTTATTTAGTTTATTTTTAATTTATGTGTATTTCTATGTTTTATTACTTTTAATATTGTAAGTTTATTTTATTAGTTTAATAATATGTTTAATTATTGTTTCTTAAAAAAACTAAAAAATAAAGATTTCAGTGAAGTTAATCAGTGGAGTGTTGCCTCCAAAAAAAGTAATTCAGTAAAGTAAATCAGTGAAGTGGTGTGGCAGTGCAACATTGGTTAAAATCAGTGAAAGAAAAAATAGATCCTAGGAACACCTATCTATACTTACTTACTATATTATAAAGCATGAGGCAACGATACTAACCAAATTTAAGTAATTACTATATTTTATGCTTATGGTACAACACCTTAATGAAGTTAGTAAAAGGTTAAAATAGTCTTTCTACAATATTATTAAATTATATTAATTAAAACCCATCTAGCACTAAGTATAAATATTGATAATATAAAAAGATAGTAAAAAGAGTTGTGATATAATTAAAATTTCTTTGTTATAAACATATACATTATGGCGACTATACATATTCTAACTCACATATACCATTAACAGGGTGTTTGGGATTGCGTTTTGAATCTGATGTTTAGATTATTGCGTTTTGAAAACGCAGATAATCGTTTTTTAGTGTTTGGATTGCGTTTTGAAAACGCAGATAATCAGTTTTTTAGGCTACCAAAACGCAATAATCTATAAGCAACTCCACCCCTGCTTTTCCAAAACGCATAATCTGTTTTGAATAATCAATCCCAAACACCCCCTAAGTTTGTATTAATGTTTCCTTTGCTATAAACATATATATTATGGCGACTATACGTATTCTAACTCCCATATACCATTAAATTTGTATTAATGTTATGTCCCTATAAATATAGGCTTATTGTACTTGGTAAAACTCATTGATAAAGAGTTCTCTCATTTTACATCCTATCTTTCTCTATATAATCCTTGTTCCTATGTTTACATACGTTATATAGTGGTTGCTAAGAATAACTATTGAAAATACGAGAAGTGGTAGCATCTTGCGATAAACTTTAACAACTCATGTTCCTGATTGAGATATAGCTCAAAAGAGAATCACGCAAGATGTGAAGCAAAATGTATTACGAGGGAAATTGTGGACAATGTTGGAAAATTCGTGCATCATGACACATGTCAGTGATGTAACACAAATAAAAACACTCCTATTTTGTAATATGATTAAGCACGTTGTTTGTTTGATTTCGCATGTATGTTGATGATGATGGAAATCTAGCATCTAGGATGACTTGTGGTAGTTTGATGTTGTTATTTGAATCTCTAATCTAATTCACATCCATTCGAATTAGAATGTACCAACATGGATGACTTCCATGTTATTGTTACAAAACCAAATACATTTACTTTTCTTGTATTCCTTACATTTATTACGAGTAAAAGTTACTATAATTTCTTATACATTGTCTTCATCATGTCATGTACAAAGAACAAAAGAAAAGAAAGACTGATATTGAAGTGAAGAGGTTAACAAAACAACAATAATAAATACACGACAATACTAAATGTATGTAAAACTATAAAGAATAATTTATATGTTTGGCCATCATAGTAAATTAGTTGTAAAGTCTTAGTCAAATCAAGTTAAGCAAACCAACTTGATTTTTTATCAAGCCGAGCTCGAGTTTATGATTCCATCTTTATTTTAAATTAGAGTCAACCCAAACCAACTCAATATGAATTGCAAGTCAAACTCAAGCTAGCCCTGGATCGGCTCAACCTTTAAGTGTTGTGTTCCCCGCCGCATCACGCAGGCATCCCATTAGTTCCCCATTATATATGATACATGATACAATTAATCATTTCGATTGGTTACGATTGGTTGGAACGGTTTTAAACATACCATTAATGATATTCACATCCCATCAAAAAAAAAATTAACCGTTAAAGCCATTAATCTTTTGATATGTGGCAACCTCCTATTAGTATGTGATGTGGGCCAGGGTGTATGAATCCTAAATAGGTGGTGTATGAATCCTAATTACCTTAAAGATAACACAAAAGAATTTATAATTATGAGAACAAAGAATTTAAAATGATATGACTTATGGTTTTTCTAAAGTGTAACATCACCTACAACTTTTCAATCAAGTAGTCACAACATAAAATAAGTTCATTGTATTCAATTCAACTATTTTGTTATTGATCGATAAGAGTATTAGGTGTGGAGACACTAAAAAGGTTTAGTCTCAGTGCTACGTAGATGACACCTCACCATTTTGATGTCTCAAGCATTTTGAGACATGAGTGGGGTGTGGAGACACCAACACTCCCATGTCTCAAGCATTTATTATTATTATTTTATTTCCTAACATTAATTTTATTTGGTTTTACAAAAGTAACAAATTAACAAAAGGGCCCTGCTATTCCCACCCCCAAAAAATTATATTCACCCCCTTAAAGCACTGAACTTTGGCCAAAGCTCAGCGTTTAGGGCCCACGAGTAATAACATTGTCACATCTGACAAAGCTTTATCAGACTTTAAGTCAAATCCAATGTTTTAAAAACCGGTTCATACCGGCCGGTTGAACCGGTTATACCGCTTACCGGTGTTCTGTCCGACACGAATCAGTCCAGTAATTTGGGAAAACGGTAAAGGATTTGAACCGCCGGTAAATTCCGGTATACCGGTCTATACTGCTATACCGGTATCGGTACAAGGTTAAACTTTGAACTTTATCGGCCCATAATGATGATATAGATGTTCTTATCTTACGTAATTTTAGTATATTTCGATTATTGGTAACTAAAACTTTTTATTAAAGAATGTAGAAAATGGAAATTTTTATACTTTAGTTGATGAGGATGGCGATAATAATGAATTTTATCTTTTAAGCGATCAAGAACTTGATGTTTTTGTGATTCAACACTCTAATGGCATAAACCAATAATACCCTTTTATATAAAAACAACTTTGTTGAAAATTGAGTACTTATAGATTTTTTTTTTGTATTATGGATTCACTTTTAAATTATTTTTTTTATTACGAAATCATGTATTATTATATTATTTTTGAGTTAAAGTTGTATTTATAAAATTATAGGGTTAACTAGTCAATCCGGTTAAACCACCCCATATAACCCGGTTCAACCGGTTGAACCATTTCTATGTCCAATTCGGTTTGATTAAAAAACCGGTTTTTAAAACATTGGTCAAATCACTGACACATTGTACCTCAAAGCGCTGAGCTTTGAGCAAAGCGAAGGCCAAAAGTTGACAGCAACAGTAGCATCCTTGGGATTGGTGTTAGAGGGTGTTGGGTTGGGTTTTTTTGGGTGTTTTGGGTGGGGTTTTGGTGTTTGTTTTTTTGTAGGATTTTTTTGGTGTTTGTTTTTTTTTTAAGATTTTTTTAAGTTTGTAAATAATAATAATAATAATAATAATGATAATAATAATAAGGTAATAATAATAATAAGGTAATATCAATAATAATAAATAGATATAATAACTTCTAACATTTCATTCATTTAAACGTCTAATTATAAAATAAGGTTTTGAACGAACGATCTTGTTGTTTATTACTTTATTTATTACGTTAAGTGTTAACATATTAATCAATCGAAAAAAACAAACGTTAGAAAATTTTTGCCCGTTACAAATGTTCAGATTAAAAGAAAAAAGGAAAAATCTCTGATTGGTGCGTCCAAATCGTCCCAAGGTAGACGGGGGACGAGGCAAGAGGGGATGGGGCAAAAGAGGCGGTGTTGTGGTCCGAGACGGGGCAAAAAGTGCTGGACGGGGGTGGTGCCCCGTCTCCACACCCTATAGCCTAACTTTAGGTTGAACTATATAGAAAACATATCAAGTATTGCTATTCAATTAATTGACAATTGAAAAAAAATACAGTTGACTAATCTCGACATATCTTAGCTAGTTCCGTCAGTATAACCAAAAGAAACAATATCTTCATGTTGAAATTTTGCAACGCATATAAAAAGATCGTCATGTTATAACATCATATCTTATTTGGCCGTTAAAGAATATACACATATACGAAGATGGTCTTACATAAACACAAATCCCACCATTGGTTTATTTGTTAGTTACTTATTTACATAACTACTGGTTGTGATTTAATCTTCACCACTCCTTGTTTTCTATTTTTCTTTATCAGGTCTCATCTTAATTCATATACTTATAATTTTTTAATCATTTACACTAATAAGTGACTTATTTTTTTAGAGCGCGATTAGTAGCTATATCAGGAAAAGAGCAAAAGTGGTGAAGTCGTTGACCCGTTCAACGACTTCTCCCACTTGAAAACAAGCCACCTGCCAAGTCTGATCATTGTGGAGGGGAATGTTTTTGAAGTCGCCAACTCAAAGTGAGGCTTCAATGAAGTCGCCAAATCAGAGTGAGGCTTCTCCATTGAAGTCGTTGAACGATATTGAGGTTTCAAACTGAAGTCGCCTAATCGATTAGCGGCTTCATTCAACATGTCTAGGCAAATAAAGGATAGTCCGAATGGTAGGATTGTGAGAATTCAAGCTTATGATTGAGAAAGTGATTGTTAAGAACAAGAAGGTTGTTAAGTTCACAAGTATGGTTGTTAACATTTTTCACGACCACCTTCATTTTATAAGATGTTAAAAAACATAATCTTACACATTTACTATTTAGTCATTCATCCATCTAATCACCTGCGTCCTATACTACATTTCTACCATTTTTTTTTATTAAACCCAAGGCCATGCATTAGAGCCATTGTGGTCAAAATAATCGGTGCCCTTATGTTTTAGCATGTGACCAAGCACAACATTGGAATCAATTCTGCAATTGATTCAGAAGTCGCTTACTGGTTCAGCGGTATCATGACAGAAGCCTCAAATCCATACAGCGACATCATCAGAAGCCTCACTCTTATTTGGCGACATCAATGATACCTCAATATCGTTCAACGACTTCAATGAAGAAGCCTCACTCTGATTTGGCGACTTCATAAACATTCCCTTCCACAATGATTAGACTTGGCACTTGGCAAGTGGCTTGTTTTCAAGTGGGGAAGTCGTTGAACGGGTCAACGACTTCACCACTTTTGCTCTTTTTCTAATACGGCTACTAATCGCGTTCTAAAAAAATAAGTCACTTATTAGTGTAAATGATTCTATAATTTTTATATATATGTACCGTACAAGAATGCAGTCCGACTTCAATAAATCTACGCAAAAAAATGATAGAACTTTAACTTATCAACTTATCAACTTATCATGTATAATTTATATTGTTAGTGTTGTATGAATTTGTTTCACTAAAGCGTACACAATTGATACATTGGCGATCATTCCCGACAAAAATAATTTCAAAGACTATAAGATCATTTATGGTGGTTGAAGCGTGTGATCATGGTATGTTCTTTTTGACTATGGTCACGTGCTCTTTTTTGTCATGTGGTTGTCACGTCACATGATCCACTTACACACTTGTCTCACTAAATATATGGTATAAATTAATTGTCTCCCCTTTTTTCAAGTGTGACCATGGTCATGAGATGCCCGCTCACGAGACCCACTCACGAGGTGGGGACGGCGTTAAGCGTGAGTGAGGGGTCTCGAGACTCACTCACATGACTATTAGACTGTCCGGAGTGGGGCGGGAAGGGGGGGACACCGCCACTGTTAGGCGTGGAGAGGGGCGGGAAGGGGGTGGGCGGGGAAGGAGGGACGGGCGTGGGGGGGGGGAGGGTTGGTTTGCCACATGTAGCATTTTGATTAGTTGGTTGTTTATAAATTAAAAAAAAAACCCTCATCTGAACTTAAAAAAAAAGAAAAGAAAAACAAATTAAAATTAAAAATTAACAATCTTGGATATGAAAAACTAAAAGAAAAATTAAAAAATAAAATTTTTTTAAAAAACATTACATAATTCACTCTATTCAAATTAATAAAAACATTATATAAAAACATTAAATAACCATTACATAATCCTAATTATTTATTACTAAACGTTACATAATTAAGCCTAAAAGATTACATAATTAACTATTTAAACGTGTGAAAACTGACGGTTGAAATTCAAACGTTTGAAACTGGCGGTCAAATTCAAAAGTTTGAATAATATTTTATTATTAACTATTTAAATAAACGTCTTTAAATATTTTAATATAAATTTTTGAATAAAATTTTTCAGATTATTATTTTAAATATTTAATTTTTTTTTTATGTTTATTAATTTATTAAACTTTTTTTTATAAAGAAAATAAAAAATAAATGAAGTGACACGTATCACTTCCACCCCCCCCCCCCCTCCACTCCCCACAATCCCCCCTCCACATGGGTAGTGTGGGTTGTTATCGGCTTCCGCCCGGAAACAGTACCGTCTCCACCCAAGCTCAGTTTTATTGTCTCCTGTTGAAGTAACGGCCGGATGAAAACTGGCTTAGCTCAGATTCGAACTCCCTCCACCGGGAAGGTCAAGCTCTACCCATCATTGCCTATGTCCCTCCAAAATCCAAATGGTTGCAATGGGGACCGAACCCGGGTCTCACGAGGAGAAGCCCGAGCCGCCTACCATTACACCATAAGTGAAGGACGTATCACTATATTAAATGATTTAGGGGAGAAGGGGTGCTACTAGAATAAACTTTTCACTTCACTGATTTATATCAATCCTGCACTGTCACATCACTTCACTGAAACACTTTTTTAGAGACAACACTCCCCTGATTATTTTCACTGAAATCTCTATTTTTTTTAAAGAAATATTAATTAAACTAATAAAATAAACTTACAATATTAAAAGTAAATAAAACAAAGAAATGCAAACCACATATTTTACGAAGCAACCGCTTATAGCATGATCGTAGGGTATTGGTGATCGTCTCTCATATATTGTCCTTGTAATTTCCTAGGACATGCTCGCCATACTAAATGAGTGCAATCAATACTACCGATCATGTCGGGAAGGTGATGGCTTTCTTCGTGTGCTTTCGTACAAACATGCAATGTCGTGACTTGTTGATCTTTGTAAAAACTCAGCCCCGTATAACTTAATGACGGCATTGCAAAAATATTATAAACATTCGCGCGACGTCCTCTCAGATATACATAAATACTCATCGCATTCATTTGGAGGATTACCGGTTCCGAGTTGTTTCACTGCTGAAGATACTTTTTGTATGGGCGTTAAACTCTTTCTGAACCGACCGTCCACCCCCTCTTTGAACCATTTAAGGTTTGATTCAACATGCGCTACAATTTTTAGAAATAGACATCTCGACATGCGATACCTTAGTTTAAACTGTGCCTCGGTGTATTTTGGTACGTCGGCAAAATAGTCATCTATTAACTGAATATTGCCTCCCTCGTGATTACATGTGACATATCTTTTTTAGATGTTGTTGTGTCTTCCTTTGCAGCTCGCTTGACAAGGTGTATGAGAAACTCAACGCTACTATCGGTTGAGTGTAAAATCGGGTGCACTTCGAGCGGGGAATGATAACTTGGTCATCTTCGACGTCAATGTCACTCATTTTTTTAAAAGTATTAAGATAATTTCTATTTTTTTTATAGTAAACCATGGCATTGTTTTGTGTATATATATAGTCATTTGATAAAACAGTCATAAAATATGACCGTTTGAAAAAATTAAAAAAAAAAACTCAAATTAATATCAACGGTCAAAAATGGAATTAAAAAACATATAAATTCGACTATTGCATTTAATACGCCACTTTACTAGCCCGTTAACTAGAACTAGATTTTGGTTCACGGGACCACTACCAGCATTGATGGTGGCGGTGTTACCGTGCTGGTAGTGTCACGGGTACCTAGGGGTGTACAAAATGCTCACGGCTCACAACTCGCTCGAAAAATGCTCAAAAAAAGCTCGAGTCGAAAAAGCTCGTTTTGTTATCGAGCCGAGCTCGAGCTAGGGGTCATGGCTCGTGGCTTAGCTCGGTGGCTCGATAAACATCTTTTATATACTTAATAATGTTTTGAATTAATCAATCAAATATGAAAAATAATAGAACAAAAAACACAAATTATACAAATAATACTTTTAGTATGCCTTTCATTTTTTAAAATATTAGAAAAATAAAAAAAATACATGTATATGTGTATTTTTATTTTATAAATATTTTTAAAAAAATAACGAGTTGGCTCGAACATTTATGAGCCGAGCTCGAGCTCGGCTTTTCAGCTTGACCAAAAAAACGAACAGAGCTGAGCTGGCTCGTTTAAGTTCGAGCTTAGCTTGGCTTGGCTCGGCTCGATTACACCCGTACGGGTATCCCACTACTAGCACGGTAACACTGTCGCCACCCATGCTGGTAGTGGTCCCGTGAACCAAAATCTGGTTGTAGTTAACGGGTTGCTACCAATGAGTTTCTCTCTCCTCTTTTGTCTTTTTCTCTATTTTATTTCCAATGGAGTGTTACATTCAAAAAAATGTTTCAGTTGAGTAAATCAGTGAAGTAATATAACAATCCAAGATTAATGGAAATCAATAAAGTAAAAAAAAAAAAAAAAGCTAGTGAAGCAACTCATCCCTTAAAATTATAAAGATAGAAAGAAGAAGAATATTTGTCTTATTCATCTTATATACCAACATCAGTACCACACGCATCATTATCTTTAAATTGGCCAATGGATGTTGACTGACTCTTTCTGCAAAAAGAACAAACGACACCCTTCGTCCCACTATGTATGCCACTATGCCTACGCCTTATTTAGTTATGACAGTTATGACATTGCACATATACCCCTCTACTTTCCCTACCATTTCAATTTCAATAACATTATAAAAAAAATTATTTACATTAATATTTCCTTTAGGCATGTTGTTATCTACTTTATCTTTTACTTTTTAGAAAATTTATAGAATACTTTGTATTATCATAGAGCTTGTTAAGTCTCGTTTATCTACTTTAGAATTTAAATTTTATATTTGCTCCCTTGTTCTAAGAAATATTTTAAGAATGTATATATTGTGTTTTATTCTTACAATATATAAAACAATTTTATCTTTTCTTTATTTTGAAATTTAAAGTATTATCTAAATACATAAAGGCATATTAAAAAAAATTAAGAATGGACGAGGAGAATTACAAAAACAAAAAAGTATATAAAGCACATTGTGTTTTTTTTTTTTTTTAATCTAGAAACGTCTATAAAAACATTTTACAAAAAATATATTGAAAACCATTTAAATAATAATACATGATGGTTTTACTTTTGAATACACAATTCTAACCCATTTGTGTTTTATTCCTTCAAATTGTTTTATAAAATATTTGCCTTCTTTACCTAAAGATTTTCCATTTATCTACTTTATGTCTTTATTTTTATGTATAATTTTAGTTTTATAAAATGTGGGTTATATCTGTAAATTTTGAAAAACATTTTATTATTATGGTACTACATGCAAAGACTAAAGTAAAGAAATTGCCTGGTGAGACACAATACATTGTACACACGACAAATAATTAAGTTTATTTAAGTAGGCCGAGACATCAACTTGTTTAATTTAAAATATTAACCTACCAACCTGTTTAATCCATTCTTTACAACTCACCAACCCAATTAAAACATTTACAACGTGATAACTACCCGCCAACCCCTTTTACATGTTTAGATAAATAGTTATATGAGTCGTCTTCAAGTTACATGATTTTAAACATGTGCGGAATTCCGGATCATGGTTGATGTTTTTTTACACTAATAAAATACATGTCGTATCTAAGTTAAATACAAAATATAAACATTTAATGTTACAAAAGCTAAAATATATCTCCTCGTATGTGTTTGTGAAAAAAGGGATGGACGTTGGAGCAAAAATGAATGTTCGTGGGCGTTTGATATTAATATGATGTGTCAAATGATATGACATGTTTACAGACGTTTAACGTCTAGCATTGGCGTTGTAGATGCTACAATTTTATCGTTTTTTCAGTAAACAAAGAGAAAAAAAAAACTTTATCACCAAAATGCTCTTGTATTAGAGTTACGCAAAATATAAGTTACATACTTGTTTGATAAAATCATAATGATTGTGATATTATAAACTTTTTAGTTTTTTTTTTTTTTTTTTTGAAACTTATAAACTTTTTTAGTGAGTAAGAAATATGACCATTATGAGAATCTGTGGTGGGATTATTATTATTTATTTCCTCAAAGAAATTTGGCATTATAGTTCCCTGGAGCAAATTTCTTTTCTGGTGTCTGTGAGGCTACTCGGTGTCACACCTCATCCCACCACATCCTCGTCCTTAACACCGCGCCCCTCGATCCGTCTCTGTCCCGAACGTCCTCCCCAAGACGAGCCTGTAGTCTCTCTCTCTTCTATTATTTTATTATTATTTTTTACAACGGCTCATTTAAAAAAAAAAAAAAAAAAAAAAAAAAACCTTTTCTTCAACCGGAGAAGAAGAAGTTGGTGGTGGTGCAGACGGCGGTGATGGTGGTGGTTGTCGCCGGAGATGGTGGCTTCATCGAACCATCTCTCTCTCTCTCTCTCCTTGACCTGTTGAGTGTTGACGGTGACAGTGATGGTGGTGGTGCAAGCGGTGACTGTGTTGGTGGTAGTGCAGTGGCGATGCTTCGCCTCTCTCTCTCTGAACTCTCTCCTCCTCTCTATTGATGATCTGGTGTGTGTTGATTTATACTAGTAGAATGCCCGCGGCGTTGCCGTGGGTATGTATTTTTATTCACATTTTAAATTGCCAAAACTTTATACACCATACTATCATTTATCCAATCCGATCTGTGCTTGTTTTTTATTTGCAACATTTAGTTACACACATGAAACAAAGAGCCTTTAACCTACTAGTTACAAAGTGTTAAATAAGGCTTAGCCTTTTCTTATGGTGATAATTCAAATTCCATTGGTAACAAAAAGTTAATCCATTAAAAAAAAGTTACATGAATTAATCTATTACTTGATAATGGTTTTAGGTAACAAAAAGTTAATACATGAATTAAATGTATTGAATGATGCAATTGATTTGTATTAGTGACTTATACATAAGAGTATAGATGGAAGAAAATGGTAAAAGTTAGAGATTTATGAATGAGACTTTTTGTATGTCATCTTAAAATGATGGTGAAATTACCTTCTTACCCATCTCTCCTCCTTAATAAGGTAATAGAGATAGAGATATAATAATAAAATAATAATAAATGAGAGTTGATTGTCTCTACACCCTTGGTTAGTCCTCAAAATGAGGACAATCCATCCATACTGATGTGTCGTCTATGTGATATGGAGAACATCCTATTTGAGTTGTCCCTGTGCCCAATAGTCTTTTTTTTTGAACGATCAACTAAAGTATTGTCGGGTACACTGTACGCGGCCCTCAATGGCCGAAAGGGGCCCCAGACGGACTCTAGTCCGTACGGACAGAGCCCTTCGGCCCACCCGTCTCCTGTTCAAGGGAAAACCCGGCCCACAAACCCGCCCAAAGGCACGACGGTAGTGAACCGGTAAAACCTGGAGGGATCAGGAGTCGAACCCATAACCACAAGGGTCAAGAGTCTCTCCATCACTTCCCAACCACCTACTCCACCACAATAGTATTATTTTTCTTACCATCTTTATGTTCGTCTTTTAACTTTATATCCCACGACCCACCAATCAGCTTGCCACACAAAGTAATAGAAATTTTGTCGTTCAAAAAAAAAACTCTGTTTTGTTTCAGTTTATTCACGAAATAATCATGTATTGGAAAAGAGAGAAAAGTTGTAAAATATTGTTTGACTTTTTCTTTCCCAAATAATATCATCCAATAAAAAATTAGTAAATTACCATGTATTTCAAACTTTATGCCAAGTCATCAAAAGCAATCGTCACCTCAACAAATATACCCATGTGGGGTAACAACATTCGTATCAGCATCCCCGTTTTCATCATCTCACAACCGATTACAATACATATTACATTAAAAATCATTACAGTTTTTCTCTTCTCCTTTACTTACAACCACTTTTAACAAATGTTAAAAATAAATACAGTTTTCTGTTTTCCCCAAAAGATTCATAAATAACCCTATTTACCAATAAACAGTAGATTCCTTATTTTTCTTCACTCACAACCCCTTGAAAGTTAAAACCACCCCATATAATTTGAGAAATACACTCACGAAAAATAGGGGGCCAAATGTAAATGCTCTAAGTCAGGAAAAAGTGGCCACGTGATCTTTTTTTGTATTTGCATTTGAGATGCGCAATACTTATTAAAATCTATCATTTCGCATACACTGTACTTAGACTGGATGGTGTGGTCTCGGGGAGCTGACTTGTCTTCGGCCCCGATATTGAACACCCCCCCCCCCCCCGATTCGGTTTCGGTGAGCTCGGGGATTAATCCCTGTTTGTCTCGGTTAATTTCATTGCTTATTCTTTTTTTATTATTATTTTTTAAAGAAAGGGGGAAGGGGGAATGAGGGGGAACCATTTTCTTGATCTGGGGAAGGGAATGAGGAAAATGATGTAGCGCTGATATTGTGACACCCGGCAAATTCTGGTTAACAACGTTGTCTAGATTAAAGTCTACCTTAGCGAGTCACGCGTATATTATACTTAACTAGGGTTAGCTAGATAGCTAGATAGGACATACGTGCATTGTTGTGAGTTAATATGTGATTACATGATTAGTGAACCTCGAACGTTGGTGAATAACGAACTTATGTGTCTTTGTGATAGTTGATGAACTTATGTGAAAACCATACGTGATTATGTGAACCTAAACCGAATACGTTAATAAAAATCACTAAAAGTGGAGTATGAGGTTGATTAGGGTCTTAACGCATGGGGTTGCACTTGTTACGGTCCGAAATAACGAAAACGTCAAAGGATAACGCGTCGGGTGATGAAACGAGACACGAACGAGGGCCTCGGGCCTGTGAGCGGCCGCTCACAGGGCCCGAGCGGCCGCTCGCTCATGTCTGACGGGTTTAAACCGCCTTAAACTCTTATTTAAGCATCCTTAACCCCCATGCAACCCCTAAACTCAACCCTAATCGCCCCCTTTCTGCCCCACACGAATTATTAACCCTAAACCACCTGCTAAAGCTCAAGAACATCAATCGGGAAGCTTGGAGAGCGTTCGGTTGATTGTTTTGGAGTGTTTGTGGTATAATCTTCATTCCCTTATGTTTTAATCTTCTTTAAATTGTTTTAAAACATCAAAACCTTGTTTGTCCAGGTCTGAAAGTATTTTATAAAAGTTAAAACATGATGATTACGAAGATTAAAAGGGTCAAGCACATTGTTATATAATGAATGTTATATGTTTTGCATGATTATGCATGTTCTTGATGTTTTAGACTTCTAGGGTTTGTGAATAATGATGTTTGTGATGTATAATTAGGGTTTTGATCAGATGTGGTTCTTACTAATGTTGTATGATGATTATTAGGTGTTATTGATTGATAATATGCAACTAGGGTTTGATATAATTGATAATATTGCATGATTAGAATCTGGACAGATTCTGAATGTCGACTTGTAGGGTCTGTTTCGTGGCTTGAAAATAATTGGTTTGATCGATTGTTTGCACGAATAGATTGTACATAGTCTTAGCTTTTTAGAATGGGCAAAATCATCTGATTTGGATGTCGTTTGATATGTTTTTGGAATTTTCATTTAAAATAGGTCAGGTTAGAATTTCGGGTATCAAACTGAGTCAACTTTGAAACATCATAAATCAAGTTTTATAAAGAGTTGGGTTGTGAAATTTTTATAGAAGGTTAATATTAGAGTAATATGAGTTTTCCAAGTGGATTCATCCCGTTTGGATGAATACACAATTTTTGGGAATTTATCTACCAAACTAACCTGTTAGGAAGGTTTTCTGAACATAGATGTATTAGACGAATTTTAATTATTTTTGTGTTTGGATTTAAGACAAAACAAAAATAGTTATTGTTAAGTAAATCCCAAAGAAAATTCAGTAAAAATTTGGGAGGTTAGCTCACTGATTTGCTATTTTAAATAAATTCGTTTTGATGGCGCACAATCTGTCCTGAAAACACAGATTGTGTATTATGTGCTTATGTGATTAATTGAGGTCTTAGGTGGTATGGAATTGACATGTAACTGAAGTACACTTGTCTGAGACACATAAGGAATGTAGAAACTAATTGTAACCAACGTATTCACCAACGGGTCCGTAGGATTTACTTATGCATGTAGAATCACTAGGTGTCACTTACACGCTTTTGAACATTTAAAACGCCTTGGACAAACGAGTTATATGGTGTAATGATATTACGCCTATACTCACTTAATGACACTGTTATTAGGGTGTCGGTAGCATATATTACTTGCTGTTCGGATTCTTTGCTTGCACGTTAAGGTGAGTTTACGGCCCCTCTTTTAACTGGTTTCACTTTTTGGGGGAGAAAACATGTGTTAAACTTATGTTTTGGTAACAACTGTCATACTATGGGTTTCTATGGTTTACTATACGATCTTTGGAAGTCCCGGGGAAAACCATGAATGTGCGGGTTAGCACAACGGGGAAATGTGAATAGATCTATTGGGAGTGACCAACCCCGCTCGTCGGCTTGGAGGGTCGGCGAGTGCATATTGTCTCAAACAGGAACAAGTTTACTATTCGGGCACGACATCTGGTTTGCGAGTTAGTAATGGTTTTCCAATCGTAGAAGTAACAAAACATACGCCTAGCTAGCGTACTTTGGTTTGCAAATTGATATAGTATGGACAGGTTGAACTTGGTACTTTAATTACAAACCTGTGAACTCACCAGCATTTTTGTGCTGACGTAACTCTTACATGTTTTCTCAGGTCGCTAAGGTAGCACTACGGAACTAGGGCGCACGCGTCTGCACGGCGTCTAGTTAGGGTTGCATGGTTTTCAAACATTGAATAATTTGGTTTACTTTTGGATTATGTTTTGAGAATAAGCTTCCGCTGTATTTGGGGATTTTAAACTATGTTTTTGAAATTGCATATGTTCATTTAGATTTGTTTATTGTGATCGTTGACTTGAATCCTGGTTTGTCATGCGCCTCGCGGTAAAACTCCGCAAGTGGATTTTGAGGGTGTGACAGATCTAGCATTTGGGGGAGTTGGAGGAAGAGGGCACCACACCAAATAGTCTTAGTAAGACTATATGGTGTGGTACCATATTCCCCAACTCCTCCAAATGTCACATCAGCGTCACATCATTTCCCCCATTTTCTCCCCTAAAGTTTGGAAATGGTTTCCCCCAATTGCCATTCCCATTCCCTCTTCCTTTTTTTTATTCTTTTTCCGTTTTATTTAATTATATATTTTATATTTCATAATTATTTTTTGATAAAAATAAATTAAAAAACCGTGAAAATAAATTAAAAAAAAATCGTTTAAATAAAAAAATAGAAAACATAAACAAACGAAATTTCTTAAATTTAAAAAAAAAGAGAGAAAATTGCTAGAATAGTCCCTGTGGTTTGCACAATTTTCACATATAGTCCCCAAGTTTTTAAAATTACAGGTATAGTCCTCAACTTTTGGTGTTTCTTAACTCGAATAGTCCTTGGAGTGGCTGTGAAATTACTAAATTACCCTTTTGATGGATGGAGGTTAAATAATCCTGTTAAGTGGATGTAAAATTACTAAATTACCCTTACCCCAATAAAAAAATCAATTAATTAATAAAATATAAAGAGGGCCCACTTAACCCTTAGCCAATTATTTTAGTCGGGCCCACCAACTTCATCTTCCCCACCTTATCACCACCACCACCAACCAGCACCCCTCTCTCTTCACAGGTTCATCATCTTCGTCTAATCCCACTATTGTTGAAGGCTTCGATCTCTCTGCTATTAAGCTTATCAAGTTCCCAAACGCGTCGTTTTCCCCTATACTTCCCTCCCTGTTCATCCTAACAGAAAGGTATATATCTATCTTTCACTCTGATCTTCTCATTTCAATCAGTATTTATTGTGTAACTCATCCATCGTCTTTCCTAAAACACAACACCTACACCATTAGGGTTTTAAACCTACAAAACCCCTCTTTCCTAAAACACAACACCTGCACCATTAGGGTTTTAAACCTACCCTTTTCGAATCATCTATTTCCATACCCACATCAAATCAGTTATTATTGTTATGTAAAGATTAATATTGATTATTTCTAACCATATCACAATCTTATATCAGAACAACCAGAATTCTGATCGGTCTCTTGCAAAATCTCACGAGGTTTTGATCTCAGTCGAAGAAGGATTTGACTCGGTTTGATTTGTGTGTTGTGCTTGTGAAGAGAGAGAAGGGTGCTGGTTGGTGGTGGTGGTGGGGGGTGGTGGTGATAAGCGGGGAAGATGAAGTTGGTGGGCCCCACTAAAATAGGTGGATAAAATAATTGGCTAGGGGGTTAAGTGGACCCTCTTTATATTTTATTAATTAATTAATTTTTTTTATTAGGGTAAGGGTAATTTAGTAATTTTACATCCACTTAACTGGATTATTTAACCTCCATCCATCAAAAGGGTAATTTAGTAATTTCACAGCCACTCCAAGGACTATCCGAGTTAAGAAACACCAAAAGTTGAGGACTATACCTGTAATTTTAAAAACTTGGGGACTATAAGTGAAAATTGTGCAAACTACAGGGACTATTCGAGCAATTTTCTCTAAAAAAATACAAACTAAAGTTCACAAAGTAAAAAAAAAAAAAATCTAAAGTTCACAAACTAATAAAAATTACAAACTAAACTTCATAAAAGAAGCTAAAACTACTCGTCATCAACAACGGGGCAGGGTTGGCATGAAAATTATTCCAAATGTGATCGACCAGATCCGAAACAAGGTTTCCATGAATAGTAGTATGGTGTAACGCCCACGTGTTTGATTCTTGTTGTCCCTCGTCAACTGGCTCGAGAACCTCTTCAACCTCATTCGGATCGTAAGCGCATATCGCACAATCTTCGTCTTCAATTATCATGTTATGAAGTATTAAACAAGCATACATAATGTATCTCAATCTTTTTGGATGAAATGCACGTGCTGGGCGTTCTATTATATGCCATTTCGCATTGATCACACCATATAATCGTTCGACGTCTTTTCTTGCCGCTTCTTGGCACTTCGCAAACTTTTCCTTTTCTCATCTGTAGAATTCAGTATTGTCTTCACAATAGACGAATAGCTTGGGTATATGCCGTCACATAGATAATACCCATGCTTATATTTTACACCATTGAGCCAAAAAGAATCATCAGGGCCGGTGCCTCTAATCATGGGGTCAAAAATCTAAGATCTTGCAAGAATATTTAAATCGTTACACGAACCTGCAACGCCAAAAAAGCATCCCAAATCCATGCGGTGAGGCAATTACGCCATGGCCAATGCGTACAATCAAGACTTCCTAGCATGCCAGGAAAGCCGTATTTCTCTGCATGGTGCGCATAGATCTTTTCGATGTCGCTCTTCCTTGGCGTACGCATATGAACCTTGATGTATAACTTCACGACATCTTCGCAAACTGGTACAAACATTCCCGACTCATTCTATCAGACATCTTTAAATACTCATCCCATGCATCACTAGCAGTGCCGTATGCTAATTGACGAATTGCAGACGTGCATTTTTATAGGGTTGTAAAACCTCGTTTCCCTCTAGCATCCCATCTTAGTGTAAAAAATTCATCGTAATTAGCTAAATCATCGGCAATTCGTTCGAACAATCTTCTACTCATTCGGAAACGACGCTTAAACTGTTCGTCAGTGTAAACACAGTCTTCATCAAAATAGTCGGCAACCAAACGTTCATGTGCACCTTTAAAAAATATAAAACATATTAATAAATTTTTCAAGGATGTTCTAAAAAATATAAAACATACCCTCACGATCTCTATTAAGCGCCGTGTTCCATGTCAATAGTACCGAAGACGCTTCACTATCGCTTTCGTCTTCCAACTCGACTAAAATTTTCGCCGTTTCCATCATCGCACCAACGTAAAAGTTTATCGCGTTTTCTTCCTCCTCCGATGAACACATGGCTAAACAATTGGATTTTTATAAAATGTTGTAGATGAAAACTTTTATAAAATGTTGTATGGTGGTGTGGATTGTAGAGTATTGTGGTGTGTTTTGTTTTGAATTTGATTTGGTTTTTATATATATATATATATATATATATATATATAAACTTTGGTTAATAAAAAGATAAAAACCCAATGGCTTTATCCAACGGATAGTTTTTTTGGACCAATTACAGGCCTCGGGACAAACGGGGAGAAGACAACGAAGTCCCCAAAAATTAAAGGGGGGGGGGGTGTTCCCGATTGGGGAGGTTTCCACCTCACCCCACCGATCCCGTTCCCCAAAACCATACCAAACAGTCTAAGAAATGATACATTCGTTAGTAAGATAATGATACGTTAAAAATGTAAATTTAAAATTATGAGAGTGACAGTTGAGTAAAAGGTTGCTTGTTTCAGCTCTTAATAAGTTTTTAATTATACAGATGTCGAAATCGGTTAGACGTATTTGTTTCGCGAGCGGATGACTGCATCAGTTAGACGTTTGCCTCTAAGTGGGTAAGCATTATACTGAGTCTGAATAGTTCAGACCTCTTACTGGTTCAGCAATTACCCACATTCAGAATAACACTGTTCTTCAAATTATGGTTGAAGAGTTTTAATTATAAGCAATTTTATGAAGGAAGCAAACTACTCTTATCTTTGCAGTTGAAGGGGTAGGGGCCCAAAACTTCGCCAAAGACAGCATAGGCCCATACCCCCAAAAAAAGCCCAAACCAAGCTCGGCCCAAGATTCAGGCGCCTCGCAGAGGCAGGTGGGCGGACACACGTCTGGCGGATGTGGGCTCGCGAACTTTACCCCTAGGCGGATACAAGGTCTGGGCGGGTGTTCATCACATGCAACACCCGCCAAGTCTTTCTTAAAGATCTGCCAACGAACACGTGGCAGATGAAGGTACAACCGTACAAGCCTGTACGAACCAATTATGATATCAGGACGTGTGGCAGATATCATGCTGCACGATCAGCCAATCAGGATGCTGCACGTGTCCGTGTAGCCGCCTTAGGGGACAACAAGTGCATCTTCCGTCCGCGTCAGCCAATCAGACCACATGAGGCCACCTCAGCAACGATCCCCACTAACATGTAATCACAACGGGGACAATAGGACACTCGACAAAGAGAATTAGCCAATCACATTGCACCAGGCCTGCAGCCAGTAGGCGGATGCCATGTGAGACAAATGGTATGATTTCTCTCTATGATTTATATAATATCACACATTATATTATATTGGGATAATCTTGGGCAGATGTGGAGACAAGCCCTTAACTGGGCCTCGACCCACTAGGCAAGTTAAGGGTGAATGTTGAGGCTCGTATGGAACCTATTTAAGGAGGACTTCACCTCATTGGATAGGCCATTCAAAAAAACCCTGAAGAACACACATAAGGCCAAAACACGTTTTTGTGTCTGCTAAGTAGATCTCTCAAGGTTTGAGGTGGTCGCCCCACATCGGATTATTGTGTTTGTTTCTGGTTCACCACTCTCACTGTTCGACGTGTCATTCATTCTAGCGAAGGATTAAGCTTGTAGTGACGTGGTTTAGCCTCCCTAATCGAAGGTTAGACTATTGTTTCATCAACAGTTTTTAATAGCTTCTTGGTTCTTAAGGCGCGTTTCAAATTTATTTCTATAATAAAGAAAAATATATAAAGTCAAATTCTACATTCTTCATTTATAGTTGTGATTTTAGCCGTTCACATCTATTGACATGAGTTATCAAGTTATGAAACTTTCAGGGTGGTCTAACTGATGGAAACAAGACTTTTATATTAGGGAAGGAACTTCCTGAATCTTGATGACACTTACAAAGAAGATGGGGTTACATCATTGCACTGTTTCGAGTTTAAAGGTCAGGGCTTGAAAACATGCAAGCAATTCAAGTCGAACCTGTAAATTTATTTTTATTTATGGTTTATCTTTTTTTATCCTATTAATGGTTATGAAGTTTCTTTCATCACCTGTAGATGTTTCATTGATCAAAACAAAATAGAGCTGCGAAACGACTTGGAGTTTAATTTGATTTGATGTTTAACTTAACGACAATGTTGTCTTCTTCAGTCCAACTTTAGGTAGCAATGTAGTTACTTTTCAGGACTGTTTTGTTGCTATTTTAGCAACTGGCCTGGAATGGTTTTTGGCATGGAATTCTCTCTCTCTCTTTTTTTTTTTTTTTTTTTTTTTTTGATGATTTTTATCATGTATGTTGAAGTTAGGTTTTTTAGGTTAATATAATAGTATATTCTTGATGCTATCTTCTTATTGAAATTCATATATATTTAAACTTGGCACATACCGGTTTGACTATTTGTAAAGACATTTGTACCTTTCACATATTACTTATATCACATGTGGTTATATCATATTATGAACATCTTTTTATTGACATTTCGTCTTTTATTTAAGTTGGTGTCGTACATAAGCATTAAACTTAACCTAAATGATTGAGAACTAACATAAGCAAGTATTGTGTTGCAAATTGTCGGTGTTACAACATCACCCGTATTTATTTGATTCACTAATTTCATCAATATTTTATTCATCAACTATGTTAAAAGCCACATTCTCGTCTTGGGTCCATGACAGGAAAATTGTCATCTCAAGTGTGTAAAAAATAACATAAGTATCCGCGGCAACGCACGAACATTCTCGCTAGTAATTTTATAAACTTACTTTATTACGTTTTCATGAAATGACTATTATAGCCTGATATTTATAAGAACAAAATAAAAAATAATATAATAATATGTAAAAAAAATACATAAATAAGGCTACACAAACGACAACATCCTCAATCACATCTTCTTTACAAGCATAAACAATCACATTTATCATCCTAGATTCCTAGGTTCGTATTAGTAAACGAGCAGAAACCCGCGCGTTACGGCGGGGCAATATCTATTCTACAATAGATGACACCATAGAGTTATTGATTATAAACTTAACGTGTTATTCTACTACAATATCTACACCTACTTCCTACTAAAATTGTGCACCCTCCAATCATATATTACACATTATCAGTATGTTTGTATAGCGTACAACACCAGCAACATGATTGACCAAATGCAGCATCCAAACACAGTGCAGCCCTGCCGCCACGTGCGAGTTCCTGCTAGTACTATTAACCATTCAATACGGGTTTATTATTAATAAGCACAAAAGCCAAGTTAGGTTTATAGCTACCGTCTTGGTGTCGAATTGTAAACCGGACGTTGTCAGCCGATCCCCTGCTAAAGCAATCCTGCCCATTTTATCAGATCGGTATGAGCCATGGTCCACAAGTAAACCAGGCATTGCCACACCATCGACTACCACTATAGACCGTATTTTTCGACCTTCGACTACCACCATAGACCGTAAAGATACGTAAAGTGTTTATATGTAGCTCACACACATATTTTTTTTTCTTTTGGAAACATAAATACTAATAAACACATCACAAGTGTATATTCAAAGTGTACAAAAGAAGTTAATATTTAAAGTTATAAGAGAAAACAATGTATATGTAAATATTAGTGATAAATAAATATTAAAATAACGAAAAATAAATTATGTCACAAAAATCAAGTGTTGTTTGTGTGAGTGAAATATCGAAAAAAAAAAAAAAAAACAGAAATTATAACTCAAGTACTATGTTTTGTGTGTGCTGAATGAAGAAATAAATTAGTACAGTAATACTCTAGGTGTGAAAAAAAAAAGTTTACTGTGTACTTAGTTTTTCTTTTTAACTGCAGCTTTAATCAGAAACCTGCTAGCCAGTGATCACTAGCAATAACAAAACCAACAGGAGTCTCAAAACAGAAAGAACAGACATTAAACATCAAAAAATCTCCAATGATTTTATTAATTTTGATCGGCTCCTTTTCAAAGATGAGTTTATTATGCATCAACACCCTATCGATAAGTTAAAATAGTGATAATACAAAATGTAACACACAAAACATACTATAACGAGTACAAGACAATTCAGCCTTACCAGTTGCCGCATGCAATATACAATAAATGTCCACTAGGAGCATCTTGAACGTGTGGTTTGTTGTGGTCTTAGAAACGGACGGACCGAGCAAAAGAAGAATGGCGTTGGAGGGAGTGGACCAAGGTTGGTCCGTTCAATACATTGGACTGGTCCGGTGGAGATATTGTGGGCCCATTCTTGATTTAAAATAAAAAAAAGGTTTTTTTTTTATGTATGGTGTATAAATTAAATAAAAGGAAAGTATGTGATGAGGTGGAGATTTGAAATAGTTTGGAGGGAAAAAAATGAGATTTAGTTTGGAATGGTTTGAAATGGTTTGGAGGAAAAAAGTGAGATTTAGTTTGGAATGGATTGAAATGATGTGACAAGCTGACGTGACGGTTTGGAATGGTTTGTTTGACCAACCATCGGAGATGCTCTAAGCAAAAGCATACCACTATGACGTAACTAAACAAAATGTTCAAAAATAGATGTCAAAATGAACGAATATAAAACATGTAAAGTAGCTAACCTTACAAATATATTAAAGAATTCGCGTTTGGGTCTCTATCTTTATTTTCATCTTCAAAAGTTGAATATTTCCTTTTACAAAATTTAGAGTGTTACAAATAGAAATCTTCCTAGTATAGAACTATATTTATTATTCATCACATCTATAAATGTTTGTGAGTATTTAAGAAAGTAACAATATTACAGATAATTGTTTATGAGTAAGATAGAGACAAAGACAAAGATAATGTGGTAAATTAAACAATAGATATGAAGATATACAAACAATGCTACTTGGGTTGTATCCCATTGGTAGGAGGCAAAACCTTTTTGGGAAAGGGCTCGGATTCAAATCCCGCGAAAGATGGAGATAATGATAATTTATACGTTAAAAAAAGGGGTAAACTGCTAAAATCGTCCTTGTGGTTTGGTGAAAGTTGCCGCTTACGTACAAACTTAAGATTTTTTGTCATAATCGTACCCTGGTTTTAATTGTTTGTCATAATCATACCCTGGTTTTAATTGTTTGTCATAATCGTACCCTGGTTTTAAATTGTTTGTCTAAACCGTCCCTTGACTTAACTGGATGGAGTTAGTGCCAGGGACGATTTAGACAAACAATTAAAACCAGTGTACGATTATGAAAAAAAATCTCAAGTTTGTACGTAAGTGGCAACTTTTACCAAACCACATGGACGATTTTAGCATTTTACTCAAAAAAAAGTTATATACCACCAATAAGAGATCAAAATATTACAACACAACAAGAGATATCCAAACTACACAATAAGTAGAATGATTAACTACCGTACATAAAACAACTTATACAATAACTAGGATATAGCTACATTTTATTAAACGATGAAAGCCTACATACGTGTCAGTTCAAAACTAGATGTATATCGAGATTTTGTGTTGATTAGTACATTAACCCAAATGCGATGCTTAAAATCTCATTAACTTGTTTATGGTAAGGTTCATTTGTTACTTATTATTATTATAATAAATTTCTTTCCAGCTTAATAACCTTTAATATTTACCATTTTCATATCGTTTGAACAAAAGTCTTTTATCCAAAACTATCCATTTATGTTTGAACTAACCTTTTTTTACAATGTTTAGTTATTGATTTACAAACAATTAAAGAAATGAAATTTAAGGAAGTTGATGTTTGGACCTACTTGAGGACTAGGGAATGCTTGTTGGGCTGGCCCATCTTCCAAGCCCAAGAGTTAGGTCAAAATGGCAAAGAAAGGGACACAAATCAAACAATCTATTGCATTATACATGGTTACTTCAGTTCTTCTTCATCATTAAAAATGTCATGATATCTTTTTAACATCATGTATGTGACCATAACCTTGTATTAGGCCAATCGTAAAGTTTGGAGTCGTGTTAACAATTTTGTAGGTGTGCGTCAACGCTAAGTGGTGTGGACTATGGAGGAGACCAAAAGCAGGAGAAGGGGGGTAAGATCATCAATGGCTGATATTACTTGGGGTTTTGATTACTTTGCAAAATGGTCCGAGTTGTTAATTACCTAGTCACGTTATTTTTTTTAAGTGAAACAATAATGATTTGAAGCTCCTCTCCAAATTTCATTTGTTATATTTTAGTAGGGTAGACTCATCCGTAAACCATTAACCAGTTTTAAAAAAGTTGAACAAGAAGAAGCCCCTATTGAATTAAACAATCAACTATTTATTATTTAAGTAATTAGGTTTTTCTAGGTATTTTAAAACTAACTCAGTTGCATAAAAATTGATTTTTTCACTAAAGTCTAAAAAAAATTAACTAGTTAACAAGATTTTACTGAGTCAGATAAACGATTTCCAAAACAGAAAAAACCTAACTAAAAAACAAACAAAATAACAGAAAAGCAATAACAGAAAAGCAGACTCGCATAACAAATCAATACAACAAAAATACACAAACTCAGAATAACAAAATCAATTTACACAAACGAGTTATATGTGAATGTGTGATACCTAAATGACTGTAACACTTAGCAATGACACAGTCATGAAAACGCTTAAAATGAACTTCCGCAGTTCTATTGTGCCACATGGATTGTGAATCAGTGTTCATTGAGAGTTATGAATCTGTGTTCCAAATTTCAGATCAAGAGTTTTGAGTTTAAGCTTTTGACTGATTTTTTTTATAAACTAAAGCACTAGTTTCTTTTTCTACTAATGGATTGAGCTTTCCTCAGTTTTATATTTTCCTCTTGTACATTAGTATCAAATAACCTTTTATATAACTTCTGTTTTGATCTACATTTTATTAAATTTAATCTTATATTCATCTCTAAAAAAATAAAAAATTACAGCATATTTATTTTTATAACGGTTACATAATTTTCATTTTAAAATTCTTGCGTTTTTTCAAAAATAAACATTACATAACGAAAATTCTAATGGAACAATCAGTAACCTAGCGGGCGTATGCATAAGTTTTAACTGGTAAAAGTTCACACCAAATCTAAGTCATGGTTGACTGATGTATCAACTCTTAATAGTTTAATCATATTCATTGCTTTATCATTCCTTAACTTCACCCAATGTTTTTTATCTATACTTATTATCTTGGTTTAAAAACGCGCGAGGCGCTCCGAGGCGTTTTGGGTCCAAAATCCGAAGCGCGGGGCTTAAAGCGCGAGGCGAGAGCTTCACGTATAGCATTAAAAAACTTATAAAAAATATTTATATATGTCAATATGACATTTTCTACATGTTAATCAATCATGAGCACAAAAACATGATTATAAAACACACTTGAACACTTAAAAAACATATTCAAAACATAAAAACGACGAGGCACTACTGTAGCGGGCCAAATAAAGCACTTTAAAAGGTTTTTTTGGCTGAGGCGCTACTGTAGCGCTACTGTAGCGCGCGCCTCAAGCGCCCGAGGCGGCGCCTCATGTAGTTCAGCGCTTTTTGGCAAAAAAAGCGTTTTTCTTGGAGCCTCGCGCCTCAAACGCTTAAAGCGCGCCTGAGGCGCGCTTTTTTAAACCAAGCTTATTATATTATATAATGAGTGCTGGACGGGCATAATAGTCATTTCATATTTATCTATATGGGCAAAATAGTAATTTTATTCAATTCGCAAGACAAATTTAATACAACAATTAATAACTATTCTATTATTTAAATGCACAAAAAGACAAAAAAAAGTAAGAATTTATATGATATTTTACACATCCAAATGAATAAACAAATAATAATAATAATAATAATAATAATATAATAATAATAGAAATATAAAATGTGAATAAAACAAGAAAAGAAGCATGTCATTGATCTTTTCCACATATATCCGCATATCGTCATAGAAAAGGGGAACCGACGTGGAAATGAGAAATGGTCGGCTAATTGTTAGCTTGTAACTAACCACTCAATTCAACCCATTCTATGTGATTTACTCATCATCAAAATAATTAAATTGAAACTAATCGGAACACATCTTTTTAAGTACCCAAAACCCAACGACCCAAACTTGTGTCCTTCGACCCACTCTGTTTCTTACCACGTTCCTGCAGACCTAAGTCCAGCAACAAAACCACAACTACCTTTGTTCTGACCCATAGTACAACTATTGACAAAAGTTGTGAGACGATTTAAGATTTCCAAATAACTCTCTCCTTGCCTGCAAAAATTTTAGAAGTTGATACTATGTTGTTTCTATTAGAAAGGTTAGAATAGAAAGGGATTATCTTCCAGAAATTCGAGTGTTAGATGAAGCTTTGATATTCATGAGAATTGTTAAAAGGGCTTTAAATTTAAAGGATGATGCACAAAGATTCATAAGAGAATTGGTGCTCGATATGATAAAAAAAAGCTTTAATAACAAACAAGTAGAGGATTGTTCATAGCTTAACTTTTGTTGGAATGGTTTTAGTTGTTTAACTTTTGTCGGCTGCATTGACAAATAGTTAATGATTTTGGTTGTTTTAACAACAAGTAGAAAATGCCTTTATGTCTACATAATTGATGTTTTTTGTTCTTACAACTTTCGTAATACACAAATATATTAGGTGTTTAAGGCTTTTCAGGTTATATTACGCTCGCCAAAAGAGCATTAATTACTCTCACCGCTGTAAATTGTTGATTCCGCTGCAACGCACGGGTTCACACTACAATATCTCACTCGCATATACGAATTTTATACCAGACACATACGTAGAGGCTCACACATAATATATTATCACTTAGGTACCCCAGCCAACCAGCATAGATTATCACTTCACTTTACTTTACTTTCCTCACCATTTTGACGACGCTTCAAATCAAATAGAAAACAATAGCGAGGCGATTAACCAAATGCAACAACCAAACAACATGTAGCTCCGCTGCAACGCGCGGGTTCCTGCTAGTATTTTCATAATGTTCTTTTAGTCTCTTAGGGCATTTAACGGTTATGCATATTTATAAACGGCAATTTCATTGTAATTTGTAAACAAAAAACAAATGAACTAGATAGAAGCCATAAACACCAAACAAAAACACAATCAACCCCAAAACTATCCATTGAAGGCTTGAAGCCGCTTCAGAAAGACCAATAATCTAAACTCTAAATTATCTAGCTTGGTCCTATTCATGGTCCAAAGGAAGGAACATCAACACCTTAACCTCTTCAATATTTTTTTGCAGACCAACCTCTTTAATTTTTAACGGGTGCATGCCTTACAAGTTTCAAGTCTAGTGGTGTCGATATCATTACATGTACCATAACATACATACGTTAGTAAAAAAAAAAAAAAAAGCAAACATAACCATATCAGTTCATCATCACGACACAATATATTCATCATAGTGATGTAATCAACATACTACACTAGCAGGACTGCTCAACATACAAATAGTAACCCTTATATCGTACATTAATCATAATCTACTTGCAATTACAATTAGCAAGCAGTATCTAACCTCATGTCCTGAATTAACCCAGCATCTACTTGCATATCATCTATCTATATGAACAATAAACATAATTAGTTCATTAAGGTTTTACCATACAACCGATTATTGACAAGGTTCGTTAGCAACTTTAGTATGTTGAGTTCAACAACGTTGTTGTTGATTCTCTCTATAGGTTCTTAGGTTTTGTGAGTTCGGTTTGCTTGTGAAAATTATGGCTACGTGGGTAGTATTTAAGTTGGATTTGAAATGGGTGAGCAAATCTAGAATCCCTTCTCAATACCATTCAAAAATCAAAACTATATCTAGATGACTGAATCCGGCCTTAAAAGACATAATATATCAGTTTATTTTTTCTTATAAAAAGCTAAGATGTTGTAATGAGTCACATTCGTCTACCGCAACAAAAGAGGTTTATAGCTCATGTGAAAGAGAACATTTGTAGTTTATGTCATGTAATCGCGGTTTGAGTTTGAGTTTCGTCTAAACAAGCAAGCTCGGGTGAGTTTTTAGTTGATTCCGCGAACAATGTTTGAGTGAACCATGTGAGTTTAATTACAAGCTGACTAGTTTGTTTATAATTATAATTCAAAAAGATAGTGCCATAACCAAATTTTAAAAGATTAAAAGTAATTGTTTTACGTATATTTGTATATTTTGTTGTAAAATTGTAATTTAACCAATCAACATGCAAAAAGAATAGATAAACTAATTTCTGGGTTGAACAAATTGTGTTCATGCTAAACCACAAATACATTATCGTGTTTAAGTTCATGTTGTCTGAGGTGATTTTCAGGTTTGTGTCATGTTCATATTAATGTTAAATATTCAGGAAGTCTTGTACGACCTGCCAGTCTGCAAACTGGACCAATTTAACACCTTGAGTGAACCTTGCAGTATCCATCAATAACACATTCAAACGCATGTGCAGGTTCGGTTGTGTGGATGAATGACACCAAGAGTGATCTAACCTCACCAGAGTCGATTACAACCCTAAACTAGGTTGTGACTCAAGATAATT
Organism: Ambrosia x helenae; assembly: GCA_030844895.1. Taxonomy (NCBI): domain Eukaryota; kingdom Viridiplantae; phylum Streptophyta; class Magnoliopsida; order Asterales; family Asteraceae; genus Ambrosia; species Ambrosia x helenae. The sequence continues at coordinate 29,292,356 of CM061232.1, forward strand.
TACGTATTAATACTAATCATATGCTTAAATTACCTCTAAAATGATGTCTCATAGATCAAAATAACATGTTATCAACGGCTATGACTCCTCAAATAGGGGTTGATAGAAGAGCTTGTAAGCCTCCAAGACTTCCAGATACCACATCGCCTCTCGATGGGGAAACGCAGAAAGATCAACAATTTTGTGAACCTGAGATGTATAAACATAATGTTACCATTTACCACCTATATTATGTAAATACATTTTCAACAATTTTAGGGTTATATACGCCATCAAGTTTTTAAACCGGATTTGGTATTAAACAGAACCCAATACATATTTGACTGATCAATAAAGTAGTTCTATAACCTTCATAAAAAATATGATTAGCAATCCTTAAACGGTTAAAACTAACAGTTTCCAGAATAATAGCTTTCACAAGTGAATAATCAACAAGTCAGCAAGCAGCAATTAATCGCACGATCACCAGAAAGTTCAGGCATATGATAGTATGATGCATGAATCATAATGACTAGTTAGCACAGATATGTACAAATTATTGTATAAATCAAAGAAAGCAAAAAAATTCATCACTTTTAGCTTATGACCCACACCTAGAAGACTTCAAATCCACATATGAAGTACACTAGCATGAATCACATAAAAGTCATTTTGCTTATGACAGGCTCCTAATTCTCAGTGGTGGATCTAGAACCCTCTCGGTTTGGAAAAAAATGGAAAATTTAGTTGGAAAAAAATTGAAAAATTAGTGAAAATCAGTGAGAATCTACAAAAGGACCCCACAGGAAATAACTCCTGGATTCGCCACTGCTAATTCTGTTATGTGGAAGGTAACTTCGTATCCACATTTTCTGTAAATTAGCATGAAACGAATAAAACCCTCATAGTGAGTTTAAGGAAAAACAAACCAAAACTATGACCTGTTCAAATTCTTGACTCATGTAGTTGTGGTTCAAGACTTAAGCATTGACATGGGTACATCAGTATGCATTGTATAAAATTGTAGAAAGACTTATACTTGTGATCAGAAATAAAAGGTTTCCATGACAAGTTTTACTCTTTTGTAATCGTAATTATATGGAAAAGGTTGATTGATGTGAGTTCTTGTCGTCGATCATAGACAAACGTTTGCCGTTGAGTTTGAAAATGATTATTAGATCAGTAATATTCAGCATCTAGTGTCTGGAACTGGAAGATAAGAGGAACTGGTCCTAATTATTTAAGTGTCAAACAATCAGGTCTGCATAATCATAAATAATCAGAAAATTTAAAAAACATTCATACAGCTGATTAATCTGATCATCACAACCAATCACCATCTACTGCAGCCATTTAGTAACAGCTGATTTACATCATAATCATTTTCAAAAGGCAATGCAAATGCCTCCTAGGCAGGAGTGTTCATAAACTGCTGAAAAGCAAATCGAAAACAGTAGGCTGGTTTGAAATACGTACAGTCCCTGTTTACTGTTCGGTTTTAACAGTTTGACAGTTTATAGTCTGGTTTACAGTTTAAAACTTGGAGCTGACCGTGTAAACCAAACCGGCTGTTTAACAACTACTTTTTTATATTTATTTTATTTTATGAATATAAAGTTTATATGCTTGGTTTAAAAAAACCGTAAGGCGCTCCGAGGCGCCATGGTTCAAAAGCCAAGATGCGAGGCGAGAGCTTCACGTATGTGAGGCGCCCAAGGTAAAAAAATTAAAAATATTTAAACAAGTCAATACGACATATTCTACTTGTTAATCAATCCTACACACAAAAACATAATTATAAAACACACTAAAACACTTCATTAAAACATACATTGAAGCCAAAACACACTTAAAAATCTTTAAAAAAAAACCTTATTTTGACTTTTAGCCCAAACAAACCCTAGTTTTGACTGAGGCGCGCAAAAAAAAGCATTTTCCCAAGCGCCTCACGCCTGAGGCGCGCATTTTTAAACCAAGGTTATATCTACATACAAAATTATGGTTTTCCATAAAAATTTTCTTTCCTATCCTTAAACCGCAAAACCGAGCAAACAAATAAGTGAAAACCAGCCGGTTCGGTTTGAATTTTTCCAAAACCGTAGCTCCAATGACAAAACTTTTTTTCAAAACTGGCCGAACCAGACTGTCAAGAGATGGCAATCAAACCCGAACCCGATGGGTAAACCCGAAACCCGATACATTTGGGATGGGTTTGGGGTCGGGTAATCGGGTATGGGTCCGGGTATGGGATTAGTTTTTATTTTTTTCACGGGTTTGGGACGGGTTTGGGATTTGATGATATATCCGTTTACCCGACCCGATTACCCGATAAAGTATACCCGTTTACCCGATTAGATACCCAATATAATTTCTAATATATCTTTTTAAATATGTATACATAATATATCTAATTGTCCATCTACATTGTCATCTTGTGCTAAAATTACCAAAAATTAGTGTATATTATCTGTTATCTATGTCTTTGATTGTTTTTATATGATTTAAGTATTTTATATTTATTCACTATAATCATTTACATGTATATTTAATAATGCTAAATGTAATTGGTTAATAGTTACCTCGTCGGGTTTTTGGTCGTATATACTTAATGAGTAAGTTTAAAAATTAATCGGTTTACCCGAAACCCGCGGGTATACCCGATACCCGATGGGTATTTACCCAACACAAACCCGACGGGTTTTGGGCCGGGTTTGAGACAAGCATACCTAATCGGGTATGGGGTTGAGATTACCTAAACCCGTCCCAAACCCGACCCATTGCCATCCCTAGACTGTGAACACCCCTAATAGTCCTAGATAGCAATAATCACTACAATCATAATCCAATGATAAAACTATTGTAAACAACAACAGAATTAACCTAACTTACCTTGATCAGAGGGAGATCATTATCACGAATAACACATCCTCCGACAACCATTACATATGCACCTACATAAAAAAAATCAAAACAGTACAACTTCAAATATAACAACTCAGCGGATGGTTTCCGTACAAACCATGTTTACGGTAAAAAAGTAAAAACAGTGAGAACCAAAGCGCTATTTATAAATAACTCAATACTAATAACAAAATAACTCAGTGCTATTTCACGCTACTATTAAAATAGCACTGAACCGTTAACTGAAACCAAACCTAAAACCGGTGAAATCGAACCGAAATTAACCGGAGATCGGTTAATCGAAATTAACACAACCGAACGCCCGAACATCACATATTTTCATATATTTATATCCTTCATACCTTATATTTCATATTTTATACATATTTTTTTCCATGTATTTATACATCCATTTCATACACCTTACAATGAAAAAAAAAAAAATCTAGTCCAATTTTGGTTTTGGTTATCAACCGAACCGAACCGAAAACCGTAAATTAACCAAATAAACCGAATTGTTAATAAAAACAGATTACGGCTAATAAAACAGTAAGGGTTATATTTGATCAGACACATAACAACACAATATAACATTAAACTTGATAATAATTTTCTAGGGTTAAAAGAACGACCTAATTTCCAATCACGATTTATAAAATCACGAGACGCAATGAGTTCAACGACGCCAGTGCCGTCATCAACAAGGAACCGTCCATCAGAACCGGTGGTAGACGGTAACGATATTATTACGCCCTGAATAACATTCAAATATTCAATTGATGTGAGATTTTTATAAAAAAATAAGGGTTAAGGTGTGTGTGAGGGTGAGAGTGGCGGCGCGTGAGGGCGTACCTGAAGCCACGCGCGTTGGAAGAGGATGGGGCCGTAAGAGAGGGAGGATTGGGATGAGTCGTGAGTGGGACGCGCCGCCTTTAGTTGGATGCATAGCAGTTTTAATGCTGCTAGGTTGTAGTCCATGTTATTACTGTACGACGTCGTTCAAGGTGGAACGGTGGGTTATAGTGTTATATTCATGGATTGATGGTTTGATTGGTTTCAACGGCATTGGGTTTTCAAATAAATCGAAATCAATTTTTTAAAACCCGCCTAAAATTTTACTTAAAAAAATAAAAAGCCAAAACTAAATTTAATTCGAAGTGTTGACCGGTCATCTACAAAATCAAATAAACTTTTAGAATATTCGTATCATTGGGTATAAGAAATTTGATTTTCTCAAAATCATAAAAAAAAAAAACTATATTATTCTTCGTTAAACTAAGAGATGACATGAATATAACTTGATGACTCCTAAGTTCATGCACATAAATCTGTGTGAAAATATTGTACACAAATGAAGGCATAGCTACTCATGCGTTGTGGTTCTTAACAGTTAACACGCATTATAATTGAATCTCATATATACACTGGCGAAGGTTTGTAGGGGCGGGGAGGGGCGGCCGACCCCCCCGGATTTTCGCGCAGAAGTTCCGATTATATAGTATCCGTATAGAAAATTTTGAAAATATAGGGTTTCGACCCCCCGAAACTGGTTTTCGACCCCCCGAAACCAGTGACTTCCGAACCCCCGGTGACTTCCGACCCCCGAACCTTCGGATCAAGCTTCGCCACTGCATATATATCTCGAACCTACAAAATGTTATTGCTAACACCCCAATATTCATCACATACATGTTGGATGGACATCTTTTTTTCTTCTATCCTCTAGTTTTTTGAGAAAATATCACAATTTATTGTGTAAAATAAATATTGATTTTGGTTATTAGTAAACACTAAATCATTCATCCTAATTAAACCATCTGCTTACTTTAAGACTAGAGGTGCACATGGTTGAAACATAAACTCGAACCTGAAAGTTTGAAACCCAAAACATAGAAAAGCATACTAGACCGAAGGATGTTGTGGGTTATTAGACATTCATGCCTTCATATCCTCTAGTCAATAAGCAAGAGAGATTCATACATCCATATCCTCAAGTCAACAATCATCTTTATTATTTTTGAAATAATAAAGATGATTGTTGACTAGAGGATATGAAGGTATGAATCTCTCTTGCTTGTTGACTAGAGGATACGAAGGCATGAATCTTGCTCCTGTCTAATATGGGTACTCGTTGTTAGACTTGGGTTAGGCTAGGCCCAAAAAGGTTGTCGGGGTATGCTTGAAATGGATCAAATAAAACATCAACTATATTAACATATGTCTCAAATATTATATGACATGCATGCACATAGAAACCGCAATAACGTCCTTTGGATTCAATTATAACTTACAAAGCTAGTCCCTCAACTATGTTAACATTTAATCTTCAAGTCCTTCATCAATAATGTTGTGTAAGGCTCTTTTTCTAAACCGCAAGACGAAATTCCGGTTTTGGTTTAAAGTTACAATACAACCCCTTAAACTATCTAAACAACTACAAAATGCCCCCTGCTCGTGTCAGACATTGTACTGAAACCGCAAGACTGTCTTGCGAGTTCTCCCTCCTCTCTCCTACTAAGCACAAGCTTCTCTCCTCCCCCCCCCCCCCCCACCTAAACACAAACCGCAACTCGGTCTTGCGGTTTCACCATTTGAGAAAATCAAGCCCTGACACCCTCCAAATGTACAAAAAAATGATACTATACCACTATTTCGGCAAAAAAATCTAAGGATTGTTGAAGCTTGTAAGAGGCTTAAAGGCGCTTATTCGTTGGTGTTTTTAACTGAAGATAAGTTAGTTGCTGTTAGGGACCCTTTTGGGTTTAGGCCGTTAGTGATGGGTAGACGTAGCAATGGCGCGATAGTTTTCGCTGGCTATCTTTTGCTGCAAAGTTGTCTAGCGGTGGGTTTATTAGCTAAATTTGCTTCGCAGTTTCATAAATTGTTGTTTTATTACACGAATTGAACCATAAGATGGTAAAACTGAAATTTTCAGGTTCAATACATGGCGTTGACCTTATTTTGGGTTGTTTGTCACGGACTGGCTGCTGTGAAATTTATTCAGCATGTGCTTCATTAGGTTAGTTCATGTTTCTTTTTTACTCAAGGTTATGTTTTCCTTGAGCTTTGTTGTTTACACCATTGTTTCGGGTTTAGGGGAATCACTTTTGGTTACAGATGGATTTGTTGTTTATTTTCGAGACATGTTTGCAGTCATGCTAGCGAAGGTTCCGTTTACTTCACCAGTTCTTTTGTTCATTTTTTTATACACTATCAGTGTGAAAAAGTTTCAAATGTGGCCACACGTCAGAATCGATTTCACGTGTTGTACGACTTTTGACACCACCACCACAGTGTTGAAACATGGCAGCATGGTGTGTTGCCACTCCTTGGTTTTCAGCTACATGTCGATGGTATACCATTTCCATGGAAGTAGGCGATCGTTAAGAAAAATGGAATCGGATTATAGAGTTCCCATAGAGCTTTCTGGCCTTCAGGTGTAGCCCCACATATTTGTTGGTTAATCTTGATTTAATTATTTGTTTAATGTGATGTTTATCAGTTTAGTTTAGATAAGTTTAGTTTGAATGTTTATCTAATAAGGAGTCATTATTTGAGTAGGATAGGTAACTTGGGGATCAAGTTGTGTCTAGTATAAATAGGGTTTAATGCTTTGTTATTTTGTGTGGTGGTTTGATATTAATAAAATATAAAAAGAGTCGTGAGTGCGTTTCTCACAAAATCTGATTGTTTGTTTGTGTTTATGACCCGATTGTTCCAACAATTGGTATCAGAGCACATACGATCGAAGGCCAGTTGAATCACCACCAAAGAAAAGTGAACCTGCGACAGGTTCAAAGAGAGGTCGTCATCGAACTTGCGACGAGTTTGAAGGACGTTGGTTTGTTACGAAGTTGCTGAAATTCGATCTGTGAGAGCTCGAAATTGTGAAAGCGGCTGTGAAGTTTTCAAACCGTTTAGGTTGTGCGAGGCAACTACTATAGATATCGATCTGAGTGAGTCGGATCGAGTGAAAATTTCAATACCTGCGAGAGGTGTGTGGAATTACCCAAGCGATTCGGGGTGGTACGGTGTGATACCGGCGAGTAACGATTTGGTCAATCCGTGATAGATCGATCAAAAGGAAGAGGTGGTTGTTTTGGTTTGTCTTGCGATTGGATAAACCATAGCAGCGGGTAAGGTTTTGTTGTGTTTGCAATCGAAGGAGGTGGCAGAGTACTCCGAGCGAAGGAAAAGGAAACAAAACGTAGTGGAAGCTTTAAAATTTGAAATTCAAAGCTGAAGATATAAAAAAAATTGGTGGTGAATTGATTAATAATATTGAAGTGGGATTCAAGTTTTGAGTCAGTGGCAATTGATAAGAAGCAGACCATTATTAATACAATAGTTATTATTATTTTTGCGACACAACAATAAAAAAGAGGATGGCTAATCCAGGAGGAGATATGGTACTAGCCCGTGAGTCAAACAACGTGACGTTGCAATGTCCAAAATTGACGAAAACAAATTATACGGCATGGTCTATAATGATTGACGAAAACAAATTATACGGCATGGTCTATAATGATGGAGACTGTTTTGGCTGCACATGGTTTGCGAGAAGCCATAGATCCAGTTACCGGGGGAGAGGTAGAAGCTAAAAAGAAGTTTATGGCTAAGGCGATGATATATCAATCAATTTCTGAAGATGTTCTCCTTCAAGTAGCGAAGTATTCGGATCCAAAAGACGTGTGGGAGGCGATCCGAGTTCGGTATTTGGGTGCTGATAGAGTCCAAAAGGCACGCTTACAAACGTTGAGGAGTGAACTAGAGATGATTAAGATGAAAGAGACGGAATCGATTGATGAGTTCGCTGGCAAGTTAAGCGAGATGCAGTCAAAATATAAGAGTCTTGGGTCATCATTGGAGGATGAGGTACTTGTGAGAAAGTTCTTAAACTCTATGCCGGATAAGTATTTGCCAATAGTTGCTTCAATTGAGCAATACTCAGAGATTGAGTCAATGCCTTTTGAAGAGATAGTGGGGCGCTTAAAGGCTTATGAGGAGCGAGTGAAGCCTAAAGTTTCAACTGAAGATGTTCGTGGCCAACTAATGTTTACTCGTGATGATAGAAAAGGTAAAGTGAACAATGATGGTTGTGGTAACTGTGAGTGTTGCAAAAACCGTGGCAAGAACAAAACCAGTGGAACTAATGTGGGCCGTGAGGGTCGAATTGAGTCAAGTGGTAATCAACGAGAGCAAGGTGAAAATCGAGGGCCAAGAAAAGGTCGAGATAAGTCGCGGGTCAAGTGTTTTCGGTGTGAAGAGTTTGGTCATTTTGCGTGGGAATGTCCAAATGAAAAACCAAAGTATGATGAAGCGAACTTAATGACAGAAGATAATGAACCGACGCTAATGTGATGTTAGACGAGGATCATATCAAGATTAAGGGGGAGATTGTTGGTTAATCTTGATTTAATTATTTGTTTAATGTGATGTTTATCAGTTTAGTTTAGATAAGTTTAGTTTGAATGTTTATCTAATAAGGAGTCATTATTTGAGTAGGATAGGTAACTTGGGGATCAAGTTGTGTCTAGTATAAATAGGGTTTAATGCTTTGTTATTTTGTGTGGTGGTTTGATATTAATAAAATATAAAAAGAGTCGTGAGTGCGTTTCTCACAAAATCTGATTGTTTGTTTGTGTTTATGACCCGATTGTTCCAACAATATTCAGGTGCATTTTCATTGCTTTCTTTTACTTAGTCATTCAACTAAATATTATTAATGCTAATGTACAGTAGCTCAAAAATAAATATAGTGGCGTCTTTGTGGTTTCTGATATATGCCCTTGGCTAGCTCGCTCTATCTTTTCGCAAAAAAAAAAAAAAAAAAAAAAAAAAAAAACCTTGAATTTTTTTATCTATGTGATGCAAAAAGTATAATTTGTCACATTGAGAAGAACAAAAAATGTAAACTTTAAATAATTTATCATCCCATATTTGTGGTGAATGAAAGTTTTATCAGTTTCTGCAATTATTTTTTACAGTTATTTATAAATGTTCAGGTAAGGCTCTCAGTAAAAACTGTTGGAAAAATGGTAGTGGAAATTGATTTTTCCTTAATTTTGGACTAAAATAAATATATTTATATATGTGTTGTATAAATATTTATTTATGGGTTTGTGTACTACATTGTGAGAGCATCACAAACGAATCAAACCACGTCCAAAATAGAGCTAAGATGAATGAGATATCGAAGCTTGAAAGTTGTAGGTTGGAACAACCAAAGATGAGAAAATGGATTAAGTTTTGTCCCACATTGGTGGGATGACAAAACATGAAGTGGTTTATAAGGAGGAGCACTCCTTTGAATATTGTTTAGCATGAGCCAAACACTAGTGGAACTCGCACTCACACACGCGCGCGCCGCGCGCGTGGCGTGGGCGCAATGTGGCGCTTTGATGACGCACTTTGCACTTCGCACACTCGCGTCGCCGCTTGAGAGCCGCCTTTGTATTTTTGACCTCGTGCGCGTGGTCTAGTACATGGCGGAAGGTTGACGTAAGTGGTACGCATGACCAGATGGCATTCAGGTCTGCGCACTTGGCGTTCGTATGGCGGGTTCTATATGATACGAGTCGGTCATCTGCGGATGACATAGCGTTATGTGCGCAGGGACTATATTGCGCGCATGACCAGGTAGTGCCAAGCACCCTGGTCAGCGCGCGTCATCATGTCCTGTGCGCAGCATACGAACACGAGCTGATGCGTCAGTTCCTACGCAGTCTCAGGTTGTTAGACTGTTTCAACTCGTGTAATAAACCAAACGTAGGTTTCAAGTCATGCCATAAAGAACTTGACGGTTTCAAGTTCACCACTTAAATCCAATATTATGGCTAATTAATCATCTTATTTATGTTGATATTAAATAGGTTTAATTAGTCATATTTATGAGTGTTGAGTATATATAGAAGCACTAGGTTCATTGTGACATACACGAAATACACAAATGAGATGAGTGTATCTCATTTTCTAAAATCTCTACAACTTTCTTTTTCCTACAAGTCATGAACACCTTGATAACCTGGTGTAATCTTGGGCTCAAGACCATCTCCGGCAGTACGACTACTGTTCCGGTTGTTGTACCCTGGGAAACAGACCGTCTGAGAGGAGGCACGGAATCTGTTTTAAGGGCCCCGTGTCAAACACGATCCTCAACCAAACGTCTACAACAAGTTTGTTATTCTTGCAGCGGAGTGCTACACAAGATGGTTCGGTTGAAGTTTACTAAAGAATTAGACTTGGATCAAGATTCGGTATATGTATTTGTTTTTATTTTCATTTACATTTAGTTTTGTAATCGGTATTGTACTATGTTATTTCCTACGAATAACGAGAGTATCGTTATTATTTCTTTTTATTATTAATTTAATAAAATTGTGAACCCTATTTCCTACAATCTTAAAACAGACTTTCGTGTAGATTGTTGATACAATCTAAAAACCTTCTTATTAAAGGATTTTTTGGTTCACGAAAGTATAAAAATATTAATTGGGATTTTTGTTAAAATCTAATATATATTTTTTGGAAATATATTTGTAGTACAAATCGGATTAATATGTATGATTGGAGTACAATCTTTAATCCGAAATACCGTGTTTACAAAACGAAAAGTTTTGATTCAAGTTTTCGGTTTCATGGGTTTTTTTTTTTTTTTTGTCGGGTTTTGATAATCCGAAGTGTTAACAAATATTAACATGTATTTCGACGTTTTCAAATACTATTTTTCTAATGAGCGTATTAGAAAAGACGTAATATTTGTCAACCCATGAAAAATATTTGCTAGAGGTTATTTCTAACGAGCGTGTTAGAGATTAATCTTAGTAAAATATTTTCTAATGAGCGTTTTAGAAAATATTTTGGCAACTCATATAGAAACGTTTGGTGTACGTTTTCGATCTAACAAGCGTGTTAGAGATCATTATTTGGAGAAATAGTGATTGTTATCCAATGTGTTGAAACATGTTTATTTCTAACGAGCGTGTTAGAAATAATAATTATTTTTTTTTGTAAAATAATAAGTTTCAAAACATGTATAATTTCTAACAAGCATGTTAGATATTACAATTATTCTAAAATAATAAGTTTTCTAACCTTTATTTTCCCAACGAGCGAGTTGGAAACTATTATTTTCATAAATAATAAGGTCTAAAACTTTCGTATTTTCTAACAAGCGTGTTAGAAAGTAATTATTTTAGTAAAATGTAATTAGTTTCAAAATATTGAGAACATTTAGATTTCTAATGGGCGTATTAGAAATTAGTAATGTAAATAACAAGTTTTGAAACATGTATATCTAACGAGCGTGTTTGAATTGACGACATTGTAAGAATAATGTGTCATCAAACATTTCTAATGAGCGTATTAGAAATAAGTATTTACAAAATCATAAGTTATTTTTAAACTTATAATTTTTTTTCTAACGAGAGTGTTAGAAATTGGTGCTTTTGTAAAAACGAACAAGCTAGACGTTTATTTTTTCTAACGAGCGTGTTAGAAACGGCTTATTATATTTATATATGAGCCAATAAATTTTAAACGATCTTGTTTATTATATTTCTAATGGGCGTGTTAGAAATGGTTGTATATATACAAACCAATAAGTTTAAAATGATTTTGGTAATCGTTTATTTCTAACGAGCGTGTTAGAAACGGTTTAGTTATATAACCAAAACACCACATAACGATGCGCGTACTCGTTTGTATTCTAACAAGTATGTTAGAAATGGTTAGTTATTGAAACCGAATATTTTTAATATTTGGTACACGTATAGTTTCTAATGAGCGAATTAGAAAAGATTTATCATAAAAACCATATGCACGATTTATAATCGTTTATTTTCTAGCGAGCGGGTTAGAATCGGGTTCACTGTGATAAACTATTAAAGATGATTTGTAATCATTTTATTTGTCTAACGAGCGAGTTAGATACGGTTTTAAATAACAAACTATTTTCAAGTTTATGGTCTTGATTTGAAATCAAAGCATAAACATATATAGTTTAAATTTTTAAAACAGATGCAAAGATGAGAAATGTTTTAAACGGATAAAACATGTCTTTGCAATGGTTCGATACTCGTATGGGAAGTATCATGTCTTGAACCATATAATAATAGTCTTGAGAGACTATTTAAAGGAAAACAACCTGATGTTGTTTTGACATATTTACTTGTTCGACTACTTGTGAGTAGTTAATTATAAACAACCTTGTTGTTTTGAACAATGTATTGAGGGAGTACCTCGAAACATGCCACAAGACGATATAATTGTGATTATTTCGTTGAAATATAAAGTGTTGAAGAGAATAACACTTTGAGATTAGATGTTTATACATCCTTATGAATCCGTTAAAATATATTTGTAATATATTATATATATTTTGGATTATCGTTTATATTTTTTTTAATAATCAGGTGATTTAAAATATAATAAACGATACATGTAAAAGGAAATTACTTTTGGAATTTTTTTTTTTACGATTTACCTTCGACGGATTTAATAAGGATATTTATTTAAACGGGTTATGCAAGGAGTGTCTTGCAAAAACACAATGAGCGGGTTGTGATCATGACTTATGCAATAAGTCACATACCAAACATCAAATGTACAACATGATGAGTGAATCATGACGAACGTGGCAAGTGTATTGAGATTAAATACACGAAAACGAGGTATGTCATCTAATGTTGAGAGCATCAACATGGAAATACACACTTGTGAATTTTTCGATGACTATAACATATAAAGAAATATATGTTAAGATTGTAAATTCTTTAATAAATTTTGCTAAATTTATTGTAAGACATTACAATAGTGATGGATGTGTAGATGTTTCTACAACCATCAATGTTGTTTGACCTATGTGGAGGATTTGTCCTTAGTTTTGGGAGTCTTCCCAAATACATGGTTTTAACAAAACAACATGGAAATGTATAAATCACTTTAGGCGCATATGTAAATGCTATGTTTTTTAGTGTCAATCTAATTGACTTTGTCTCAAGACTTTAGTGATTTTATACTAGGATTGTTCATCTAGTTGATGATGAATATGTTCATCAAAGTGACTTAGATTGAGACTTATGTTTAAGTTCTTAAAAGTCAATGGTGAAGCGTCAGTTCCTACGCAGTCTCAGGTTGTTAGACTGTTTCAACTCGTGTAATAAACCAAACGTAGGTTTCAAGTCATGCCATAAAGAACTTGACGGTTTCAAGTTCACCACTTAAATCCAATATTATGGCTAATTAATCATCTTATTTATGTTGATATTAAATAGGTTTAATTAGTCATATTTATGAGTGTTGAGTATATATAGAACCACTAGGTTCATTGTGACATACACGAAATACACAAATGAGATGAGTGTATCTCATTTTCTAAAATCTCTACAACTTTCTTTTTCCTACAAGTCATGAACACCTTGATAACCTGGTGTAATCTTGGGCTCAAGACCATCTCCGGCAGTACGACTACTGTTCCGGTTGTTGTACCCTGGGAAACAGACCGTCTGAGAGGAGGCACAGAATCTGTTTTAAGGGCCCCGTGTCAAACACGATCCTCAACCAAACGTCTACAACAAGTTTGTTATTCTTGCAGCGGAGTGCTACACAAGATGGTTCGGTTGAAGTTTACTAAAGAATTAGACTTGGATCAAGATTCGGTATATGTATTTGTTTTTATTTTCATTTACATTTAGTTTTGTAATCGGTATTGTACTATGTTATTTCATACGAATAACGAGAGTATCGTTATTATTTCTTTTTATTATTAATTTAATAAAATTGTGAACCCTATTTCCTACAAAAACTACGTAATGCGTATGTATATGGTTCCTTTTTTTCCACGCTATGCTTGAGCCAAGGGACTTGCTTCTCTATGTGACACTTGAATGTGGGTCAACTTTACGCATTGTATAACAAAGTTTGTGCCTTAGAGCATTCATGTTTCTCATTATGTAGACTGTAGTAATTGGTCATTTCAAATAACAATTCCTTATTAAAGCATGCCAGGATTGGACTTTTTGTCTTAGATTTTGTTTTAAAAACAGAGTTTATATATGTATATTGGGCTTGCTGATTCTATAATCCAGTTACTTGCTTGTTGATTGTATTTGGCTGATTGTTTTAAAATGTATCATAAGTTCAGAAATCAGAAGGACCGTTTTTATGGTGTATGTGTTTGCCAGTGTGATTGTGGTCTATTATTATTTTACTAATAATCTACTATAATGTTTATAGAGCATGAAATAAGTCAAAGTGAAAAAGCGAAAATGAATTGGGTAGCATGGAAGAAGGTAGTTGCGCCGGTGGAATATGGTGGTATTGGGTTCGGGTCTCTTTGGGATGCGAATTTGGCGATGTTGGCGAAATGGTGGTGCGTATTGTGGAGGAACCGGTTGAAATTCTTGACTATAAAATCCGTAGCCTTCGCCGGAGTAAAATCCGCATTGTTAAAGTCCGTTGGAACTCAAATCGTGGACCGGAGTTCACGTGGGAACGGGAAGATCAAATGAAGGCTAAGTATCCCCATTTATTTCCTAAACGCGCGTTCGAATCAAGACATGTCTCTGCTGAAGCTAAATGAATCTCGGGTCGAGATTCCTTTCAACAGGGGGATGATGTGGCAACCGAAAAAAATTTCTTCTCTTTCGTCTCTTCCTATTCGGCCTTGAGCAATTTTCGGGACGAAAATTCTTTCAACAGGGGGATGATGTGACACCCGGCAAACTCAGGTTAGTAGCGTTGACTAAACTAGTAAGTCTACCTTAGCGAGTCATACATATTACGTACTTAACGGGGTCAGTCGAGTCGGTATGATGATTCTGGGAATCATCGGGAGTCGGTCCATGACCATGTGTACAAGGATTGGTGATTCGTGGAATCGCCGGGTTTAACGCACACACGAGTCTCGAGTCCCGGGAATTGGTGAACGGATGTAAACGTGTTAGTTATCGTGCATTATATGTTTGAAATCATTATGTGACTTATCGGTATGTGAATACGTGTTTATATATGTTAAAATAGTGTTTAACGCGCCAAAAACCCGTTCCAGCATCACAGAGGCGATTAGGAGCCTGGGAAGCCCCTAATCGCCAATACAAGGGGCGAGTAGCAGGTGATTGGGGCGAGTAGAGGCCCTACTCGCCTGAATAGAGGCGAGTAGGAGCCCTACTCGCCTGAAACTGTCTGCTAATCGCCTATACTGCTGAACACGGGTCAAAACACCTATAAATAGAACCCTTAACTCCCCAAACACCATTTGTGCAACCCTAACTGACCCTAAGCCTCCCACACACCTTGAAACACCTCTGGAGCTTGCTTTGCTTCAAAACACACCATCACCAAGCTTATACACCCTTCTTTGATAAAATCCAAGGTGTGTTCTTCATCCTACACCTTTGTAAAGTTGTTGTTTTGATTCCCCAAAAGTCCAGACCTTGTTTTGCTAAGTTTGTGTCTTTAAAACCCTTTGAAAAGAGTTCTAAAACAAGTCTACACCATAATACTTGCTATATGTGAAGTATTTGTGCATATGATGATTGTTGGTGATTATAACATGAATGTTTCCATGAATTTGTTGTACTTCTGATGTGTAGGTGTTGTTAGGATGATTATCTATGAGTTTAAGCCCTTGTTATGATGTTTAGGTGCAAGTATGCATTTTGACCCATTTGAGTAATTCTTGAAGAATAGGATGTATGATGTGATTCATTGCTTGTTTATGGTTAGAAATCATGTTAGGATGATGATATAACATGGAGATGATGAATTACAACTTGTAGGAGATGAAATCTGATTGTTTCCATATAGGGAAAGATAAGGTTAGTTAATGAAACCTAGTATTTGCCATTTTTGGAAATAATCGCACCGAGCCCGTTAGAGCAGAGATAAATTGGGGGTTTTTGCTTGAAAAGGGTTGGTTAATAGTTTAGTTTTGATATTGGGTGTTTTTACATGTTTCGGATCTGATTTGGAGGGTTTAACGCGCGAAAACGCGCAACAGCAGTGCATCAGGCGAATAGGGCCCTACTCGCCTAAAGCTTCATGCGAATAGGCCCTACTCGCCTATATCCTCCCTCCTACTCACTAGTTGACTTTTCCTAATTGCATGAAGGTTTCCTAATCGCGTGTACTGCTGTCGTAAACGCGTTTTGACATCCCGGAACATGATTTGACACCTAGGAACATGATAGGAACCCCGGGATACACCCAATGACTTAGTAACACGTGTTCGGACCTGATTATGCGTTAATCGGACATTATGCTAGACTAGGTGAACTATTGCGCGTATTAAGTGTTTAATTGCATATGTTGCATGATGTCTTGTATTTACCTAACACGTGGGATGTCGGGTCACCAATGGGATGTCGGGTCTTGTCTGGCACGGTCGGTTTAACAGTTAAAGATGTTTTCAAACGTTTATGGTCACGGTCTGGACATTCGGGGACTAGTTAACCTGCGGGTTATTAGTCCGGATACTTATACACATCTTATGATAGGTCGCCGCTATTTGGGGCTATCATAGCTTAATTTCTTAACTGTTTTCAAGTAACGCAAACCGAGGTGAGTTTCACAGCCCCACTTTTACTGTCTTGCTTTCGGGGGAGAAACATGCTTTGTACAAACTATTTAAAGGTCATGTTATACTATGGGTACTTTATGTTACTATACGGCTTTTATGGAAAGTCCCAGGGGGAAACCATGAATGTGCTGGAACGCACAACGGGGGAAATGTGGATAGATCTATTGGGCCTCACAAGCCCCACTCGACGGCGGGGCCGGGCGGGTGCATATTGTCTCTACCTATCGGGTGCCCAGTCATCTGGGCTGGTATCATCTTTTGGTTCATGTTTAGTAATGGGTTCCCAACCGTAGTAGTAAAAACACTTAACGTCTAGCTAACGTTCTTATGACATAGTATTAACGGGAATGATCTTTGTGAACTTGTGACAACACTTTTTATAAAAGAAAACCTGTGAACTCACCAGCATTATATGTTGACATTTTTGGCATGTTTTCTCAGGTCGCTAAGGTAGCAGTCAATGGGCTAGGCGCACGGAGTCATGCACAGCGTCTAATATTTTGAAGCATATTAAACAATGTTTTGTAAACGATGATATGTCTTTTGGTTGTAAACAAGAATGCTTCCGCTGCTGGTTTACAGCTCAAAGCATGATATTTTGGTTTTAAATATAATTATGAATGCATGTTTGTTGTATGTTTATTGTGATCGTTGACTGAGATCCTGGTGTGTCACGCGCCTCGCGGTAAAACTCCGCACGTGGAATTTGAGGGTGTGACAGCATAGGCCGAGCCCGGAGCCTAGGCGCAAGGCGCATAAAAAACGATGGTTTTTTATAATTAAGCGCATAGTATAAAATACATTTTTTAGGGATTCTAGAGATGTTTTAGGCTTGTTTTGGGCTACTTTAGGATGTTTTAGGGTTGTTTAAGACTTGTTCATGACTCATTTAGGATGTTTTAGAGGTTTATGCAACTTTTAGCCTGAATTTGACCGGAAATCAACCCTGATAGTGCGCCTCAGTACCTAGGCGCGCGCCTCACAGGGCGCAGCGCACTTGGTGCGCCTCAAGCCTAGGCGCGCCTAGGCGCTCGCCTAGGCGCGCTTTTGACAACTATGGTCAAGACGTGGGATTCAGGTAGCATCATGCTTGTGTCCGGTATGTGGGGAGGTCGACGAGACTGTTGAACATGTCTTCGTTTCTTACGCGTTCGCGCAATCGCTTTGGCAGATTATTGCGCAGTGGTGCGACATCCCTTCCTTTTTCGCCTCCAGTTTCGCAGACCTGGTGGAATGCCATAGTCACAGGATTCGCTAATCTACCTGCGTACCGCGAATCCAATCGTGCGTACCGGAATCGGGTACATTCGCGTACCGTTCGCATAGGATTCACGATCCGATTCGTAAAATTGAGCGTACCCGATTGTGTAGAATTTCGAACCAAATATCACAGATTCGCGTACCGGATTGTCGAATTTGCTGTCTAGTTTCAATGCGATTCGCGAATCGGAATTAAATGCTTTGAAATCTGCATCAATTATGGTGACTATTCGCTTACCATAACTAGATGAAGAGTCTATTGTTTCCTTATAATTATGAACTTGGTTAGTTTGTTTTATGTTTTTGAACTTATAATTATGAACTTTGTTTTGGATTATGATTATGAAATGTTTATTGGAGTTATTTGAAAAAATATATATATTTTATAATGTTTAGATACGATACGGCGTACCAACTTATAGGGTACACCGTACCGCGTACTGAATTGGCGAACCGAATGAACCTACCCCCCTCGTACCGAATTTTAGAAATGCGCGAACCGCGTACCCGATTTCGTACCACGAACCGGAGCGTACCGTGATTCATGTGACTATGCTATAAATATGTGGGAGGCTCGGATAAACACAAGAAAGTTGTATATGCAGTGCGGTTAACAACAATATGGTTTTGTTGGTGGTTTTGGCTAGTACCCCGCTAGCGGTTGGTGTTGGAATAAAATTGGTTTTGTTAGCCGTTAAAAAAAAAAAAAGATAAAAGATCATAGAAATAGTCAGTGTAGGCTGTGTTTCCGTCATGTACAAGCTCTGGCTCATTATTTCCAATCTGTCTCGTGGCAAATTGGCAATTAAGATATTCATTGCGTTGTTTTTCTATCCATTTATCATTATTTAATTTTATTGTGTTCTAGGGGTTAGGTTATTCTAAAACAAAATATTTTTGGTTTCTTTAACCGGCCCTTTGAACCAACTAATTCAATATCATATAGACAATAAGTGTTATGTAACTATGTTAGTTAAAAGTTAGTGATTCATGCTATCATTTTTATAGGTCACTAGCTAACTAACTTGCATTTGGTAATGGGTCATGTCTAGATATATGAATTGTGTGTTTTTTAATTTTCTTGATAATTATGGTTTATTTTATGGAACAACAGTTAGATACTTTTTGGCATGTTCTTATGTTTCATTAGCATAGTACTTATATCACATTTAATATATCATATCATGAACATATAGTTATATCATGTCATATATTGATAATGAGTTTGTATATCATGTCATTCATGAACGGAAACAAACACAAAGGAACATATATTAACTTTCGAATAAGATCGAATTCACATATATTAAGAAATTAACTAGATCCACCCAAAATATAACATAATTATATGAAGAAACAACGAGTGTTACTCGGACTATAGCCGGGGTCACTACTCGTATTCACTGCAGGATATAATCCTTTGCTCACACCGAGGTTAGATCCGTGGCCCGTAAGATAAGTAGGGAGTAAAGAGGAATTACACAAACACAAGATATAAGTGGTTCAGTCTCGTTGACCTACGTCCACTGTCAAAGTATAGTCTTTATTACTCGAAAGGTTACAAGTGTAAAAGAAACAATACAAGTGAGGGATACAAGTGTATGTGTGTAACTGGAGAATTGATCGACCCTATAAAAAGTGTAGAAGTCCTCCTTTTATAGAGGATGTGTGGGTCGGGTGTCACGGCCCACAACAGGCGTATTGGGCCGGGGCCCAGAAGTTGGGCCTGCCTTTTGTAAGCCCATTGAGTTGGATTTGGACTAAGGGTTTGCATAAAGCAAACCGGGTGTACGTGGCGTCCTGCCATTTGTCCACGTGGCGCGCTGTGATTGGTTGTTAGAAGAGGCGCCCAGCCACTGGTAAACGTGGCGCCATGTGGTTGTCTGCAGGGACCTGCTCTTCTTCCTCCGTCAGAGTGTGTCAGGCGGCTTAGCTTCCTCTAGAAGATTCGCTGAAGTGATGCTTGACACATAGGAGATAGTGCAGCAAGTGGGACTTAAGGGGAGCTGAACCTTGTTGTCGCCATCTGTCATATTTTGCGGGCGACCATCGCCTGAACCGGCGCATGGGTTTACGCGGACAGGTTGCACTCCTCGTATGATGCTCTAGGAAGCTGAACTCCGCGGAGGTGTGTTTAAAATGGCAATGTTTGTGGGGTAGGGTGCGCCTGCGCGCGAGAATTGATACCCTATCCGTTAATTATACAAACATATTTTGTACTTAACATAATATTAGTAAACATAATAAATTAGTCTAAAACAACTAAGCTCGTATCTTAAACTTTGAAGCCTTCATGAATTATTTATTATTTAATGATTATACTAAAAGTAAGGTTATTGATCTCATATAGCCATATACTTATCTCACACAAAATTATTTATTTGGGTAAAATAATAAAAAATTAAAGAAGGTAAAAACATTATAGAAATTAAAAACCCTATTAAACTATCAAACATAAACAAACACGTTACCGAACATTCACGAACATAAACGAACGAACGCGGACTCTGTTCATATTCGTTCGTTAACTAAACGAACACAAACGAATGTCTCGTCGAACGGTTCGCTGAAAGTTAGTTCGTTTTCATCCCTTTTACTAGGTCATGGTCTCATTAAATTTTGATATTGGTAAAAGACATTTTTTTAAGATAAATAAATAAATAAATAATATGATAAACATAAAAAACGTGACTGTATTTTTTTGAAGGTGGTAAATCTTAATGACAGCGACGTGAAATCGGGGTAGTGACCGATTGACGTCACACGTTTCTTGTGGACTTGATTTTTTTTTTTTCTTTTTCTTATTAAGCGACGTTATTCCAATTAAGGTGGCTGTTAATATTTTAACTTAAAACATATTTGTTTTTCACTTTTTTGGGTTGGTTAGTTACGTATGGTCAATTTATCATACACACCATTAAATAATGAGAATTGTGAGAAACATATAAAAACATAGTGGATAACGAAATGTCGATGAAAAAATACACAATAAGTCGTAAAAATGACACGACAAAAAAAAAAAAACACAATAATATAACACAAATTGTAAAAAATACAAGCGAAAAAAACGAAAACTTAAAAACTAAGATCGTAGAGTTCGATGAGACGGTTCCATTACCGTTTGAATGACTTTAATTGGAGTTCATTTGATACTTTTACTACCACTTCATTTTTTTTTCACTGTATTTGATCCTAAAACAAAAATTATTTTGGACCACTTGAATTTCATTACATTTGAAAGTTGTAAGACCATGTGTAGTGGAAGGGGAAAAAATTTAAGGCATTCTCTGTTATTGGTCCACGTGGCAGCTGAGTTAGTATGAGACGTTAATTCAAAATGGGGTGTAGTGGGAGGGGGGAAAATAGGGCGCTAAGTATATTAAAAAAAAAAAACTAACTGACTTCGTCTTCTTCATCACCACCACCACCTCTTCTTCTTTTTCTTCCTTTTCCCTCTTCTTCTTCTCCTCTCTCTCTACAGATCTGGCCTCCACACACCACCACCACCACCTTCTTCTTCATCATCACCACCACCTCTTTCATTCTTCTTCTTCTTCTTCCCTCCTTCACAGCAGGCCACCACCATAATAATCGAAGTGAGGTGTCATCGTTTGATTGGTCGATTACAATTGTTGTTTGGCGCTAAAAATATAACGCCAGAACCGGTTTTGTTATTCGCGCCCCTACGTAATGGTGCAGGGGGCACAATTCTCCACTTCACGCTCACAATCGCGCTTCACTACATACACATAAATGCACTTTTTCAACCAAAAGTCTCCAAAAGAGGTGTAATAGAGAGACTTGGTTGATTAATTTATATGCTAACAAAATGTTCCTCTTACACCATGATGTGCCCTTCGGTACATGCCGTGCATCATCGGTTGCGACACAATGTGGCAGTGTGCCAGGTGCTTTTAGAGTATTCACAATGGCTGTGGTGGTTTGAAAATCCAAACAGCCACATCAACATTCACATCAATTCAAACCATAACCATTCTAAACCTATTTTCTCGTATAACAATGAACGATTCTAAACTTGCATCTCATACCTTACTTTTACAACAAAATAAAATCATAATATGTGAGTGACTGTGACTGGTGGGCCCAAGTTGCAAAAAAAAAAAAAAAAACCGAACTAGCCTGATTGTTCAGACCAAACCCAAGCACACCTTTATACACATTAGGTATGTTTGGCAAAACTGGCTCGTGGTTGTGGCTGGAAGCTGGTAGCTGTAATTTTTTAAATATATTTTGGTGTTTGACAGAGTAGCTAGAGTTTTTAATAAAATATATAAAATGACCAAAATGGGTATAAATAAAAGTTTGTATGAATGATTTTTTTATGGTAAATGGTTATTTGTGTCATTTTACTCATTAAAAGCTTATAGCTAGTAGGAGATTTTTCTTAAACGATAGTACTTGTAGCGTTTCAATATAGAGTTTTTTCACCTAACCTAAATGCTTCAAGCTTCTTCAATCAAACAAAGATTTTTATTGAGTATGAGGTTTTTTTTTTTTTTTCATAAAATCTTGAAGCTATAAACTCTTAAAAACTCCTTTTATTAAAATACCCATTGTGGTTGCTCTTAGTCTGACATTGAAGCATGCCCTTTACTGATAACATATAGTCTAATTTCATATAAATAATCACATATTTGAAATCTGTTTTGAAAATTTAAGAAATACTAGAATCAGGGTGTTTCTAAAAACTAAGATCATCAGGTGCGATAAAACGGTTTCAATGTCGCTTGAATAATTTCAATCGGAGTCTGTTTTATTCCCTTACTACGGCTTCCTATTTTTTTACTGTGTATTTGATCCTAACCCAGCCAATACTCTTACCGTATTTTTTCGTTGTTATATACTGAATATATATATATATATATATATATATATTTTATGACGGTTGTGGAGGTTGATGGTTCGATTCCGATCGGAGCCATATTTACCACATGTGATGGACCATCTTGAAAGATTTCCAATCCAGATAGAATGAGTAATCAAGCTGGCCATGATGTTAGGTAGAGGTACACATACTACACCACTTACGTTAAAAAAAATATTATGTTTGTTAGACCAAGCTGGCCAATCAGAATCTTCCATTTCATTTTTTTTTTATTTTTTCTTTTTTTTTTTCATTCAAATATAATATCATTGTATATTCACCCTCTTTCACGCACCAAATTTCACTCACCATTACATCCATTGCCCATTTCAAACCCCTTTCACCCAGCAAGTGGCCTCACATTGTCAAGTATCAAAAAATGCCTCTTTCACCTATCAAATTTCACACACAATTATACATCGTATTATAAAAGGCTCCGTCTATTCCCACCCCCCTCCTTCTATTTTCACCCCCCCAAGCGTCTCGCTTAGGCCTAAGCGAGGCGCTTGGGAGCTGAATTCGAGGAGGTCAGTACGATGGGCAGAAAAAGCTGATTTTTAGGCCTAAGCGTCTCGCTTAGGCCTAAGCGAGGCGCTTAGGATCAATTTTTTTTTTTTTGGGTCTTTTTAGTTAGTTTTTTGTTTTTTTTTTAATATAATTATTATAAAAAATGTTTTTATAATAATGACTTGCATGAAAAGTAAGTGTGAAGATCAAGATCAAGAAGAACAGTACGGTCAAACTCCGGGGGTTGTGTTGTATGTATAAAATAGTGAATAATTGTAGTGTGTTCGGTGAATTTTGACTTGCTTGCATAGGAATCTTGACTGCTACAACATAACTTGCACCGGCTTGAGATATGAGTTTAATTAGCTTAAATCTCTCTGATCCATGATATGAGAGCAATATAAAAAAATGTTTTTTTTGACTTGACTTGCTTGCATGAAAAGGCAACATGGAATGAGATGATCTCGATTATTGTACAAAGTAAAAGTCAGTTGTTATCGGAGAGATAGCTGTCAACGATCAAGGCAACATACTTGAAATCAATGGGAAGGTTAACAATTCCTGCTCATCTTGATGATATCTTCATCAATCTCCTTGATCTACGCATAAGTGTTAAAAGTATCAAGACTATGAAATTAGTAAAACAACTTTTCAGTTGTTATCAGACGAGGACTTGCCTGTGTTGCCGCATTTAATGAAATTTAACGCGCATACCGCATTCATTGTTATAGAGAGAGATGATATGAGAGCAATATAAAAAAATGTTTTTTTTGACTTGACTTGCTTGCATGAAAAGTAATGATCAGGAACATTCCAAATAACCGTCCAATTTCAGCTAAGGAGGTATATGTACAATGATGTGGTTTCTTTTAGATAAGGAGGTATATGTACAACGATGAAGACAACCTGAAAGTGGATACCATGGATCAGAGAGATTCAAGCTAATTAAACTCATATCTCAAGCTAATTAAACGAAGCGAAATGGGGAGATATAATTTTCTTGGCTTGGAAACAACTTAAAAGAACCAAAAATGAATTAAAATTATTTTTTGGTGATTAACAATCCAAATAACTGTAGCATCCTTGATCATCTTCTTGTAATTACTTTCTATTGTTTCGGGTTCCCTTCCATCGATGACAATTATCTCTCTGAGATGATAGCTTCTCTTCAGATTCTGATTGCACCGGTAGAATTGGAATTGGAATTGGAATTAATGAGACAACTTTTCAGTTGTTATCCGAGAGATAGCGGTCAACGATGAAGACAATCTGAAAGTGGATACCATGGATCAGAGAGATTCAAGCTAATTAAACTCATATCTCAAGCCGGTGCAAGAGGGTCACTATTCATATATAAAGAACATTAATTTATTCTGTTTCATCTTTGTTATTTTGATAATTATCGTATTTGCAACTTAGTTCCTTTGATTCATCATTGTTGTACAAAGTTGGATGTTCGTACGGGAAAACCAAAACGAGCAATAAACGAAGCGAAACGGGGAGATATAATTTTCTTGGCTTGGAAACAACTTAAAAGAACCAAAAATGAATTAAAATTATTTTTTGGTGATTAACAGATAATTTTAAAGAATTAAAAGAAATTCAATTTTTTTTTAAAAAATGTCCACACGCCTCGCTTTGGTCAAAGCGAGGCGTTTGCCTGCCTCGCTTTGGCCAAAGCTAAGCAAACGCCTCACTTTGACCAAAGCGAGGCGTTTGGACATTTTAAAAAAAAATTGAATTTCTTTTAATTCTTTAAAATTATCTGTTAATCACCAAAAAATAATTTTAATTCATTTTTGGTTCTTTTAAGTTGTTTCCAAGCCAAGAAAATTATATCTCCCCGTTTCGCTTCGTTTATTGCTCGTTTTGGTTTTCCCGTACGAACATCCAGCTTTGTACAACAATGATGAATCATTGTACGTGGTCCTCCGAGTAAACCTAACTCGCAACAATTGTTTTTAATTCATTTTTAAGTGTTTTTAATTATTTTTCGAGAAATGATAATTTTCAAATATTACAAATCAAGGTGTTACCAAGCATGTCAAGAAATGATAATTTTCAAATATTGCAGATCAAGGTGTTAAAGATATATTAACAAACATTTAAAAAATAACTTTTCATGCAAGCAAGGAACTAAGTTGCAAATACGATAATAATCAAACTCATATCTCAAGCCAGTGTAATTACTTTCAAGTTTTTTAGAATCATTGAAGACAACTTTTCAGTTGTTATCCGAGAGATAGCGGTCAACGATGAAGACAACCTGATAGTGGATACCATGGATCAGAGAGATTGATTTCAAGCTAATCATCGACTACAGCAAACCGACGATCTTCCTCCACGGCACTCCTAATGGGCCTCTCTTTATTTCACGGTACGATTTGTGTTTTAAAATGCTTAAGTCCATCTTGAAGACTGAATGTGACTACGCCATGTTTCACGTCATGCTTTCATCCTTCATTCCCGTTCAGGTGCTTAAGTCCACCTTGCTTGCATGAAAAGTAATGATCAGGTTGCTTTCATCGTTGACCGATATCTCTCCGATAACAGTCAATCTCACTGTAATGATCAAGAATATTCCAAATAACTGTATATTTTCAGCTTTTGTTTAACTATTTTAGCAACAGTCCAAATAACTCGTGTACAGCCTTTATCAGGTTCTTTTGGCCACAGGTACAGAAAGGTTATAAATGTTCATGTCGTTTCAGGTTGCCTTCATCGTTGACCGATATCTCTCCGATAACAACTGAATTTTACTTTGTTATAGAGAGAAATGAACAGTCGGATCGACTGTTGGTTCGTATATTGAGAGCAAACCGACGATCATTCAAAATTTAAAGTTACCGCTAACCTCTGCGCCATCATCGACTACAGCAAACCGACGATCTTCCTCCACGGCACTCCTAATGGGCCTCTCTTTATTTCACGGTACGATTTGTGTTTTTGTTGCTTTATAAATAATAAGTTTTGTGTTTATCAAACCCTAACGTCTGAGCAATGATTTATTAAATCGTTTTACTAATTTCCGATTCTTGATACTTTCATAAATCGTTTTACTAATTTCCGATTCTTGATACTTTCATAAATCGTTTTACTAATTTCCGATTCTTGATAATAATAAATTATTATAATAATAATAAAACAAAGGAACTAAATTACAAATATAAAATAATAATAATAATAATGTTTATTGAGCAATATCTTCGACCTCTCTTATAATCAGATAAATATGGATATTGTCTTTCACATCCGGATGGGTCAAACACCATGTCTCCTTGATGTTTGAACACAATAATGTCAAACTCTTGCACAATTTCGTATGATCAAACGTCATATATATTTCCCCCTTTGTGACTCATAGGAGTCTTGAAGACGAAATGAATTTTACAAGATACTTGAAACAAGGCATGGATATGGAGAATAAATATTTGACTATACGTGGTTGATGATGTCAAGTTTAAGTCGTTGATTCATTTGGAAATCGAAAACGCCTATCGTCACTCTGTATAGAGAAGAAAAACAACAACCGAATATTTAGTTCTCTCTGAACTTCAGCTTCCAAAATACGACGTCGTTGTAGCTCATATGTTATTATCTCTTCTCTTATTCTCTGTTTCTCTAGTTCTCGATGGATTATTGCTCTCATATCGACTCTCACAATTATTCACAATTTTATACATACAACACACCTTCATCGTTGACCACACTGTTCTTCTTGATCTTTTTATGTATGAATAGTGACCCTCTGGCAAACCTACCTCTGTTTTGAATTTGTTGCTTCCATAGAGAAGTTATCAATCTCACTGTAATGATCAGGAACATTCCAAATAACTGTATAATTTCGTTCAAGATTCCTATGCAAGCAAGTCAAATTCAGTTGTTAGACCAACTTGAGATATGAGTTTGATTAGCTTGAATCTCTTTGATCCATGGTATCCAGTCTTCAAGGTGTACTTAAGCACCTGAACGGGAAGTTGAAATTTTGAATGATGTTCGTCGACTGCACCGAACACACTACAATTATTCACAATTTTATACATACAACATACCTTCATCGTTGACCGTACTGTTCTTCTTGATCTTGATCTTCACACTTGCTTTTGACAAAGGTCTGGCTGACCTGAAGTTCCTTTGCAACCAGGTAAAAAGGAACTAAGTTGCAGATATAAAAATCCATCACATCACGATTATACTCTTTATGTATGAATAGTGACCCTCTAAGTGTGGTATGCTCAAAGATTTAAGTTAAAAATATTTTGTAAGGATTTATTTATAGATTAATGAAACAACTTTTCAGTTGTTATCCGAGAGATAGCGGTCAACGATGAAGACAACCTGAAAGTGGATACCATGGATCAAAGAGATTCAAGCTAATTAAACTCATATCTCAAGCCGGTGCAAGTTATGTTGTAGCATCTTTGATCATCTTCTTGTAATTACTTGAGAGATATCTCTCTGAGATGATAGCTTCTCTTCAGATTCTGAAAGTGGATACCATGGATTAGAGAGATTCAAGCTAATTAAACTCATAGGTAAGAACATTGTGGATGAGGATTGTTTATCTTCCCATTGATTTCAAGTATGTTGCCAAATAATTGTTCAATTTCAGCTTTTGTTTAACTATTTTAGCAACTTCCATAAAGAAGTTATCAATCTCACTTCTCACTGTCCATGTTTACCTTCAACGTCCAACGGTAATGAGTAACCTAGTAACCTCTACAATGATGTGATTTGTTTTTAAATAAGGAGGTATATGTACAATGAACTTTTTACGCTAAATAATGGCAGGTTTGCCAGAGGGTCACTATTCATACACACAACTTTTTGCTCTAGTGGTGTGCTCTACCTTTTTGACAAACACCTGGCTAACCTGTCCAGTTATCAATCTCATTGGCAATCATCCGGTGCAAGTTATGTTGAAGCTCATATGTTATTATCTCTTCTCTTATGCTCTCATATCATGGATCAGAGAGATTCAAGCTAATTAAACTCATATCCATGGGAAGGTAAACATATATAACATTCTCTTCTTCTTCCCTTACAAATCACTTTGCCATTAATACAAAATCACATTTGTGCATGACATTACATTCTACATGTGTCATTTCATAACTTGCACCCGCTTGAGATATAGAGAGCAAACCGACGATCATTCAAAATTTAAAGTTACCGCTAACCTCTGCTGCGCCATCATCGTTGACAGATATCTCTCTGAGATGATAGCTTCTCTTCAGATTCTGATTGCACCGGTGGAATTGGAATTGGAATTGGAATTGGAATTGGAATTAATGAGACAACTTTTCAGTTGTTATCCGAGAGATAGCGGTCAACGATGAAGACAACCTGAAAACAACCGGATACCATGGATCAGAGAGATTCAAGCTAACTAAACTCATATCTCAAGCCGGTGCAAGTTATGTTGTAGCATCTTTGATCATCTTCTTTGTAATTACTTTTTATTGTTTCGGGTTCCCTTCCATCGTTTGACAGATATCTCTCTGAGATGATAAAGGTAGATCATGGAAAGTTGAACTCAATAAAACAAAGATGAAACCGATTAATGTTCTTTATATATGAATAGTGACCCTCTTGCAATATTTGTAATTACTTTATATTGTTTAGCGCCGATCCGATTGTTAAAAGTATCAAGACTATGAAATTAGTAAAACAACTGAATTTTACTTGCTTGCATGAAAAGTTCAATTTCAGTTCAAACTTTTCAAACACCTGCAACATCTCAAGAGTCGAGGTCCTCTGAAAAAGACATCGTACAATGAACTTTTCATGCAAGCAAGTAAAATTCAGCTGGTATTAATGACAAGATATGTGGCTTTAGTCCTTTACGCAGGATATTCATGTGAGAATGATTTCGTTACAACATAACTTGCACCGGCTTGAGATATGAGTTTAATTAGCTTGAATCTCTCTGATCCATGGTATCCACTTTCAGGTTGTCTTCATCGTTGACCGCTATCTCTCGGATAACAACTGAAAAGTAATTACAAGAAGATGATGTCAAGTTTAAGTCATTGACATTTAATTTTTTTTTAACTTTTTATAATTATTAAATTAAAAAAAAAAAACAACTCAAAACACCGGAAAACTACCAAAATAAATTACCCCCCAGAAGCGTCTCACTTAGGCCTAAGCGAGGCGCTTCTTAGGGTGTAAATAGAAGCTGGGGGTTTAAATATCACCACCCTTATAAAATTGTAACTGTGAGCACGTGTTTTTTGGCAAGTAAATTGACTGGAGAGGTAGGTAGCGACGGCCACCCACGTGAATATATAGGTGCGAGACGCAGACAGCTCATATCCAAACAATATCTGTCATTTTATGATTTTGTTTTAATATTGCTAAAAGAAGTTTCTAAAAGTTAAATTATTATCTATACCAAGGGGTGGGTTCAATTCATAAAGCTAAAATCTTTAAAACATGTAGATTGTGAAAAGTTTTGGGTTTAAGTCTTAAAGACTACGAGATTAAAGAAATTAACATTCAAAAAAAGAAAAATTATCAATACGCATGGTTCTAAAAATCCCGTCTAGCCTCCGATTAATCGCTACTCGGGGGTCCATTGAGTAAACACCGATTTCGACCAAAACCAGAAAATTTTGACGCTTTAATCATATATATTTAAAGACATGAGTTGAGGAATTGGTTAAAACATACTTACTTAAAAAACTACATATAACGTGTGTTTATAAAAAAAACTGAAAATTACATATAAAATTTCAATCTGATTAATAACGATTAATCCCTACTAATCGTTGGTCGGCACCTCACCAATCGAGTAACGCTTAGCCATTATCTTAAAACAATAACTATACGTATAGATGAAGCCAATTTTATTTATAATGTTACCTACAAACCTTCATTTTAGCGTGCTTCATCGTATTTCAATATGTAAATAATCAGAGTTTGGGTTGACATATGTAACCCGTATAAAAGGCTGCTTGTGTTCCAGCTGACCTTTTAACATGTTTAGTTTTAAACATGACAACCTAGCAACCTGTTTAATTAGACATGTTAACCCCCTAACTCGTTTATGACCCATTTAATCCATTTTTACAACCCGACAAACAATGGCGAAACTTGGTTCTCGAATTGGTGGGGGCTGGACTCAACCCGGACTCAATTTACCTACGAAAATCACAAAATTTCACCACTTCGCCAAAAATCGGTGGGGACGGGGACCCCTCGGGCCCTAAAGAAGTTGCGCCCCTATGGAGCAACATGTTACAACTTGATTATCACCAGCCAACTTGTTTAACGAGTTAGATGAAATCATGAAATGAACTAAACATGTCATATCCATATTACACAATTTTAAGTATGTAAAGGTTAACATTAATGTTTTTTGTCATGAAAATTAGATTCGTGTTAGAGTGGAACAATTTGATCGTAAACTTAAAATGCTTAACCGACACTAAAGGTGTAAAAAAACTAAGCCACTTGAGATTGACTCGGGAAAAAATACGAATGAGCCACGCTTAAAAGAGCTCGAGCCTCTAGCATGAGCCTAAAAATAAGTTTGTTTAATAAATGAGCTCAAGCATTACTTATTGAGCTAGAGCAGGCTCACGAGCCTAAACGAGACTATTGTTTATTTTGGTATTTTAACTATAGTTACAAATAAAATAATAAATAATAAACGTGTCGGGCCTTATTTTAAAAAGAGTTAATAGCCAAACAGTCCCTTTAGTTTCACGAAATGCGTCAAAACAGTCCAATTACTTAACAGAGTTAACTCAATCTCGTTAAGTTTGGGGCAAAATCGTCAACTCACCTCTAATATTTTTGCCAGGCTTTTGTTCATTCCTTTATAAACCTTATTTTGCCCCTGATACAAAAGTCTGGTTAAAATATTAGAGGCGAGTTGACGATTTTGCCCCTGATTTAACAAGGTTAAGTTAACCCTGTTAAGTAATTTGACTGTTTTGACGCATTTCGTGAAACTAAAGGGACTGTTCAATCAATTATTTTGTTTTTAGACTGGATTGGCAAAAACCACCAAACCACAATGACTGTTTTGGCTATTAACTATTTCAAAAAAAAATATCCACAGGCCAAGTTAACCCGCCCTCTCATTAATTTAGCAAGCTTTAGTTCAGGCCTAGGTGGACTCGGTATTTCACCAACACATTTTTTTTTGATCGGCAAACAACTGTGTGACAACCACCCTTGCGGGGCGCCGTGCCCAAGAATCGACTACTCGACCTCCAGCAGCCCCCGCCTTCTCCTGATGCGCAGAAACTCGAGCCCCACCCGCCCGAAGGCACGACAGTGTTATAGAACTCGGTAAAACCTCGCCGCCCGTCAGATTTGAACCGGCGCCACCCGTATTCGATCTTCACCCGGATACCAAACCATAATGTTGGAAGTGGGAATTGAACCCTTGATCACTTAAGTAAACATATGGCCTCTCCACCACTCCACCACTATGAATGGATCGAAAACCAACACAAGAGTTACAATCTGCCATGTTTACCCTTACCAATTACCATTCATCTCTCATAAACATCGACATCACGTCACCATGTGTACAATGTATTTGTATCAGAAAGAAAAAAAACATCGTTTACACTCTAAAAAAAAGGCACATGAAAGCTTGTAAGGATAATCAGCATGCCTTCATCCCCTAACGTTTGATACGTTCGGCTCATTGGCGCCGGAGACGTTTCGGTTCTTGGCTAGAGTTCAACGTGTGGTCCACAACAACTTTTCGACCCCTCAGGGGCAGTGGCGAAGCTTGACCCGAAGGTTCGGGGGGTCGGAAGTTACCAGGGGGTCGGAAGTCACTAGTTTCGGGAGTCGAAATCCAGTTTCGGGGGGTCGAAACTCTATATTTCCAAAATTTTCTATACGAATACTATATAATCGGCACTTCTACGCGAAAATTCGGGGGGGTCGGCCGCCCCCGCCGGCCCCTAGTAAGCTTCGCCAGTGCTCAGGGGTGAGGCCTTGTTTCAAGTATATTAGTGTTTTCTATTCAGAAGGGGATAACAGCACAATTTGTTACCCGTCTACCTGCTATCCTTATGTAATTTGTCATTTTTTAAAAACTTTATTATAAAAAAAGAAAAAAAGAAAAAAGAAAAAAAGGCAATGTGTGGCCCACTTAACATGTTCTCCCTCGTTATTCTCACTGCTTTAAATACCTCCCTCTAAAACAAACACCATATCTGATCAAACCCAATCCAATCCAATCCATCGACACACAAAACCAATATCCAAAACACACACACACACTAGTACATACAGGATGACGTCATCATCGTCTACGAGGCTAGATCTGGACGGAAACCCGATCAAACCGTTAACAATATGCATGATTGGTGCTGGAGGATTCATCGGCTCACATTTGTGTGAGAAACTGATGTCGGAGACGAATCACACTGTGTTAGCAGTAGATGTTTATAATGATAAGATTAAGCACCTCCTTGAACCGGACTCTCTTCCTTGGACCGGTCGGATTCAGTTCCATCGGATTAATATTAAGAACGATTCTAGACTTGAAGGTCTTATTAAATGCTCTGATCTGGTAACGTCTTTTATTATTATTATTATTTTTATAAGTTTTTGTTTCATTTAGAGTGTCGCAATGCACGGGTGGTTTTACTGTTTACTAGTGTTGGTTAAAAAGTAAAATAATAATTAATTACACGGTTTTTTTATATTATATGTAATTTTTGTTAAGTAGACATGTTTTAACCGAATTTAGACCCATATTTTTAAGTAGATAGGGTTAATCGTCGGAATTTACAGGTTTTGGCCGGAATCCGGCTAGAATTTACTAGTTTTGGCTTGAATCGCTAGACTGCCACCGAATTTTGGCTGATTAGGACCGCTTTTGACCACCGTTGACAGGCTAGCGATTAATGGGCAGATTACATAAAAATTACTTAGTGAACCTTTGACTAGCGATTAAGGCGACTAATCGGAGGCTAGGCACGGTTTTTAGATCCATGCTCTCATTACATTGTCAGAGTTGACTAATTTACGTTCTGTTTCTTTTGTGCTATTAATCGTTCTGGATCTGCATTTTCATGTTTGATTACTTTACTTATTTCTGTATTGATTTTTTGTGCAATTTGATATATGTTGTTCCGTGTTCGTTTTGGTATCCAGACTGTAAATCTTGCTGCCATCTGCACACCGGCTGATTACAATACCCGTCCTCTTGACACGATTTATAGCAATTTCATTGACGCGCTCCCTGTGGTATGCTTTACTTTTCTATGGCATTAATAAACTATTCTACTGCTTTTGGAATACGGTTATATGAAGCGGTGCTATGATTTATAAATCGTGTCTTCTTCGCATTGTAGGTTAAGTACTGTTCGGAGAATAACAAGCGGCTCATTCACTTTTCCACTTGTGAAGTGTATGGGAAAACTATTGGTAGCTTTCTTCCCCAAGATAGTCCCCTGCGACAGGTAACTATTTAAACGAATACTTTCTGTATTCACTATTCAATCATAGCTACTTATAAGTTATTAAGTATTTCTTTCTTGGATTATAACCATAAACAATGCACAGGATCCTGCTTATTATATTCTGAAAGAAGATACCTCCCCTTGCATTTTTGGCTCAATTGAGAAGCAGAGGTGGTCTTATGCATGTGCAAAACAGTTAATTGAGAGGCTCATCTATGGTGACCATACTTGCTTTTGGCTCGTTTAGTGATAACGTTCCAACGTGGCATGCTCTTATCTGTTTATATTTCTTTGCAGCTGAGGGTGCGGAAAACGGTCTAGAGTTCACCATTGTGAGGCCCTTCAATTGGATTGGCCCGAGAATGGATTTCATTCCCGGGATCGATGGTCCCAGTGAAGGCGTTCCAAGGGTTCTTGCATGCTTTAGCAATGTATGGGTTTCAGTTTTGAGTTGTTTTAATTTTTTTTAAAGTTCTCACAAAATTTGAGCTGTTTAATTTATTTTTAATTTTTTTTTTCCTGACAACCCTTTCAGAACCTGCTCAGGCGTGAGCCTTTGAAGCTTGTGGATGGTGGTAATTCACAGAGAACTTTTGTGTATATTAAGGATGCTATTGAAGCTGTTCATTTGATGATTGTATGTTACACCCTTATTTTTTTGTTCTTTTTTTAATATTTTCTTAATTAAGATATATCTAATCGACGACTACTGACATATTTCTCAGGAAAATCCCGCAAGAGCTAATGGTCATATCTTCAATGTGGGTAACCCTAACAATGAAGTTACAGTAAGACAGCTTGCTGAAATGATGACCAAGGTAAGATCATTCTTTTCATTTTGGTTTTTGAGGCGAATTGAAGATCGGGTTTTGGGTAACGGGCAACCCAACGGGTAAATTTTAATTGCTTAAGACAACAAACATCTATATCTTCTAACCTGTGGGTGATGAGTAATGAGTAATGGGGATAATAGCTATGGGACTGGTACCAAAACCCGACCCGTTACCATTCCTAATTTCCTATTATTGATCAAAAAAGGTATTGAGAATGGAAGTTTTCTAAGAAACGATTCTCATATCACAGGTATATGCAAAAGTAAGCGGAGAAGATTCAATAGAGACGCCAACCATTGATGTAAGTTCCAAAGAATTTTATGGCGAAGGTTATGATGACAGTGATAAGAGAATTCCAGACATGACCATCATAAACAGACAATTAGGTACCATTCCCACCATATCCTTATTTCTAAAGTGTTATTCCATGGATCTGTTTTATTAATAGTATTGACGGGTCAGGTAAAAGAAAATGTATAGCATCGACTTTTTTAGTGATTCCCCTATTTGCTAGAGTTCCTGTTTTGACCGGTTTTAGATAAAAAAACCATAGTTGTTAAAAGCCATCGCCAGTGGCGGAGGTTTGTAAGGGCGGGGAGGGGCGGCCGACCCCCCCGGATTTTCGCGCAGAAGTTTCGATTATATAGTATCCGTATATAAAATTTTGAAAATATAGGGTTTCGACCCCCCGAAACTGGTTTTCGACCCCCCGAAACCAGTGACTTCCGAACCCCCGATGACTTCCGACCCCCCGAACCTTCGGGTCAAGCTTCGCCACTGGCCATCGCCTCTTGTGCATAGGCCCATTTTTTGGCGAGGCGATGCATTTGCGTTTTGAGTCGAGGAAATTGCGCTTTAATTCTCCAGGTGATGGTTTAGGCGAAGGTTTCAGCTAGATTCCCAAATTCCGGAGAGTTTTTAGCCAAATTCGTTAAATTATGGCTAGATTCTAGCCAGATTTCTACTTTTATCAAAGGAAGA
The DNA here is from genome assembly GCA_030844895.1 of Ambrosia x helenae. Taxonomy (NCBI): domain Eukaryota; kingdom Viridiplantae; phylum Streptophyta; class Magnoliopsida; order Asterales; family Asteraceae; genus Ambrosia; species Ambrosia x helenae. The sequence continues at coordinate 29,327,723 of CM061232.1, forward strand.
CTATCTCTATACACTAATACATCAATATTTTAAAAGTTTTGATACTAACTAGATGAAAAATAGTATTGGTTTAATATATTTTTACCTTATTTTCTTTGTTCGCTTTTTTTTTAATCTCAGGCCCTCGCTTTTTTTGCGCCTCACGCCTAGGCCCCAGGCGAGGCCTATGCGCCTTGAGTGCGCCTAGCGCCTTTGATAATTATGATAAAAACACAGCCCAAATCGACTCAAGATAGATCAAATCGTTGGTCATTTCTTTTTTAACTAGTATGTATTTGGAGTGCAGGGTGGAATCCAAAGACATCACTTTGGGACTTGCTGGAGTCCACACTTACATACCAACACAGGACATACGCTGAAGCGGTCAGACAATCCATTGCAAAACCAGTAGCCAGTTGAAAGTGTAAAAACAACTCACAAGGCTCCTCTTGAATGTTATAAAGCTGTATGTGCAATATCGTTTCATTTTATTGTTTCGACGTCTGTTTCCATGTCTAAAAGTAGCCTATAGCTTGCTAGGAGACTTGCACCTTTAATGTGTAGCAGTAAGGAGAGTCTCCCTGTATCATGAGTTCTACACCACCAAAGAATTGGCTAGATACTTACTTTACGAGCTCGGTTTTGCTTTCTCCCTTTCTTCTGTTATCTTTCGCTCGCTCGGGAGCATTTTAATAAATTATTGTTGGCTTGTTGCATGTGTTTTTATGGTATGAATATCAAGAAACTGGTAAAATAAATAAAAAATAACCATCTGGAATGTATATATGTATTTTTAACTATATATCATTTTTTCAACAATAAAAAACCATAATTTAAATATTTGTTCTACTAAAATATAATATTGTGAATCCAAGATAAAATTCTGGCAATGAACTAAAGTACCATAAAACAGAAAATAATTTCATCCAACCCCAACACCTTCAAATGTCCAGAATCATATACCTATACTCCTGCTTGAAGCTCAACCAACCGAAATCTCAATCCGAATCCGTGAAATCAACATCGCTGCAATCGCTCGAGTAAGAGAACCGGCCATCACAATCAGTCCACGGGTCCTGAAAATGCTGCAGCCTTTCACATATCTCAGAAAGATCCCCATTCAACTCCACATTCCAACTCCCTTGGATGTCAAGATGAGTTATTGCCTTGCATTTTGTGAGGATTTCAGACAGGCCCGAATCACCAAACTGACCAAAACAAAGCTCGATCTGCTGCAGACGCGGCATGGTGTGAGCAATGGTGGTGGCTTCAGAATCATCAGCAGGTAGCAAGCCTGCATCAAGCGGAGGCATGTTTCTTTTCAAGTGAAGTAAAGACTTGCAACCGTTACCGAATGCTGCGAGTCCTTTGCTTGTGATCTTGAGGCAGTGGCTGACATCCAAGACTGTGAGATTTGGTAGTGGCTTTATGTGCTTCAATACCATTTGGTCAGTGATATCAGTCATTGGCATTTCCAGCACTTTTAGATACTTTCCGCTAAAATAGACATACAAACAGGAGGATTTCATTTCAAATTGTTAATTGAACATATAGTTTTATAATACATATTAATACACTATAAAAATAGGTGTTGGACAAGTCGGGCGAACCTGGCCCGACCCCTTTCAAGTAGGTTAAACCCGGCCCGCCCCACTTAAAGGAGTCTAACCTGGCCCGCCCAGTTTCTATTCGGCCTACCCCCCCCCCCCCCCCCCCCAAAATCATTTGAAAACGTATAAAAGATTACCCGTTCAATCCACCGACCCTTTTGAACACATATAAAAACATTACCCCTTCTAACCCGTTCAACCCGCCGACCTGCCTACTAGTGTGTTAAGTAAGAACTAGCCACCCTAGATTTCAAAAATATAATATTGTGAACCCACAACAAATGGTAATAAAACAACCTAGATTTCAAAATGTGTGTTAAGTAAGAACTAGCCACCCTTGGAGTTTGTCTCAAGTTTATGTAATATTGTTCCATGAAACTAGCAACACTATCATAATATCATGTACAAGTTCCACCTTTTGTAAAATGGGGTGAAGTTACCATAAAAAGATGAGACTCGCTTGATTTCTACTTGCTATTGTGATATAATTTTCGCTTTCATGGAATGTAAAAAATTTAAAATAAGAAAAAAATCAAATTGTTGAACATGAGTTTTTGTCAAGTTTATAAAATAATGTTGCATGAAATTTGCATCACTATCAATTTAGAATGCCAATTTGTTTAATTTGCAATGTTTTCATTTCTAGCAATTTTTTAAAATTTCAAATGCTCTCCTGAACATGAGTTATGTCCCTCTAGAGTTTGATTAAACGCAATGACTAATGTGGGCACAGGCCCAAAAGTGTATACCCTACAAGACTCAAGTTAGAAAATTCATCATATGGAGCACATATATAACTCATATAAGTAGGAATTTGAAAGAAATACATAGTAATCTAGAGACTTTGTAGTAGTGTGAAATGTTACAACAATAATAAAACATCTTATGAATTCTAAGGGTTGTGACAAGTGAGCGACCGGGAGCGAGCAACCACAATAGCCACGCGCTCACCCAGCCACAGCAGTCCCACGCTAACCCGAGGCGAACGAGCCAATGCGAGCAGGCTCACGGCGCGAAGAAAGGAATTTGTGTTGAATTTGTAGGTTGTGATCACGTCGGTGCTCACCCCCAGCCACAACAGCCTAGCGTGACCAGGTTTCTTGAGTCACATCGGTGGCTCGCGACGGTGCTCACCGCGATAAATTCACAAATAACAAAACCAAAAATAAATAAACAATACGTGTTTGTGCACATTCTCATTGATGTACTAGCTCCACTTTTTGATAAAACGGGATAGAAATTGTACAATTTATAAATAATTAATAATAATAAAAAAAATCATCATCTTCATCTCCACTTCTGTAAAATATAGGAAACTCGGTAATCTATAAATGGTTAATAATACTAATAACAATAATCAAACCAACAACAAAATAAAAAAAAATCAAGAGACTTAATTTAGACTTTGAACCAAGACCAAACTCCGTTTTTCTTTTATTAACTTATTATCATAAACCATGATGATGATGATCATCATCAAACCAAGAACAGATCAAATCACAAAAATCAGATATTTTAATCAACAAGCTACATTTTAAACACATAATAACAACAACAACAACAACAACAATAATAATAATAATAAATAAATAAATAAAACCCAAAAAACAAATTTATATAATCAAACAAATAAACACACGTTTATTCACATTCTTGAGGTGCAAGTAACTTAATCCAAACCATCAACCTTCCATTCTAAAAAAAATGAAAAAAGAAATCCAAACACACCCACAAAACACTTTCATAATAATTATAAAAAACTTACCACAAAGAAGAAACCCAAAACCAATCTCCATTTTAAACTCAAAACAAACTCAAATTCCATTTTCTTTTTATAAACACACACACACATATGTAAACCATAACTAAGCTTCCATTCTATATAAAAAACAAACAACAACAACAACAATAATAATAATAATAATAATAATAATAATAATAATAATAATAATAATCATCATCATCTTACCAATGAGTGACAAAGAAGAACCCAGGCTCACCCATATTATAAACAGCCAACCGTTGCACCATAAACTTACTCCTTCTAACCAGCTTCTTAACCACCTTATCCACCTCATGACCATCATTACACCTCCGTCGACACCACGACTGTACATCAACCTCCGACCAACAGTACGGTCCCCCGACAACCTCGTTCCAACCTTTGCATACTAAAGGCACCCTCTTCATCATTTCCTCAACTGGTCTTATTTTCTCGAATATTATTGATAATATTTCTGGGTTTAGTTCGTCCCAACTTCTCCACTGTGGTTGTTGTTGTTTTGATGATGATGATGGTGATGGTGACGACGTCGTTTTGGGTGTTTTGTTTGTGCATGATGATATTACGGATGGTTTTTTGTTGCTCATTTTGTTGGTGGAATGGTGTGATTGTTTTGGGTTGGTTAGTGCTTTTGATATTATGGCAGAGGACAGAGAGAAGGAAATGGGTTTTTGACACGTGGCAGGTGAGTTGATCTGACGGCTGGTAATGATGTTAAGAGACGCCAATGACAATGATGATTTTTTTTTTTGCTATGTTTTTATTTAAGTTTATTATTACGATTGTATGAAATTTGTTAAAAATATTCAGTTCATAGTTTTATACTTTTATATTGTCAAAGTAATTTAGAAATATAACTAATTGTTACATATGGGAATGAGACACTGAGACTATATAATATTATTATGGGGAAATCATCAAAATAGCCATTGACCAACTTTTTTTTACCAAACTAGCTATCTCCCGTCTTTTGAGAGAGTCGGCTCACAGGTCCCGAGACGTCTTCGTGAGACCTCAGTGGAGGACCAATAATTTACCGCCACGTCATCACCCACCCACTCTCTCTACTTCTCTCCTCATTAATTACCTCAGCCTCTCTCCTCTCCTCATCTCTCTCTCTCCCACGTCTTCGGCGAAGTCTCATGGAGAGTCAGCTCACCGCAAACCACCAACAACAGCAACCACCCACCACCAGCCCCACCTCAACAGCAACCACCCACCACCACCCCCACCTCAGCCACTTGAAAAGATCAAAGGTGAAGACATCACAGAGACGTCGGAGGTGAAGACGTTACAGAGACGCCGAGACGTCTCCAGTGGTTTTCCGGTGACGTCTCCGGTAAAATTATAAAAATAGGATGGTTCAGTAGCTCTGCGTTAACAACAAACCGTTCCATTTCTTTTTCTTTCAGTGTAGCCCACAAGATAAAAACCAAAGCAGAACTCTTGTTTGGAGTGGAGGAGTGACGCTTGGTTTGAATATTTTGGGTGGGTTTTTGTGGTGGAGGTGGTGGTGGTACTACAAGGCAGGAGAAGGAAGCTGCTGTGGTTGGTTAAGCTGCTGTGGGCATTTGATTTGTTTATTATTTTTTGAACATGTGTCGTGCTATGGTTGGTTAAGCGGGAAACCTCTTGAAGACATCTCGGAAATCGTGAGCCGACTCTCCCAAGAAACGGGAGGTGGTTAGTTTGGTAAAAAAAAGTTGGTATATTTTGATGATGGATAGTGTCAGGTAGACGGTGAGACTTTATAACTTATTTGCTGCTTTAGCAAAAGATACAAGATTATTTGTTCAAATAGTACAAAGAAAAACAGATGAGGGAGAATGGTCACGACTGGTGACGGTCCTATCCGTTGTGGACACACCAAACAGCCCGACACGAGTGAGGTTTCAGCGCCGGTACTCACCCCCAGTTACAACGGACAATTTGAATATATGTTATGTAATGATTGTTCAGTATTCAACTTAGACGAAAAAAAATTCTAAATTTTATGAGAACAAAAGCACACGACTGATGTGTGGTTCGACTGCTAATTATCAACCTCCGAGTCGTTGAAGATTTTTAAGGAATTGAGCTATAAGAGAATCGTGGTCGATGGACGGGTTGGAGTAGATCAACTATGTGACGCCTGAATACAATTTGTCAAAATAAGTCTCATTATCAGAATCAAGGGTGCACATGCACACCCATAAGGATCAAACTTCACTTTTTTTTTAAAGGTTAATTTCTTCTTTATCCTTAATCTTGTGGTCTTTGAGACTTGAACCCAAACCTCCCACAACGTATGTGTTCTAAAGGCTTTGTCTTTGCCAATAGACCACCACCCCATTGGTATCATTTCACATTTAACCAATGGAAAATAAATGGTGTTGTAAACACAACAACTAACCGTCACTAAAAGCAAATTTATAATAACACATTTTTTACATAATTTTCACTAGTCTTTTATAATAACTCTTAAACTTTTGTAAAAACAAGGGGCCATAAATAATCTAGAACGCTAAAAAAGGGTAACATTATAGCAAGAATCTCTTTTGTTTGGTTACAAATTGAAATTGCTTTCAAACGAAAGCTCGCTATCGTCTTTAACTATATAACTAGTAGGAATGCCTACGCGTTACAGTGGGTACGTATGTTTTTTGACACACATTGCGTGACGGGTTTCACGTAATTTATTTTTAATACCAATATCCTAAGACAACTATAATGTAATCCAAAGGAGAAGAAGCAAAATCCATGTTTGTGTTTTATATTTGCAGTTATTGGAGTTTTGTTTTGCTATGTTTTTAGTTAAGTTTGTTATTATAATTATGTTTATTTGTATGGTTTTGTTAAAAAAATTATAAAGTTCATAGTTTTGTATTGTCATTGTAATTAATTTTGAAATACAACTATTTTTGTTTGTTACGATATGAGAGTGAGAGTTCTTCTTTAGATGTGTGTGGTTTTTTTTTTTTTTTTTTTTTTTGTAAAAAAGTATTTAAGTGTATCATTAAGGTAAGTATGGTGTGGTTTAACTAGAGGGTATTGGTTAAAGCGTCATGTTACTACCACGTCGTAAAAGATTATTTGGTAATTTTTCCAAATAGTACAAATAAAAAAAAGAAAAAAATTCAAGGAGAATGATCATCAGTGATGTCGGTCTAAACGTGAATGAATCTGTTGTGTAATCGCCATACACCTCAAAAGAGAAAGAAAAAAAAAAGCCACTACGTTTAATCATACAGAAAAGAAAGAGCTTGGACCAGTTAGATTCCGGACACACTCAAGGCAATGATGGGGAGAGCTTGACCTTCCCGGGGGAGGGAGTTCGAACCTGAGCTGGCCCGGTTTTCATCCGGCTGTTACTCCAGCGGGCGACAGTAAGACTGGGCTCGTGTGAAGGCGGTACGGTTTCCGGGTGGAAGCCGATAACAGCGCACACTACCACCAGCGTGGACCCGATTTAGACAATATAGACTGAGAAATAAAGGGTTAGGGTCTGCATAAGCGGGTATGACAACTTTCATAAAAAAAGATGTCCACGAAAAAAAAAAATACAAGAAAGAAAGAGTGACACGATTGATATGTGGTTCAAACTATTGTGATACCTGAACACGTAAGATTTGTTAAAATAATTTTCATTTTTTTCAAAGTCAGAAATCAAGGGTACACACCATAAAAGATTAGTTTCACATATTTTTTAACAGATTAATGTTACCTTACTCTAATTTACATCAATTAATCTAAAGTATTATGATCTCTTCCTTAAAATGCATAAGTCTCTACTTTGCTAACCCCACAATGGCAACTTTACGCAAAATAAATAGTGTTGTAAATAACTAACGGTCACAAAACACAAATTTATAATAACACTTACCGTTTTTGCATAAATAATCGAAACATGATAGCAATAATCTTTTGTTGGGTTACAACTGAAACTGCTTACAAACGAAAGTTCGCTATCGTCTTAACTATATAATTAAGTATAATATTTTATAATTTACTTTCAATGAAGCGATAACATGATCATGTTTTAAGGGCTCCATGTCTAACAAGCTCCCCAATCAAAATCGTCAACCTTTTTAGTTTGTTGATTGTTGCAGTCAAGGAGTACGAATGAAGAGTTAAATAAAAAAGAATCGAGTCACGATACTCCAAGAATGCACTTTGAAGTTCCTACCTGAGGTGCGGCTTGAATCAAGTTCGGTGTATATAAATTGTAATTTGTATCTTATTTTTATTCAGTTTAGTTAACGGTATTGCACTAGCCATTTCCCACGAATAATAAGAGCATCTTTATTATACATTGTTATTATATCGATAAAAAGTAAAGTCACTTCCTACAAGGTTAATCATCAATCTGTTAGGATCGGAGAACACACACGCACACGAACACAAGTATTTACGTGGTTCGGTCTAAACTGACCTACGTCCACGGGGGCAACTGGGGTATTCTTATTATTGAGTGATGCAAAAAGCTACAAGTACAAGAGATTATTTATAGGCCTAAATTAGGGTTAAAACCCTATGCTAATCTTGCTCAACAAGTTAATCATACTGGGCTTCAAAACGACTGGGCCTATAGGTGGGCTGAAGGCAACATCTCCAACAATCTCCCACTTGGTGTCTTCGGACCACGAACTGCACCATCTCTTCTGTACTTCTGTAGATAAGATCTCCCCTTGATCTTCAATGCACCTCCAGTTACCCCGATCTCCTCAACATTATTCCTAGAGACCAGCTGAAGCTCCACACAGCTTCAGCTTATCCAACGTCACACATTTAGTGAACATGTCTGCTGGATTCTTAGCACCTGAGATATTCTTCAAGTTGATTGTGCCATCAGCAACCAATCCTCTCACGAAGTGATACCTTATCCCGATGTGCTTCGTCTTCTTGTGATACACAGGATTCTTAGAAAGTTTTACTGCACTTTCATTATCACAGTGTAACAAGTGCTCAGTCTGCTTCTTCCCTAACTCTTCTAGAAAAGCTTTCAACCATACTAGCTCCTTACTGGCCTCAGCTATAGCCATGTATTCTGCCTCTGTTGTGGACAAAGCCACGCTTTTCTGAAGTCTGGACATCCAACTGACTGCAGTTCCTCCCACTGTGAAAACGAAACCTGTGGTGCTTTTAAATGTATCTTTGCAGCCACCCAGGTCAGCATCTGTATAACCTCTGAGAACTGAATCCTTCCCTTTGAAACATAACCCCATCTTTAACGTTCCCTTCAAATAACGAAGCACCCATTAAACTGCTTCCCAATGTTCTCTTCCCGGATTTGACATAAACCGACTGACAACTCCGACTGCGTATGCTATGTCAGGTCTTGTACACACCATAGCGTACATTAGACTACCTACTACAGATGCATACGGAACTCTGGCCATATCAGCTTTTTCTTCTTCAGTTCTGGGACACTGATCTTTGGTAAGCTTGAGGTGACTTCCCAAGGGCGTGTTTCTAGGCTTGGTCTTCTCACTGTTAATATTGAATTTCTCTAACACTTTCCCGATGTACTTTTCCTGGGACAGTGTCAAAGATCCATCTTTCTTGCTCCTGGTGATACTCATCCCGAGTATCTGTTTAGCTGCACCCAAATCCTTCATCTCGAATTCTTTGGACATTTGCTTCTTCAACTTGCTTATCTCATTCATATCTGATCCTGCAATCAACATATCATCTACATACTGATGACGTGGGTACCCAAACCCCCACGTTTAAACATATTTAAGAAGCTATCAAGCTCAGGCCAGGAAGCCGAAAAGCCAGAAGCTGGTGTAGACAAGCTACCCGCATCGGCTCCTCAGCTCCCTAGCACAGGACCTGCCTTACACAAGCACAGGACCTGCCTTACAGGAGGTCAATAATAAAGGTGGGTCCAACATTTATGGGCCAGCCCGGCCCATTACCACAAAGCCCATTAGGGTTTGGGGTTTCACCCTCTATAAATAGGGGGGTTACACCTTCACTCAAACCCATCCCATTTTGTCTTGGTCTCCACTCAAGACATCTCACTCACCTTCTCTCTCTCTCTAGAAACATTCTCTCACTAACTAATCTGCCTAGCTCCCATAGAGGAGCCTACGAGCTGCTAAAGTATCACATCAGCAGCTCATGAACTCTCCATAATTACACACAATAAAGCTGTTAAGCTCCCCTGCTGAACTCGCGAGCTCCCCTAACGGAGCCCTGGAGCTGCCATATCTGCAGTCTACATATCCATGGTTCTAATAACCAACTTTCAGCCATCGAGTTAAGCAGCCCGAAATCGCCTCGGCTGCTAGCTAACCGCCGGGTTTCAACCATCACCTCCTCTCATACTTCGTATCCCTCATTTACTCCTTTATCTTTACTTTTATGTACATTTCTTGGGATAAATCACTAATGTTGAGCGTCGGAGGGTGGTCCAGAGACCCCGGTCTCTGGACCCCTTCTAACGAGTTGTTCGTGGTGCAGGTACATGCTCGGAAGGTGCTAGGTCCAACCCGAAGAGACATCCATACCATCTCCATGCCTTATTCTTGTTGTAGCAACAAGTGGCGCCCACCGTGGGGTTATCGCGCTTAGAACATGAAACTCTTTGTGGTTTAGCCCCAAATGTTCCTAAGTTCTTATTTTTAAGGATGGAGAGGATGTTCTTACCGGAAAAATCACTCCTACACCTCCTACACATGTTTGCGTTTTTTGCTCCACGTTCAAAACGCCGGTGACCGGGTTCCATACACTTGCAATTCGGTTGCTACATGTAACTTCTTTGATAAAAACGTCAAACCTGAAAATCTACTCATATTCTTGATGAAAAATTACAACCTTTTGAACACATGTTTACACTTAGTTCAAATATGGTCAAAAAAGCTAAAGAAATGAAAGATTTTGTGTACACAATACTCAACCCCACTTTATGTGGTGTCATCAAAAAAGTCATTCAAAGAGGATATTACATTATGAAATATTATCCTCACAAAGAATCTGATGAAAAAAGAAGGAAACATATCAAAATATATTCTTTAAAGAATAATTCTATAGGAAGATGTGTACACACTTGTCCCAAGGTTTGACTATCTCATTTTTGTCTTTTAGCACACATAAAAGTGTGTGACAATAAAGCACAAAAGAGGATAGAGGCAGGAAAAAACTTTATCCAACATTAAAGTCTCTAGTACAACACGTATTGCATCTTGTATAACTCATGTTGCAGGCTGCCATACCGCAGCTCCATTGTAAGTGATATTTTCAACACTATAATTCACGACGTGGATGCAAGAATCCCACAACTGATCCACGAGAAAAAAAAAAAAAAAGATCACATAAATCAGAGCTGGGCAGCCTATCTAAACTACAAATAGGGCAGCCAGGAAGCTCCAGGCTGCCATATAGCAGCCCTGCTACAGTGGTGAACAGTAAAAAAGTAAGAAAAGTCAAAAGTCAGACTTTCTTACACACTAATCCACAAAGGTGCTTAGTCAAAAGCAAATCAGACCTCAAAAGCATAAAAAGTGGTATCTTTCACCAAAATGGAAAAAACACCTGCTGACATATAGAAAGGGGGGTCAGCACTCGCTCCCATAAGGAAGCACCTGCTCCCAGAAGGAAGCAATTGCTCCCATAAGGAAGCACCATAAGCGGGAAGCCTTCCCTTATGGCAGCCTCTGTTACATCTTAATGTGCTAAACGTGCACAAAAAGAGGGTCAACGCTTAGCAGGTATGGAAGGCAAGCTCCCCCATGGAAGCTCCCTGAACTAGAAGTCCTCCCCTGCGTGAGCTCATGTTACATCTTAATATACTAAACGGGGTCATGCTCCCCTAGGGAAGCTCTCTGGGCTAGAAATCTTCCTCTATATAAGCTCACTTTACATCTTTGTGTACTCAACATTCATTTATAGCTCTTCACTTCACTTCATGTGCACATGCGATACAAGCACATGGTCGCTCTCTCGACACTAACATTAGGTACAAGCTCCAAAAAACTCCTACTAGCTTAAGCAAGGTAAAGTGTAAAAATATTTTACTTCTCATATCGCTGAAACGAGCTTCTCAAGAAATAATCAATTGTTCTAAATGTTGTTAAACAAAGTCTTGAATAATACTAACATTACATCTCGTTTCAACTTTTAGCCTAACCTATATTTGACCCAAAATTCTTAGTAAAAGTGAACGGACTTATGAGTGTAACCATGGCGTGTAAAAAACCCATGCACTTGTAAGCTAACCATTAACTTCACTTATAAAATAATAATAAATAAATAAAAACAATAAAAACACACTTTATCAGCTAGTCAGGTCCGGTAAAGCAGGCTGGCTCCCGTAGGGCAGCTACAGACCACCATTCAGCTTTATCAGCCTAAACAACTATTCACGTCAGAGAGTACATCAGCTGCTATAGGACAGCTGTGGATAACTATTCATGTCAGTATGTCAGCTGCTACAGGACAGCTGAAGACAACTATGCATGTCAGTGCGTCAGCTGCTATATGACAGCTATAGACACCTATTTAGCCTTATAGCTATCAGAAAAAGTACACTACTCATACCAGCTGCCATACGGCAGCTGCAGACAACTCTATAAGTAAACTCATGAGCTACAGCCCGGGAGCTACAAGCTTATAACCTGCAACTCGCATGCTACAAACCTAAAGCTTGGATCCCATAGATCGAAGCCTAAAGCTCGAAGTTAGAAATTTGAAGCTCGAAGCCCAAGGCTAGAAGCTACAAGCTCATGGCCACAAGCTAGAAGCTCGCAACTACAAACTCTCACCTATGTCATATAATATACTTTAGCTTTTACATCGAAAAGACAAAAGTCAGATCTACACAAGCTATAAGTAGGTAGCCTAAAGCAAACAACACAATACATACACCCAAGTAACCCTTGGAAAGAAAACACATATAAATAGGGTGCCTTGAGTACCTCTAAGATATTTGCTTCCTAAGGCCACACTTGTCTTTAAACAGTTATATATGACATATTGGAAGACACAAAAAACAAACATGTCAAAAGCTACGAAAATTAACTCATATGTCATACGCTACATAGCCTCCGGCTGAGGTAAAGAAGCTAATAGCTTGGCAGCTCAGCTATACTTCACCATATGAATCAATCTGAGGTTTTATAAGTATTGACGAATGCTAGGTCAAATCATCCCTAGAAAATTAACATCTTTTCCATACACCAAAGTCATTTAAGGAAACGAGCACATCGCTTAGGGCAGGCTCAACACCTTCCTTAAAAAGACTAACAACTTGGAAAAGAAGAAAGACGCCTCCTCAAATCAAAGAGGCCGCTAAATATTATGAAGGCTTGACCCACTCACTATGAAAAGCATAAAACATAACCTCGTATACTTGCTTCGCTTAACACCAATTCAATGCATTGCAAAGATGAGTTGCTCTCCTAGATAGAAAGGGAAGCCACCCTATGGGAACAAAATGAGCTTTGCATGACCTCACCTATGGTGACTAGAGAAGCTCACAAATGCATCATTAAAAAGTTTTTATGACCTCCATAACACACCAATTAGAAAATGTGGCAACTCGCAAAGCCAAGAAGCACGGTTCCGAGGTCTTCACAATATCCAAACTTATCTAACCTTATCAAGTACCGTGCCCATGATAACATGTGGCATAAGTAAGACAACCGTACAAAGATTATATCTCACAAGGAGGACCATCGGCCCAAAGCCATCATAATCTAAACGAGCTATCTCAATTACACGAACTTGGCCCTTTGTCCTATCTCTCTCATAGGATAAAAAACTTTAGCTTGCACACAAAACACAAAGATGTTCGCAAATGACATGGCACATAAAGAAGTTAACCGCCTAAACATGTTCGCAAAAGCATCAAATGTCGAACAATAGACAAATGTTACTTGTTCAAAGAAACATTTATTCGGTTCCAAAGCAATAGCTTACTTGAAATAAGAATAAACTTCCTCAAATACCTAGTTTAAAGCTTCATATATACGGATCTTTGAATCCCGAAAGCTTGACATGTCTAGAGGCTTAGGAAGCTCATAAGTGAGAAGTTCAAAATCGAATGGTTAGATACCAAGTCATAAGCACCCATGACTACGTCATGACTACTCATGACTGGGGGCTGATGGTACGGGTACCTAATTTTGAACAAATTAAGAAGTTTAGAAACCAAAAAGGCGAGGAACTAAAAAGTAGAGACGCCGATTAGCTACATATGTCAAGGCTCCTGCCCTAAAAGCTAAAATTGTCACAAGCACATTGCTACACATGTGACATCATCGGTAGGAGTAAAGAAGCCTCGAACAAAATCATGGTCTGAATAAGGCATATGCTTCTCTGTTGGAGGAACGTTGCTTATTACAGCTAAGCAACAAAGAACCTATCAAGCAAGCTAAAGAACAACACATCGTCCTTTCGATTGCTCCTGTCCAGGTGGCTCCGCTTATGTAAAAGATATGACAATACTTACTTTGCACATGATTATCTATAAAGAATCAGGCATGAACAAAATCGGCAAGATCAAGGTTAACTAAAGCAGCTTGCTCAATCATCGAAGCAACCTGCTAAAACCTCCATACATCTTGCTGACACTAACACTTAGCCGATATATGGAAAAGTTTAAACACCTCGTCAAGGGAATCTTACAAAAAGAAGGTTCTATAAAAAACGAGCCTATATGCCTAAACTAATCCTATCAAGTGTGCAATATCCGATAGATGGTTAATAATCACAAAGCCTACGAGGCTTAGAAACATAATAACCCATAAGAAATATTAAAGGAACTTGTGGAACGACAAATGGATTACTAAAACAAGCAAAGAAGCTTCAAGCAATGGTTAGGGCAACACAACAAATGATCAAACAAGGGAGCATTGCTACTCGTGCCTACCTAAAAAGCACGCAAGTAAATTGCCAATGCAGCGATGCAACTTGGTGACACCAAGGATCGTGGCAAACAACTTCTAGTAATCATGTACGCAACAAATTACCACAACGTTAGAACTCCACAAAATAATAGAGTTGGGTGAATCCTTATTCGCACCTGCCCTACGGCAGCAACCAGCTGTCAGAATATAGAAGTTGCCAATAGGAAGCATGACGGTAGCCTTCCAGAAATTGTTCACTACAGCAAGGAAGCAACATGAAAGAGGTAGCCCGCCATAGCGTCAAAAAGCGTTGGTTAGGAGATATTTTTGCCATATGGTAGCACCTTAATAAAGAATTGTTCAAGGAGTCCCAAAACCTCAACACTCGAAGCCATGAGACTTCACCACCTATGAAGTAAGTGAACATCTATCCTTGAACTTTTACTTACTAACTCTCCTTCAACCAAACACCACGTTGATGCACCATGCCATTAAACAAGCTCAACCTCTACCTCATGCGCTTTAAAGTGTCCAATGATTAAGGGAATTTTACTAAATTATGGAAAAGCTTATTTTTACTACCTTCTCTATTTAATCAACTCATACGAAAGGTCAATCAAAGATCACCATATACTCTATTCTAAACAATGTGGTTGAAGGCGTAAGAGTATCTCGAATGTCACCAAATTTACACATAAACATCGTCCAAAATGTTATGAGATATCTTTGTCTCCTTCAAAAGTTGATCACGGGTTCAAGTGTAAAGTTCCCTGACCTCGCATGAAGCTCTTCAAGTATCATCTAAAACCAAGAAAACTAACCATCATATCCTAGAAGGCAATTTTCTTAGCACATACGAAGCTTATTATCGTCAACAAAGAATATTACCTTCTTACATGACAAGCTAATATCCTTACATAGAAAGCTTCCATAAGGAAGCTAACCTCCTTATACATGAAGTTGTACATAAAAAGCCTCCATAAGGGAGCTAACCTTCTCATATAAGGAGATGTCCGTTGTTACCTAAATAGCTTCCATTCTTACATAGGAATTTAACATTTTTACATAAGAAGCTGCCATTCTTACATAAGAAGCTGCCCTTCTTACACAAGAAGCTGCCATTCTTACGTAAAGAAGCTGCCCTTCTTACGCAAGAAGGTAACATTCTTACTCAAGAGGCTATTATTCTTACATAAAAAGTCTTATGGAATTACAAAAGAATCTCCCTAACATTTCCTCATGACATTTCGTCTATTCGACATATGGCGAACACAAAAAGAGGAACTTCAACGGGAAGCTTATCACATAAAAGGCCCACATTTTCTAAAGTGTGTAGTATTAATATGCATGTATTATTGCATTACCCCAACTCATGGAAAAACTAACAAGGATATGCTCTTCAAAGACGTACTCCACAAGACATTGATCCATGAAAGTTGGTCAAACACCACAACATGCATATGAAATCCATGATATAGCCTACGCTAAAGCAACCTCAGTTACTATAACATCTTGATATTCTATCAATGAATCCAATTCATACTCGAAAAGCGTTGTCTAGACAATATAGTTTCTAAGCTGCAAGCTAACGGAACGAAGGAAACTCTTTCGTGCAACCACAACCACTTGTCACTTATCTTATCAAAGGGTGAGCCCCTCCTAACCAGGCTCCATGGGATCCGGCGCTATACCTACCCATGAAACGGGGATGAGCTCCTAGGCCACAACTGCTCAACAGGTAACAAGGATAATGACCTTCCTGTATACAGGGTGAGTTCCTAATACAATCCACAACTCCATGGGACAAGTCCTTTAGATGGAATACCTAAACCCATGAAAGAGGGTGAGCCCCTCACACCAAGACAGCTCATACATGTTCATAACAGGTTACAAGCAAGCTGATATGATAAGCATTGCGACGGTTCTCTAGCCTAGTAGCCTGGGATCAAAACGAACATTTCATATAGGTAACTATTGAGAAAGGTTACCAACAAGCTGATAGGATAAGCATTGCATCGGTTCTCTAGCTTAGTAGCCTGGGATGGGTGACTGCAGCATCCACCTCATGGCAAAAGGTTAAAGACATTGCAAACACTATAAACGACAAGTAACAGATCTAAGACAACCAAACATTAAACTTAAATAAAGTATCACCCCTAGAGGGGGAGCATTCCCATTAAGGAAGGGAAGGGAAGTTCCTTGGTCATATAGTCGGAAAGCAAAGCATCAAACCATAACAAGATTATAAAGGCATTTGCATAGCAAGACTCATGCATAGCTTACATGACAAGGTCTTCAGAATCATAATGCATTAGCTCACTAGAAGAGCAACAAATTCATTATCAAAGTTAGCCTGCTATATTGGCTTGGGAGTGCTCTCAACCATAATAGTAGGGGAAGCATCCTTGCCAACGAAGATGTCATTAAGGCATGGGCAAGTTCAACGAGCAATACCTTGCTCAAACAAGGTTCAACCTTCTTATGATACGCAACTACAACCGGGAATAAGCTTCTAAGACAACAAGATTGTCTACACATTTAGAAGTACCATACGATTGAAAAAGAAATATAAAAAGAGGCTTAGTCTCACATTTTGATAAAGAGAAGCCTCTTACAAGGATATAGGAAGAAAATAGCTTTCGTAAGAAGCTCATCTTTGTGTAAAGGAAGTTCACTAAATTGCGCTACAAGCTCACATCCATGCAAAGGAAGCTCAATAGCGTACACCTATAAACTCGCCTTTATACGAAAGAAGCTCACTTCCGCATCAAATAAGCCCACTTTGTTACGGAAAAAGTTTATCAATCTACAACATTGGTACGCAAAAGGCTCCTTCTTTTGCCATGTTTGCTCATATCTGCCTTGCTCCATTACATCTATTATAAAACGAGCTTACCACAACACTTAGAGAAGCCCAAAGTCTCAAGCTGGTAAGCTGCTACACCTAATGGATGGAAGCGATGAGCTCATGGAATGAAGCTGTTAGCTACCATCAGGCACCAAAGAATATCCGGGAGAGCACATATGACGCTCGCGTTGGTATAACTTACCGCAAACCCCGGCAAGGTGATTATAAGCCTAGTATACATGTATAAGAAAAAGAGACACGTAGTGACACGATAAATACCAAGATCAAAGCCACTACTTGTCTATTGCAAGATCACCAACACGGTGTGCCATACACACACGATAAGCTCATTCTTTTACATTGTTGGCTTCTACTTGCTTGAATTCATCAATCCTATCGTAGAAAAAGTTTATCAAATGCTTCAAAAACCCAAAGACTTTGGGAAAGTAAGCTACGCCATTTGACAAACAAATATCTATGAGCTCTTACCCGTTTGGGACACGTGACTAAGACGTTTACGGTGATATATCTTACCATGAACCTTAAGGCTAAGAACTCTACAAGGTAAAAAGGCGTGTACCAGCATGTTACCACATATGTTCACAACCACTGCTTGTCTATGATAAGTCCATCAACAAGATGATTCCATTCATTCATGGACTTTTGGACCCTCTCCAATAAGGAAGGTAGAGTCTCCCAACCACTTTGATGAACATCTCCTAGTTCTTCACACCTACAAGCTTATCACCAAGAAATTTTGCAACATGTCAATGTTACATGAACGATCCCCATGAGATAGAAACTTCTTCTATAAATGAGCAACAAATGCTTGTCGTCTCCTCTAAGGGTGAGATTGTAACCACCTAACAAGCTGTCCCTAGTGTCTTGGAGCTCCATTGCTCGGTCGTCCAATCACGACAAGTCAAATTCAAGCAAGTCGCCTAAAAGAAAGCTAAGCGAAAACCGGAAGCTTGGAAGCTTCAAAAACAATAAAGATGTTTCAAAGCTCATAAGCTACAAAATAATCTTCAATACTAGAAGATCTAAGGACTTCCAAGACGTCCAACAAAGCTTTGCATCTTCTAAGCTTTTCAAGAAACATCGGAAACGTAGAAGCTACAAGAAAAGGCAGAAATTATGAAGTCCAAAATAAGAAATTCATAAACATATAAGGCGCAAACACCTTACACCAAAGTTTATGAATTTCTAGAGGTAGGAAAAGAGGAGATAAGATTACTAAGTCACAAGCACCCATGACTACGTCATGACTACTTATGACTGGGGGGCTGATGACGTGGGTACCCAAACCCCCACGTTTAAACATATTTAAGAAGCTATCAAGCTCAGGCCAGGAAGCCGAAAAGCCAGAAGCTGGTGTAGACAAGCTACCCGCATCGGCTCCTCAGCTCCCTAGCACAGGACCTGCCTTACACAAGCACAGGACCTGCCTTACAGGAGGTCAATAATAAAGGTGGGTCCAACATTTATGGGCCAGCCCGGCCCATTACCACAAAGCCCATTAGGGTTTGGGGTTTCACCCTCTATAAATAGGGGGTTACACCTTCACTCAAACCCATCCCATTTTGTCTTGGTCTCCACTCAAGACATCTCACTCACCTTCTCTCTCTCTCTAGAAACATTCTCTCACTAACTAATCTGCCTAGCTCCCATAGAGGAGCCTACGAGCTGCTAAAGTATCACATCAGCAGCTCATGAACTCTCCATAATTACACACAATAAAGCTGTTAAGCTCCCCTGCTGAACTCGCGAGCTCCCCTAACGGAGCCCTGGAGCTGCCATATCTGCAGTCTACATATCCATGGTTCTAATAACCAACTTTCAGCCATCGAGTTAAGCAGCCCGAAATCGCCTCGGCTGCTAGCTAACCGCCGGGTTTCAACCATCACCTCCTCTCATACTTCGTATCCCTCATTTACTCCTTTATCTTTACTTTTATGTACATTTCTTGGGATAAATCACTAATGTTGAGCGTCGGAGGGTGGTCCAGAGACCCCGGTCTCTGGACCCCTTCTAACGAGTTGTTCGTGGTGCAGGTACATGCTCGGAAGGTGCTAGGTCCAACCCGAAGAGACATCCATACCATCTCCATGCCTTATTCTTGTTGTAGCAACACATACAGAAGTAGAATGATATACGAACCCTTGAACTTCTTCAGATAACAACAGTGATCGGCTTCACATCTCTTGTAACCAGTCTTCACCATGAAATTATCAAACTTCAAGTACCACTGTCTTGGCGCTTGTTTCAGACCATATAAACTCTTCTTCAACTTGCACACCCAATTCTCTTTTCCAATAACCTGGAATCCCTCAGGCTGTGCCATGTAAATGTCTTCATCAAGGTCACCATGTAGAAATGCTGTTTTCACATCTAGCTGCTCTAGATGCAAATTCTCTGCTGCTACAATACTCAGAACTAACCTGATGGTGGTCATCTTCACCACTGGAGAGAAGATCTCATCATAATCAACTCCCTTCTTCTGCTGAAATCCCTTGACCACTAAACGGGCTTTATACCGTTTAGAACCATCATGCTCATCTTTGACCCTGAAAACCCATTTATTCTGAAGAGCTTTCTTGTCTCGCGGAAGCTTTACAAGAACCCAAGTCTTGTTCTTGTCTAGTGAACTCATTTCTTCTTTCATTGCTCGCTCCCACTGGAACGAGTCCTTCATCTTGACTGCTTCAGAGTAGCTCTCTGGTTCACCATTTTCTGTCAAGAGAATATAATTAACTAAGGGGCCGGTACGACTGGGACTGTACCTGTCCGGCGCTTTAGAAACTCTGGTGGATCTCCTGACCGAAGTATCAGACTGGTCAGGCTGCTGTGGAGACTGTTCGTCTTCAGACTCTGAACTCCCACTGTCAGAAATTCCCACTGACTCTTCATTCTCACCATCTTCAGTCTCAGGTTCTGTGTCATCTTCAGATTCTGTTACGGGCCCTGTGACAGATTCTTTCTTTTGATTCTCAACACTAAACTCAACTGTTTCTTTCTGAACCTTTGACTTATCCAAGTTTCTGTCTTTGTACAATTCTTCTTCATTGAACTCAGCATGCTTGCTTCTGACTACCTTTCTGCTTTCAAAATCCCAAAGCCTGTAGCCCATTTTATCACCCCCATATCCAATGAAGATATACTTTTTTGCTTTAGCATCCAGCTTGTCACCTTCAGGGTTGATATCATAAGCACTGCACCCGAAGATTCTCAGGTGATCATACTCGACTGCTTTGCCTTTCCATTCTTCTTAAGGAAGCTTGAATCCTAACGGTACTGAGGGTCCACGGTTGATAAGATGCGCTGCTGTGTTAACTGCATCAGCCCAGAACATCTTTGGGAGCCCTGCATTCAATCTCATGCTCCTGGCTCTTTCACATAATGTTCTGTTCATCCTCTCTGCAACTCCATTCTGTTGCGGAGTTCCTGGAACTGTATTTATCATCTTGATCCCTCTATCAGCACAATAATCTGTAAACTCCTTGCTGATATATTCACCACCGTTATCCGACTTCAAGCATTTCACCTTCAAATCAGTTTCAAGTTCAACAGCAGATTTCCATTTCTTAAAAGTATCGAAAACTTCAGATTTATGTTTAAGAAAGTAAACCCATACCTTGCGTGTTGAATCATCTATGAAGGTCACAAAGTAGCGAGAACCTCCAAGTGAAGCTACTGATGTCGGTCCGTATACATCTGAGTGAATAAGCTCCAATTTCTGAGCTTTCGGTGCTCTCCCAGTCTTCACAAAAGTCACCTTCTTTTTCTTGCCTAGGATGCACGGTTCACAAAATTCTGACTCGACCTTCTTCAACTCTAGAAGTTTTCCCTTGGCAACAAGCATCTTCATCCCCTTTTCACTCATGTGCCCGAGTCTTTGATGCCATAACTTTGTCTGACTCTGGTCACTCGACACTGCATTCACTGCATCAGCTGATGCTTCAACCATGTACAAACTACCTCTCTTCTTGCCTCTAGCAACTACCATGCTTCCCTTAACAACTCTCCATTGTCCACTACCAAAGTGAACATCATATCCCTGATCATCAAGCTGACCGATGGATATAAGCATCCTCTTCAAACCAGGAATGACCCGAACATTCTTCAAGGTCCAAATGGTTCCCAATGGAGTTTTAAGGTCTATGTCGCCAATTCCTGTAATATCAAGACTCTGATTATTAGCCAAACGAACTTTACCAAAGTTACCTGTTCGCAGATTCTTCATCTTCTTCGTGCTAAAAGTAGCATGGAAAGACGCTCCTGAATCCATAATCCAGTCTTCAACAGAACTCTCAATACAGCAAATAAGAGCATCCTCTGAATCTGAGGATGTAGTAGCATTCACCTCCCTTTTCTCTCTCGCAGGTTCAGAACACTGACTTCTGAAATGCCCAAACTCCTTACAGTTCCAACACTGTACGTCTTTCCTTGGCTTTCCAGGTCTTGACTTGCTCCTGCGTTTTGACTTCGACCTACCCTTATTTCCTCCTCTGTTACTACTTCTCCCTCTTCCTTCAGTACTGAGCAACGAGCTTGATTCTCCATTGTTCCTTCTTCTGGAGTCCTCATTCAGTAACAAATCACGAACTCTTCCAAAACTGAGAGTCTCAACTGACCCTGTGACTGCTGTGATTGTGCCTGACCAACTGTCAGGTAATGAGGATAACAATAGACAAGCCTGCAATTCATCATCTATCTTAAAATTCACAGAAGACAAACGAGTCAAATGTGATTTAAATAAATTAATATGCTCAGTAACAGAACTTCCCTCTTTCATACGAATATTGACTAACTCCCGAATCAGGAACACTTTGTTCGCAGGAGACGGCTTCTCGTACATGTCTGACAAAGCTTCCATAATCCCACGCGCTGTGGTTTGTTCCAGAATGTTGTAAGCTACATTCATGGAGAGAGTAAGCCGAATCGTTGACTGTGCTTTCTTGTCAAGATTCGTCCATTCTTTCGTTATGGTCTCAGGGGGAGGGTCTAGTGCAGCATCTAACTCCTTCTGTATAAGCAAATCCTTGATTTGCATCTTCCACCAACCAAAGTTCTTCCCATCAAACTTCTCTACCTTGACTTTTTCTTCTTCAGACATTATCTCTTCTGAATCTAGGACAACTAGCCAATGACTTAAGATAAACCAACAAATAAAACGACAAACAGGTCTTAACCCCTCTACGTTGGCTTTCCCTACCAAAATAATATATATTTTTTTCGTGAATGGCACACAAAAGAAACAAATATATTTTTTTCTTTTCTTTTGTTGAACCACGAGACAAAAAAAAAATCACAAAATAAAGGTGGGGCTTTTCTTTTATCTTCTGTTGGTTACTTCTTTTGAAGTTTGACTTCAGCAAGCATGCGACAAACAGAAGGAACAACAACGATGGCTATAGAAGGTTATGGCGGAAGCGGCACCGGGAGGGACAAGGGTAACGGTTGGCTGAGGGTAGCGGCGGCGGAACCCTAGACGGTGGTCTACGGTGGCGGCGACAGCTGAGGTGGGTGGTGGGTGAAGGTTGTCTGGTATGTGTTCTTTCTGATCTAGAGCCTGAGCTCTGATACCAGTTGTTAGGATCGTAGAACACACACGCACACGAACACAAGTATTTACGTGGTTCGGTCTAAACTGACCTACGTCCACGGGGGCAACTGGGGTATTCTTATTATTGAGTGATGCAAAAAGCTACAAGTACAAGAGATTATTTATAGGCCTAAATTAGGGTTAAAACTTAAAACCCTATGCTAATCTTGCTCAACAAGTTAATCATACTGGGCTTCAAAACGACTGGGCCTATAGGTGGGCTGAAGGCAACATCTCCAACACAATCAACCACCTCAATTCTCAAACATGTTTAAAGAATCAAGCAAGAATAATGGTTGATGAACGACAACTTGATCCCATGACGCCAAAACACAATTTGTGAAGATCAAAGTTGAAATCAGTCGTAATTTCTCAAACATTTTTGAAGAATTGAGTTTACAAAAGAAGCATGGTTGATGAACTACTATTATTCGTAGATTTGATCAAGTGGCATCATAACACAATTTGTCAAGATCAAAGTCAGACTCAGGTATAAATTCTTGAAGACGTTTGTAGAATCGAGTTTATATAGAAGAAGCATGGTTGATGGATGAACGGCTTAGTCGTAGATTGATCGCGTTACGCCAGATAATAATTTGTCAAGATTAAAGTCGAAACTAGACTTAGATACCCTTAGAAATTAGAGTTACATGTAAGCAAATAAGCGATGGTAAATAAATTGTGTCGTAAATAAGTAACTAACTACTTTTTTTTTTTAGTAAAAATTAGTATAAAACGTTATGGTTACACGCTACAGAAGGTTAATTCTCACCTTTTATTTAGAGCATCTCCAACGCCCTCCCACTGGACGGTCCAGTGGACAAATGTAAAGTTTTTGCATATAAAAGTTCGAATTTATATTTTTTACAACATATGAAAGAATATGACGGACTTTTGATGTCACCCAAAAGTAAACATGTTTTTATAAGCAGCATCCCTGCATTTTACTCGTTTATGTAAAACATTGATACTTAGTTGTCTCATATTTGTTTTGGAGGTAATAAAAGGAACGAGAAATAAACTTTCAATGACAAAAATCAAAGGAGGAAGATGAACTACATCACACGGCTATGTGCCCTCACATTGGCATAGTCGTGTGATCATTTGTTTAAGACACCTTATGGTTGAGACAAAAAAAGGCGTGTGACTTTCGATCACATTCAATCTAGTTGACCTTTTAAGGCATGGACACAGTGACGAACTGATGATTATTTTTTCTGTGTCACTCTTTATAAATGTTTGGTGAATCAGTGTCATTTGAGTGTCGGATACGTAAATAACACAAAAAAACTTGTATCAGATATTATATAACTCACAAAAAAATTTAACAATTCAAGAGAACAAGTTAGAGATGGTGGAGTAAACTCATATTCATTTAAACCAACTCACGTTAAGTGTTTCTTTGCTCATAAGTCATAAGACCATGTGTAGTGTGAGTGAAATTTAGAGCCCCTCAGTGTACAAGTGGCATGTGGGTCCTAGTGGGAGCTTGAAAGGGTTTAAATCAAAAAGGGATGTAGTGATGTGGTGTGGTGTGAGTGTGTGTATATAAAAATATTAAGTTTGAATTAAAAAAAAAAACAAAAGAAGTGGCTGGAATTGGTGTGGTGGCAGCGAATGATTGGACAAGACAAAGAGAGCACAATGTGAAATATTTCACGCCCAAACAAATTCAAGCCCTTTCACACCCATGGAGGCGGTGTGGGCAGCGCTAATGGGGCGCCAAAAGGGGCATTAACGCCCAATTCACTAACCACTACAGGTGGTGTAACCGCAATCAACTAACTTGATCATTATTACAAAATACCCCCTTAACTAGCATCAATTAACTATGAAGTCCCTAACCTATTTGTCATGTGATACTTTGATACATGTGGATCCGCCCGTGAATCACTTTTGTGACTAGGAGTGACAACAGTGAAGTGTGAAGGATTTATCTTTTTTAAAGAATTTTAGGCTTTATCTTTCCTTGCAATTTTTATAGATGTTTTACTTTATATATTAATTTGTGTTTACTTCCAATCTTATGGAGTTGTTTAGCTTGTAGTTGCTTAAAGGAGAAGAGTCTTTATGACTTAATAGTGGATGTTTTTAGTTTTTTATTTGGATTTTTCTATTGAATGTGAAGTCCAATTGTTTAATTTAATTGTTCATTAAACCATTTATACAAGGAATATATGTTTCTGAATGGTTAGCAATCATTATTTACGTTTTGACACTAGAACTTGTGATGGAAATTAAGTTTATCATCAGTTAAGATAAAACCTATGATAAATTGTATTTAGTGTAATTAACCTTATAAAGTTAAGTATGGTTAGTTTCGTGGTATAGGTGGCTAGTGATGGACACCATATATTAGGTTTCACATTTAGATTTTCTAATGCTTGTTTTGAAAATAGTTGATAACTATGGCGGGGTGTGAATAAAACCACGTGTTACATCAGCGTCACGTAGACAGGGGAGGTTTTAAAGTCATCACCCTTAACTAAGACCATGTGTAGTGGTTCAAAATTTTCAAGTCCTTTACTTGGGCATTTTTTAACAAGTGGTATGGGGTTCCACATTGGGCTTAAACGGGTTTCAAATTAACAAGGGGTGTAGCGGTGTGAGTGTATGTATTTAAAGATATTAAAATTGAATTAACAAAAAAAAAGAAAATAAAAATAAAAAGCAAACAAAGGTTGCAAAAGAGACTTGGAGGAAGCTGATTGGATGTTGGAGATTCCCCTGCCCCGCGAAAAATTTCACTCCTGCCCCTTTCAAGCCCCTTTCAAAGAGGGGGGCAGGAAGATGGGCGGTTATGGGCGTGAAAAGCACCATTTCTCGCCCATTTCATACACCACTATTTGTAAAATAAAGCTCCTCCTCCATTAAAAAAAAAAGGAAAAAAGAGAAAGAAAAAAAAACTGATTAGACCTAGTGTAGTGGCTTCAAAAAATAGCAGCGTCCCACCCTTAATTCTCATTGGCTGCAATAAAAGTGGCACACAAACCAACAAAAGTGGCGTTACAAGCATAGCGCGAAACACACATTTGGGCTTTTTTGGAGAATTATAGCGCCCCATAGCGCTGGAGGTTTTAGTGTTGGGGCGCTATATTTTGATTTTTTGAGCAAATAACGCCCCACTACGGGTGGTCTTAGTTGAAACAATGGTGTGCCCTCCTTTTCTTTGCCCACTATGGGCTTGGCCCTCACTGTATAAGACTATAAGCGCTCCATCATGGTAGAGGGGGAATGGTAAGAATTAAACAATGTATTTTCTACTGAATTAAATTTAAGGAATTTAATTCTCTGAAAATAACTACCTCGCTGAATTAAAAGTAATTTAAAACTGTCCCCGTATTTTCTACTGCATCCGGGGTGAAGAGCGAATACGATGACGCCAGCTCGATTTGAATGGGAGGCGATGTCTTACCGATTATTCCACTGTTATGCCTTCAGACGGGTGGAGGTTGGGGTTCCGTGCATCTAGAAAAGCCAAGGAACTTGCGGCAGTCGAGTAGTTGACCTTGGCCACATCGCCCAATGTCTTGGTGGTTGGCACGTCGTTCTTGCCGTTCCACAAAAAAAAATTAAATCTTTGTCCAGTATTTTAATAAATTAAATAACTATAAAACACTCAACACACGTGTGTGTGTGTGTGTGTTTGTGTTTACGATTTCTTTTCAACATTTTAGACTTTTGTGAGCCTAAATCACTTGCATAAAATGAAGACTGAAAAACCATTTTAGTAATAGCTTGTTACTGTGTTTCAGAGCGAAACATATCTCCCAAAATAAAAGAAACTAGCAGATAGTTTAAGAGAAACATAGCAAAATCGGCAACTCGAATCAATACCATAGGCAATTAAAAAATTAAAACTGTTTATCTATCAAACTACAATCTTAGGTACACCATCGAATAGCTATTAATCAAAATGGTGTAAACGTACCCGAAACCATATTCGAAACAAAATCAGGTATATCATATCAACCAAGAATGCGGTCTAAACATACAAGTTTCGGAACACCTCAAAATCTAGGTCAAGATACACCAATACTTTACCATCTCCCCATGAGCACCTCTGTACAATCTCAATCAAACAGCAATTTGTTAGCAGGGTTTAAAGAAACGAGGGGGAGGCGATTGTCCTTCATCGCACAAAGGACCCTCTACTAGCACGACCCCTTACAGTTGCCACATTTCCAGCCCGTCTCAGGCTCCCAAGACGAGTCTTCTTCCCATGGTGAGCAATGCTGGTGGAGCCATAGACCACAGGTCTGGCAGAACAGGTCTGGGCATGGGTCGGTTTGTGAACAGACCTTACAAGGCACCATGTCGAGCCCAGTTTCTACAGAAAACATGGGTTCTTGTTCATCGAAAGTTATGCCCATTTGGTACTGTTCTGGATTACAATCGACTGTTGCGGGTCCGGTCACTTGTGCGCCCCCCAATTTGTCAACTTCATCGGATGCAAGCAACTCGTTGAACGAGAAATATGTTTGTGGCTCAAATTCCATGTCTTCATAGTTTAAAACCCCATAGTCAAACATCATATCGTCTGCAACCTCATTTGTGGAAACATCCCATTCAACAAAAGGAGTTGATGATTCGCCGTCTGCTGGGTCTGGGTTTGGATTGCTGAGTCCTGAGTAAGTGGTGGGAAATTCAAAGGCAACATTGGAGTCTTTTTCCGGTTTTATATGTCTCCTGACAGGTAGCTTCTTAGGCCCGGGTCCAAAATCTGCTTCAGGCTTGTCATCGTTGACTTGGTCAATCGTTGGATAAGAATAGTAAGGGTTTTCTTCTTGAACATTTTCGACCTCCTCGTAGTCAAACGCCGGAGCGAAATCAAGTTCCCAGTCCAGTTCTTCATCATAGGTTTCAGAGATGAACTCAGAATCGGAATCAGATCCTAAATGTTTCTGCCTTTGACAATTTGCCAAGGCTTCCTTTTTCGCACCTGGTTTCTGGTGGGCATCGGGATCCGCATAAGGACAAGCGGGTATCTTTATCCTTCGACACCTACAGCATTTGAATCCGAACAAATCCATAACTTTTGACTCTTGTAACTCTACCGCTTCAGCATGAAACCAGTCTGCATATGCATATAAACATCATTAAATCTATTAAATTAATCTGTTATAAATGCAAGATCAGTCAATAATTGAGAGACTTACTGTTGCATTTCTCACACAAAATATACATCAAATCAGAGTTATACGGTTTTGCACAGAGCTGACACTTAGGTGCCAGCCGGTGCCCATTGGGATTGCCCTTCAAAAGTATATTATTTATCCGGAATTCAGTTCCGGTGTCATTTGGGTTCTTTTTCTTCCAAATCAACCCCAAACATAACCTTTTGCTTTTGCTGTTGGTTTTCTTGTTTGAGCCCGCCTTCAAATTGTTATCGTTCGGCTTTTGGTCAACAGATTGTAATTGGCGACTTTTATTGCTTTTCTTTCCACTTCTACTGTTTTGAGGTTGCCTGGATGTGGGATTTGAATATGCTAACGGTTTTTCATGACCGTTTTGTTTTCCGAGTTTAATTTTAATAACTGTTGCTGAATGTTGGCTTTCTTGACCTTGCAAAAGCAAAGGACTAGTAGGAGAATCACCAACAACTTCGTTTTTAGATGCGGCTTCTTTTTCAATGTAGCATCGTTTACAAGTAATTAAAAACTCAACTCGCGCCACTGTGTGAATATTTGTGCCAACAGCGCACTGCTCATGACAATAACCTGAGATGCAGAAAATATTTCTCTTAATAACGGCATACATACATGATACATAAATATGTAGGTTTTGGTAAGAGTATAAAAGATAATAAACTCCTAAACCATAAATATTCATAATAACTAATATCATAAATATATTTGAAAGAAAAGCTAAAATTTCAACTTATGCAAAATAAACTGGCGAAAAAGCTGGGTTGGATAACGAATTAGGAGTAAAACAGATCGTCTTTAGTACGGATTGATCATCAAAAGCATGCCAGTTTATATATAAAAACATTGATATATGTAAAACTTTAAACAAAAATGATTTTAGGAGGTTGTTTGCTCTGAAAAATAGGCATAGTACGGTAGACTTCCAATCCGTTTGGGCTATTCATATATTTAGGGGTGTAAACGAACCAAACGAACACGAACAAGGCTTTGTTCGTGTTTGTTTGTTAAGGTTTCTTGGACAAACGAACCGTTCACGAACACACTAACGAACATAATTCTATGTTTGTGTTTGTTTGTTAAGAAATTTAGTTGTTTGCAAACTGTTTGCGAACACGGGTCTTGAACACAAACAAACATTTAATATGCAACTAACTAAAAAAACATTGTCCATATTAACCGTTAGACAAAGTACATTCACTAAACGATAAGTCAAGTTGTACAAACTTAGACATAATTATCTAAAATTACTTAGGCATGAATACATGATATTCCTAATTCAAAAGTTCATAATTATCCTAAAAATTGTCTAGATTCGTCAATATCCAACTTTCCTAAACTCTACACATTCTTCGATTTCTTGTGACCATATAAAGACAAATATTAATTAGACAATGATACATAAACTTGCATTATAACTATGTAGTCAAAAGTAGTAATTATCTACTAAGGAATAAAAGTTAGGAAAGAAAGTGAAAGACTATAAACGTTTAAGTTTTAACTAGTGATCGAACATAAACAAACATACACGAACAAATATAAACAAACGAACGTAAACAAACACATTGCCAAACGTTCACGAACGCAATCGAACGAACGAGACATTCGTTCGTGTTTGTTTGTTTAGTTAATCGAACGGAATTTTTTTTTGTGTTCGTTCATTTATTAAACAAACGGACATAAACGAACTTCCCGCCAAACGGTTTACGAACTGTTCACCGAACGTTTGGTTTGTTTACAGCCCTACATATATTGGCTGCTGTTTATTAGTGACCCATTTGAGATCAAGCACATCTCAAATCAACCCATTCATAAGTAAAAAAATCAAATTGCCACATCTGAAAAACACAAAGATGTGATGTGTTTTTCACAAAGAAAAATATAGCTAGCTCAGTAACGTACCTTGACATGCACTGCACCTTGCAGCAGTCCTAAAAAACAGAAAACTATGTAAGTTGGTGACCACAAAAACAAAAATTTTAAAAAAAAACGGCTGATGAAGAAAATACATTACCTGAATGAAACATCGAGTTGACAAAAAGTACAAAAGCACTTCCCCATGTTATTTCTCTTCTGCTCAAGAAAAGAGAATATATTCTTACCAGAAGCATTTAACTGCCTTTTGTTCAACCTCGATGATTTGCTCACATGCTTAATATCAGAAGTAGGCAACTTTCCACCCGCCACTACTGCCACCTCATACTCCTTAATAAGATATAAAGGAATGTGTGTCTCAAGGAACCAGTGTTTGGACCTTCTATCTCCAGTTTCCTCTACCTCCAATACTTTCTTTAGAACACGAGAAGGGAGATGCTTTTGGTTTTCAAAAACAACGCCATAACTGATTTTATTTCCCAAAATTTTCTTATCAAAGATGCAAGCATTCCTGAAAGCAGATGCTTCTGCTTCTGGACCTTTTCCATCTTGAGGAGGTTGATCCGGACAAACAAGTTCATTCCACCTCACATGGAGGTCTAAGTACCTAACCTGTTACAAAAAAAAAAAAAAAAAAAAAAAAAAAAAAAAAAAAAAAGTTACGTATAACGATAACAAGTCATGTGGATCAAATTCTAATTTTAATTCATACAACCTCCTCGACTGTTTTAAGTCAAAGAAATGACAAATCATGGTGGGTCTACTGAACCGACCCAATTCGACCCATACACAAATGACATGTTTCAAACCAACCCCATTTTGACAAGTTGCTAAAAAAGCCCATCTAACAAGATCCGCAAGCAATTTTTAAAGAAATACCTGAAGAGCTAGCTGTGATGCAGTCTTGCTCATGTCCACTGCAGCTCGCCAGATAAACTGCCTGCTTCTTTTAGGAACTTCAAGACCATCAACATATTGCACACCACTTATTTTTTCACAACCACCTGATCGAATAAAATTAAAAAGAAAAATTAAACTCTCTCAAATTATTTTGTTAGTGACAACAACAATATTACGGTTGACAAAAAAGGTCGCAACATATATATCTAAAAGCTTGTAAATTCAGGTTTTATTTGGTCTTTTAATGGTTCAAACGAGTACAGATTGGCTGAAGGGTAAAAAATTGTCCAATGTGTATGGAAATTCTTACAACATATTAAAACATTTATTTTAAAAAAAAATATTTAAAAAATTAAACTACTTATTTCATAACTATAGATTAATTATTTACAAAACAACAGATGATAATTTGATCTATTGCCCAACTTGACCATTTTGCCACCTAAATATATGACCAAGATTAAAATTTACCTTTTCGAGCAGCATGCTTAATCATCATTTGTGGTAGTACCCCTTTCTGGAATATGTGCTTAGAAAGCATACCACCTCGCCACCAAGCAATATCGGTTGGTAAATCGTTTGCATCAGCATCAGATATTTCAGGTATTATCATAGATGTCTTTCTACCACGCCTACCCAGACCACGTTTTTGAGTTGACCCTGTCACGCTTTTAGCACTTTGACCAGGTTGACTTTCAGAACCTGTATCATCAACAAGCCTAGTCCAGTCCGTTGAAAAAGCAATGTCGCGGATATTCTTCTCAAGCTACATACAACCATTAAGATCGTATCAATTATCACATGTCATGAATGCATAACAATAATAGAAAGCTAGATGCACCTCTCTGTTCCCATTTAACATCTTTCATAAACCTTTGGTTTTCAATTGTTCAAACAACTTTGTTTGGATTTGGAATGTGTATGATTTGCTAAACTGTTTTTGCCTTAGGTCCGTGATGAAGGAACTAAAAGTCAAAATAAATAGTGGAAATGGAGGAATATGGTGAAATGAACAGACTTTTACTATCACAGTTCGGCTTGAGAAACGTGGTTTAACAAGGTCAAACTATGACTAGGTGTTTACAGTTGTTTAAATGCAAGGAAACAAAAATGGTTACGAAATGCAATTGACAATCACAACTTCCCAACTAAACCGGGGAAAACAACCGTGACATTCAGCAATTTCCAACTATCACAGCATTTCAATCTATCTTCTATATTAAATAATATCACATAAGAGAAACAAGTTTAATTGTTTAAAGTAAAAAGATGTTGCTTATAAAAGAAGGAATCATAGTAGTCAAAGTCGCAAGCTGCAAAGGGCTCGCATGTAGGCCTGTAAACGTACCGAACGTTCATGAACTGTTCGGCGGGAAGTTCGTTTATGTTCGTTTATTTAAATAAACGAACACGAACACAATTTTTTGTTCGTTTAATTAAACGAACGAACATGAACACACGTTGTGTTCGTTCATTTATGTTCATGAACGTTCGTTTATGTTCGTTTATTTTGTTCGTTTATGTTCGTTTATGTTCGTTTAATTAAACTTAGCTTTATTTTTATTATTTATCTCCTTTTGTTGAGTAACCTTAATTCATATGTTCTAAAAACTTAACCCTAACCCTAACATTCTAAACATATCACTTATTAGCCGCTCTTCACACTTCACAGCCCCACACTTCACAGCCGCTCTCCACCCTAACCCTAACGTTCATTTATGTTCATGAATCATTATTAACTTGTTTTTGTTTGTGTTCGTTTATGTTCATTTGTGTTCGTTTATATTGATCATTTGTGTTCGTTTATGTTCATGAACTGTTCGTTTAGGTTTAAATGAACGAACATAAACGAACACGAACACGAACACGACAAATTTCTTAATGAACGAACACGAACACAAAAATGTGTTCGATTATGTGTTCGTGTTCGGTTAAAGTTAAATGAACAAACACGAACACGCCTGTGTTCGTGTTCGTTCGGTTCGTTTACAGGCCTACTCGCATGTCACCTACGGAGTGACACTAACGCAAGGATCAAAATAACCCTTGGGCCTCATTCGCATGATCAATGTTTAATCAAGTTGAATTAATGTAGGATACAAATAATTAGATTATATATAGTTTTAATTAAATGATTTTAAAAGGTTCTTTTTTTAAGTCCGACATTAGTTGAATGATCGTAGATTCGTAGTTGCAAATTATATTAGTTTCTTTATTATATTTGGATAATAGTTTTAATGTTCAATGCATATCATACACACACACATACACATGCATATATAACTTTTTTTGTATTATGTATTTGGGCTTGGGCATGGACCTTTTCTCGCCTTGAGCCTAGCGACACGTATAGAGGAAGGAACATATATATGCCTAATCAGCAAACAAGTAACTTCTAAAAGCAAAGTAACCTACACTGATTTTTAACTGACTTCTTACAAAAGAATTCTATAATTTTACACAATTAAAACCTATTTGAAAAAAAAAAAAGGTTCTTTGACAAAAATATAAATATCTTATTCTACATGATTCTTTAAATAATTGTTTTCAACCGTTTTCTAGCTCAACCAAAAACACTATAGGGCAAATAAAAGTGGTGCAGATATATGCTGAATTTATGACCCTGCCAATCAAATTAATTTAATTAACATTATCACTACGAGTTCTGAAAAAAATTATAGCAATTTCATTTAGGCCATTGTAAATAAACAGATAGAATAAAATACTCACTTCAAGCAAGTAGGCCTTTATTTCGCCCAAAGTCGAAGCTTCCTCAACATGCTTCTGCCATTGCTTTCTATAACTTGAATTTGAAAAAGGCCCAACTATTAAACCATATAAACTTTCTTCCATGAACATAACATAAGTTGCAATAGAAGCAAAACTTCCCTCCACATTTTTTGACTGGCGCAAAGAAGAAAGTATCTTTGCAGCACCTTTAATGGCATTTGAAGCAGCTGCATTCAACAAACACCCTCTTTTGCTAATAACAGTAGCTTTGCAAGAAAGACACCAGCCACATCTTTCCCTAGAAACTTCTACAAGCCTCTTTTCATAATTCGGCCAATAAAAACGTTTAGCGGCAAGAGAAAATGCTTTTGCTTGAAGTGAGTAATTAGCAGACATAAGTTTTCTACGGCTGACTGTTGACGCTTGAGTTTGGGTACTTGGCTTTTCTTCTGATGATAAAATAGCTAAACTAGCACCAGCTGATGCAGCAAAATCTCCATTAATGTAGACATTTAAGTATGCCTGTGGTTTAAAAGATGAACCCATGTAAAACTTAGCTAAATTAGCTTCTGTCTTTTGAGAGGGAAAACTCGATAAGTCACGGACACTGTTAATATCACTTTTATTATTGCAATTTCCATTATTAATGGCAGATTCATTCAAGGAGTCCTGACCAAAACCTAACTCTTCACGTTTTTCTACACGACATGCAGTGACCGCATCTTTTGAGTCATATTCAGCAACAGCGGTAACATTTTCAGCAGTAACAACCACATCTTGTGCAATAATATCACTTTTAATATTGCAATTCCCATTTTCAGCGGCATATTCATTCAAAGAGTCTTTACCAAAACCTAACTCTTCACATTTTTCTACACGACATGCAGTCACCACATCCTTTGAGTCATTTTCAGCAGTAATAACCACATCTTGTGCATTAATGTCACTTTTATTATTGCAATTCCCATTTTCAGTGGCAGATTCATTCAAAGAGTCTTGACCAAAACCTAACTCTTCACATTTTTCTACATGACATGCAGGCACCACATCTTTTGAGTCATATTCAGCAACCGCGGTAACATTTTCAGCAGTAATAACCACATCTTGTGCATTAGTGGTACCAATTTTCTCGTCTATTCCAATGGAGTCAGGGAGAGAGAATATATTTTCAGGAATTTCCCAATATTGCAAAATACTCTTGCATATTTCCAGGTATAAAACTGTATACTCAGCCGAGCTAGTAAGTGCCTGCAAAACTTTTGGAATATCAACGGGAGAATAGTATTGAATATGTGGACCCAAACTTGTAGAAGCTTTCATCCTGCATTCATTTATTACATGGCATCATAAAAACAACATATGAATGAAAAACATATATCAGAAGTTAAAAATTATAGTTCAAAAACATACACTAGGAGATGATCACAAGAGCCC
Organism: Ambrosia x helenae; assembly: GCA_030844895.1. Lineage (NCBI taxonomy): Eukaryota > Viridiplantae > Streptophyta > Magnoliopsida > Asterales > Asteraceae > Ambrosia > Ambrosia x helenae. Next base: position 29,362,466 of record CM061232.1, read on the forward strand.
AAAAACACTTGCTCATAAGGATCAATGCCAAAAAACTCAGCTCCTCTAAGAGAAGTTGTCTTAGTAACAATTGGCCCGGTTCTATTAATTGTGCACTCTGGACAATACCACTCCCCTTCAGGAATAGACAGTTTCATCATTCCTATACATCTGGAATGATATGATGATGGGCATCCATCACAGCAGATTAAAGTCCCATCCATGCCACACAGGCGGCATTCATCACCATTACCATCTTCATCAACATCATCACCACTGGTAGCTTTGGAAACAGTAGCTCCATCAGGATCTGGGCCAATTTCAGATTCTTCACGATTGTCTATTTCTGTCCTTATTTCTGCAGAATTTGATGCATCATCACACAACAGCTGCAAAATGGCTAACTTTCTACCTGCAGAGAGAGTATAATAGTCTTTTTCCCAAACATTGACATAAAATTCTTTCCATTCTGGTCCTTCTGTGTATCGCATAGTCGTTATATACTGTACTATGAACACTGGCCAAGTTAATGAATCAAGCAAGCTCCAATCCATGATCCTGAACAAAAGAAGAATTTTTCAATATAAATGATGATGCTGAAAATTACAGGAATAAGAAATAAGAAATGTGAGTATTTCATTTAGTAACAATTCTTTGGTTATGTTGTAAGGCTTTGTACAGCAGATATCCTTCATACAGAAATAAAAGAACTCGACTTTTAATGTAGATATGTTTACTTAGCTTTTTGCGTTAATATTTTCAACCATTGTTGAAGATTTTCAAGCACTATTGGTATTAGCATAAAAAGCAATTTAAATACATAATCAATTAAAAAATGTTATCTCGAACTCATTTTTCTAAACATAAATTCATTGTTTTGAGTTTAATTAACCACATGCAACACAGTGCACTAATTAGAGCTTGGTTTTAAAATGTGTGATGCGCTCCGACGCGTTTTGGTCCAAAAACCCGATGCGTGATGTGCAACGGTCGCATCACGCATCATGCGCGCATTTTAAAACCAAGAATTAGAGAATAAAAAAATGGTAAATAAATACCTGAGGCATTTTGATGCAAGCTCAGACCCTTCTGAGGAGAGGGTTTCCACATAACTCTTTAAAGGCCGAATAAGAGCAACATGAATAGCATCCAACAGCGTATTATGAACAGAACTATTAAGAGCACCAACAAACTCATCAAGTCCAAATGGGCTTAAGAACAAACAAACACTAAATGACCGTAAAAAGCTATATACAGATAGAAGGTGTGCCACGTCCTCTTCAGGGACCCCAAAATTTCCAGTAGAAGGTGGCAACTGTGGTGGTGGGACCCAGGACGTTCAACCTCCACCACATCAATAGACTGCTCATAATCACTTAAATCGCTGGATGATTCACTGTCCACCTCAGTCTGAACTTCATTAAGGGCAGACCTTTCAACCTTATCAGCATCGTCCAACTCCACACCATCATCATTCTTCACGACTTCAACCTTATCATCCTCCACTGATTTAACACTATTATCATTCTCAACCTTTTTGACCTTATTAGCAGCAGCATCCACTCGAACCACATCCTTTTTAGCCTCCTTTTTAGCATATTTTTTCAATAAATATTGATCTAAAGACCTCTTCCGTTTACGAAAAGCAGCATCCATCTCCTCCTCCCCAACAAGAAGCACCTTTGCTTCATGAGTCTCCAAATCTTCGAAATCCTCATCTTCATAAACAACCCTATATAACCCACTATCATACGAAACAATCTTCCCAAGAAACACACCACTTTCAAACTCCTTCTTCACATACTGCCCAACAAGCACCACAGACCTCATCGCAAGCACCGTCTTCCTTGCCGGTTTATCCGCTGTTTTATCCGCATCTTCCCCATCCTTCCTCTTCCTTTTCCTCCCCTTACTCTTCCCCACCGCCGGTTCCATACCCCCACCCCTTCTGATCAATCCAAAACACGCTTCCCGTAAACCCTAGCTCCGACGCATCAATCCACAATCCAGTCAAAACCTAATGTAACCAACAGTAACACAACTTTTAGAGCTTTTGCATATCTCAACAGCCATATATGATATACATCAAAATCAAATACTATAACCCTAACCAATGCATTTATCAACACAATTCAAACAAACTTTCATTCCGCATAACCAAACATACGACGGTAAACATCAACAAAATCAACGCAACGCTTCCCGTAAACCCTAGGTCCAACACATCAATCCACAATCCAATCAAACCCTAATCTAACCAACGATAAAGCACCTTTTAAAACTTTTTCATACCTCAACTACAACATAACAATGCATAAACCAAACTTTTGCTACCGCGTAATTAAACATACGGCCGTAAACATCGACAAAATCAATGCAACGATTCCTATAAACCCTAACTCCAAAACATCAATCCACAATCCAATCAAACCCTAATTTAACCAACAATGACACAATTTTCACAGATCTCAACAACAATAATATATCGAAACAACAAAATCAAATAATATTTAACAAACATAACCCTAACCGATGCATAAATCGACACGAATCATACACACGTTTGCTAATGTACAATCAAACCTACGGCGGTTAATATTAACGGAATCGATGAAGGAATAAACCGTACCTCGTCGGAAAACGTTATCCGCCGTTAAGAGACTCCGTTAGGGTTTCGTGTGCTTCGAAGATGATGAATATGTAAATGTGTGTGTGCGTGTGTTATCTGCTCTGGTTTGTACGAAGATAGATTATAGCCCTAGAGAGGAAATGAATAATAATATTAATAATAATAATACCTGCTGACGAATATTAATATTATTATTGGGTTTTTTGAGTGCACACTCTTCTATATATTTATTATGGTAGTTTGTTGATTTTTTCACTCGTTCGAGTCGGTTAACTCGTGACTCGGGGCTCCGAGTCTTATTAATCAAAGGTGGAAATTATAAGAATTTCTTTTAGGTTTGCCTTTATATATTTCATAAAAAATTCATTATTAATTATTAATTGTATATCTGCCAATGATGTTGTAGCCCAGTGGGTGCAACAGAGGTGAGAAGGTTTACTCACATTTGTGAGGTTTCTGTCCGGGGTCTCAGGTTCGATTCCGTCTTCCACCGAAAAAAATAATCATTGGGTTTGAAAAGAGAAACCCGTGTGAGGAAGGATTCGATCCTGGGTATAGGTGGCTTTCTAGCCATAGATTTACCGCTGAAACACAACTTTTCAAAAAAAAAAATTAATTGTGTATCTAGTAAAACTAGTGGATTGTATCGCGCAATACCACACCTACCACTTGGTATGTCTGTTTTAAACACTTTTTATATTTTGGTATTTTTATTAGGGTCAAGTTATCGTATACAGTATAACAGAAATGAGAAAAGTGAGAATGATACAAAAAACACAATAGATCACGAAATATGACACAATGAGTCACAAAAATATAACACAACGCCAAAAAAATATAACACAATGTTGAAGAAATAAGACACAATGAATTGCAAAAAATGACACAATGATAAAAATACGAAAAAGACACAATGCTACATAAAAGACACAATGATATAACGCAAATTTTAAAAACTACAAGCTAAGAATCCAAAAAAGCAAAAACCTAAAAACTAATCATTGAATGAAATATGGATTATGGAAAACCATTGATGAAAACATTTGTTTGTCATTTAAGCAGTGGTGTACCGATCTTTCCCCTTGCTCGATAAAAAAAAATGGTTAAGCCCCTATGTTGCCATTGTTCCCTCTTGAAAATTTGGTTAAACTTGTCAATTGCCCCAAATAAAAATAATCTTGGTCACGCCATTGCATTACAACACACATTGATTAGTCTTCAATTCATCATATCATGGTTGACATCTTTGTTGAAGGCTCTTCACACATAAACACCTTTATAAGAAGCTGCTAAATGGCTTAGTATTTCATGCCACCCCAAAGTCGTCATCCAGACAACCATCATACGAATACCCACATCTTAATGACTCTAACATGCATGTTCGTTCAATATCAAACAATTTTGTTAGCTAAACACACAAGCTCATAACCAACATAACTGTTAATTAATCTACGTTGTATACATCTGCTTATAACACACCACTTTTAAAATGTTATGAAAAGAGAAAATGTTATGATTCGTATACGAGCAACATGTGCTTTCTAATCACTATCCATATACATATAACAAAATCACTTAATGTTTAAGATGGTTGCCTAATCGTGGTTGTAGGACATGAGATTATATGTAACATGTATTGTTAGTAACTTAGTATCAACACTATGCAGTTACTATAAGTGGCATATTGGTTATTGGCCCTTTACAAAATATCAGTCCGATATATCGGTCCCTATATTATCGGCGATATTGTCCTTTGGTTGACATGGATTCAAAGGAAGATTTCATGGCTTGCCATTAAATCATGTTTCAAATATTGACACTTTTGAGTTTGACTAGTGGCATTACTATTAATATTATATATGTTTTAGAAGTGTTATGTATACACACACATATTATATTTAGATTCTACATGATGTTAAAATTACGGATATCGTAACAAAGTAATCTATATTTCAAATATCGAGCCTTGACTGACATTTGCTTTTGGGCGGCTATAAATGACCAACATCCATATTTAACCCGATGTAATGTAATTAGTCGATTGTTTTATTTATAATGAAACCCCTACAATAAAAAAAATTAATAGCAAATTCCAAGTTGTGAATCAAAGATTGGTAAAAAAAATGTATTTTGAAAATTATACCAAACTGGAATTAAAAAAAGAAATACTGATAGAAAGAAAAAAAAAAGATCATCGTATATATTTTGACATGGATAAAATATTATCGGTAGATAATGAAACTAATTCATTTTCAAAGGAACGGAAACGGTACACACTGAGTCAACTCGGATGCTGACCACCGTCACCAATAAAGACGTTTTACAAAAGAACATGTACGTTTTTTTTTAGCAACGAAGTAAACCGATTAGGATTTTGGCGGGAAGAAATTAGGTGTGGTATTACTTTACCCGCCTATTTTGTACAAGCTTTGAATCATTGAATTTCTTCCTCTAATATTATTTTTATTTAATTATTTACGGTGTGTTGTGATGCAAAATAGACATGAACGTTACTTAACTTTTTTTCATTTTCATATCAAAAGTATTCATTTTGATTATCTATTACCATTATATTTTAGTAAGCCACTAGAAAACACCAAACAAAACCAATTGTTTTTTTAATGGCAATGGACGATGTGTTAATCACCGTGACATCGAGTGCTATGGTCAAGATTGACTACTCGACCGCCGCCAGCCCCTTGGCTCTTCTAGATGCGTGAAAACCCGACATTCACCCGCATGAAGGCACAACAGCGGAATAAGCGGTAAAACCTCGCCTACTATCTAAATAGAGCCGGCGTCACCAATATTCGCTTTTCACCTGGATGCCGCATAAAATAATAGGGATAGTAAAAACAACCTGGGTAATAAGAAACACCAAGTTTTTCCCCAACCACTCCTCCACTACCTCATTGACAACAAACAAAACCAACTTATTCAACAAAATGAATCCACTTATTCCAATCTAACACTACCTAAGATTGATTGTTAATTAAAAAAAAAGCTCAAAAATTTAATACCCTCTATTATCTTCTCATCAAGAACTCCTCATTTGAGAAAATGCACTTACTTATTGTCCTCCATAAACACCAGCAAGCTACCAAAATCACAGCCTGCATTATCTTCTTTTTGTGACCCATTCCCACATACTTTATCTATCCCGGAAAACTTTCGGGATATAATATAGTATGATTTATAATCACAGGTATAAGATTTAGATAAGAATCCCCAAAACCCAAAAGATGTCAACATCTTAAAGCCACAAAATCACATAGCCAAAGGTAAATATGCATACATCACGGTCTCAAAACTCCTTAAATAACAACAAATAACCTAAGTACGTGTTACCTAAAAAGCCAGTATAACCACAAGGCCAAAGGTACAAAAACAAGTGCATGGAAAAACCATCAAGCACAAACCGCAACAACCGAAATGTACACAAAAAGTACAAATTGATAATACATAAATAGAAATATACATTAACTAATATACTTGCTTCATTGATTTAGAGGCTCGTAATAGTGATTATAACTGGTGGCTTATTACAAGCCACTTAAGTTGCCACGTCAATTATGACATGTCGTCATCACCAAAAAAAGCAACCCGTCGTAGTTAATATTAGCAGTCGTTACAATCCATTTTTAACGAACGCCCAAAAACTACAAAGTAAATATGTCATCTAAATAAGACCAAATGCTTACAACAACATTAAAGTTACATAGGCTTAGATTAACTCATGGCTGTATGCAATAAACAAAACTATCACTCTAAGATTTAGGGGCTGTTTGGTAGCCTCTGAATGATCATTAAGAGGCTACATCTGAATAGTTAATAGTCTTTTAATGGTTAAGATGTAATCTTAAGTATGAATGGTTAAGAGGTAATATCTTAATGGTTGTCTCTTAACCATTTAGACTTAATATTGCATCTTAACCATTAAGAGACTATTAACCATTCAGATGTAGCATTTTAATGATCATTCAGAGACTACCAAATAGCCCCTTAATAATCATCCTTTTTTTGCTTACATCAAGAACAAAGCTAATAAACACAACTTCGGCTGACTTAACTGTTTTCGTAATGTCCAACACAAATAGAATCATAGCAAATAAAGCTCAGGTTTCGACATGTAAACAGGTTAACCAACCTTGATTAGGTCACAAGCACAAAGCTGCCTTCGGACCGCCGCCACAATAGATGATATAGAGCACCACCAAGCAACAACAAACATAAAAAAACCCTCAAGTTGGAACCATCACCGGCTATCATCAAACAAAACCCATATTTTTATAGTAGGCTTAGGCCGGTACCATCAGCGGCCATCGTCAAGAAAAAAATAATTTATTACAGAAAGCAACCAAATCCAAGAGGTCCAGGTCAGTAAAACCCAAATCCAACAACATCGAAGAGCCTCATGTCAAAACCATCATCAGCAGTCATAAAATAAAACTCATATGTTTTAACAGGAAGACTATGTCAAAATCATCATCGCCCTTGATAAAACAAAACCCAACTTTTGCCAAACATACCCATTGTGTTCAAACTTATTTTATCATATAACCTTGTGAGTTCGATAAGTTAGTCATCAAAGTGCAATAATTAACAAATAAATATTGATGTATCAGGCCATGAGTATACTTAAACCATCTTTATTTCATACATATGTCACATCCTCTATTTTTTCCCATTTCACACTACCCCCTTCAAGGCAATGGTTTAACACCCTTTAACTCAACCGAATCCCCTAATTTTCTCTCTTTCGATTCTTGTTAACATGTTAACTTACGACCACTTTAATGCCCCTTAACAGGAAAAGATAGTGGTATACAATTAAGATTAAAATGTCACATCACTATTAACATTCTTGACGTTATGGTACACCCCATAGCCTAAGTTGATATCATTACCAATACATCAACTATTTAACCATAAATATCAAGCACATGACTTACTAAGTATTCTTATTCTATTAAATGATACTCATATTGTTCTTTTTTCAACTTTTGGTAAATAAAGAACATCACAGTTACAGTCAATCTACTATAGTTTTGACATAAAGAAACAAAAATATATCAAATGACATTGGTTGTGGATGAAAATAATAAAATTTTACGGTTAAGTATGTTTTAGAGGATATGTGGTTTGATGTATAAATTCTTCATCTTGCTAACAAAAGAAATAAAGACATAGGCTTTGATGTAAATATAAAAAATGGCATATAAACGACTAGGAGAAACGAAAATTCAATTTTTATATCGTTGTTGTCATCAAAGTACTTTAGAAATTAGTAAGCCCAATCTCATAAAAATAAAAAAAGATGGTGGCTGTGGGGTTCGAACCCACGCGCACTTATGTGCAGAAGATCTTAAGTCTTCCCCCTTAACCACTCGGGCAAACCACCTGATTTGATATTAATCACCTACCGAATTTAATAAAGTCTTATATTCTCTTATGAATCGACAGAACTAAGAACAATGGTTGATTCAGTCATCGTTGGCTGAGCATTGGAAATCGATTTTCTGGTCACAGTGTATCGTCTTAATGATCAGAACTTGTTAATATAGCGATCAATTATCATTGTTAGAGTCTCCACACTATCCATATTAAGGACACATTAGGGTGAGTCAGAGCGGGTGTACACTTGGTACGGTTGTTTATTTTGGACAGACTAGGATTTATTAGCATGAATCCACGAGCTCAGTTATGTTTATAGGGTTTATTGTGATCTCTATATATTATTATACGTAGAGACCAGTCCAATAGTCTACGCCTTCTTTCACCTAATAAGCGGTAATGGACATTTGTCCGTTTTGGTGACAAGTTTAATAAACTTTTAACAATTTGTCAAAAAAACGGGGGAATGTCCTAATCACGATTCACGAGTATTGTATAAACATCGAAGCGGATAAAGTGAAAACTAAGGCTTTGATAACTCAAGTGGTGTTTAGGTTGATAAGGAAATGACTTCATGTCAATTCATGTTTTCCTCAAGACTCATTTCGCTATGATCGTCACCCACTTTGACATTGTATCCGATTCAGAAGTAGTCTTCTTAATTTAATGTACGTTTCATTCGCTAGTCGCATTAGGTTTTTGAGTTCAACCTTACTCAAAAACCAATATACATTCCTGTACTTCTCTATTGAAGAAGCAAAATCATCATTTAAGTAATTAAGTTAGTAATCAATGTAACAAGTAGATATCGGTTATATGGACCGAGCTACACTTGAGCATGAGGTAAGTGGCATATATTGCTCAAACATAAAATGTTTATGCTAACTGCTAAGATATTTGACATCAGTTTTGAATTTGTAATGCCTAGCTTTGACATCACACATCCGAGTATAGGCTATTTTGTATTTTCTTTCGTTGAAATTAAACGTGTTAGTTCATATTAGTTTCGTATCTGTATATAGTATTTAAGAATATAGTAACCAGGGTAGGGAAAAACATGATGAGGATGTTATCAACCTATGTTATTATGTTAATACCCTTCATTAACATTAGAGAAGCATGTTGTAATGAAAATCACAATATTATAGACTGAAAAATGAATATTGTTCTTGTATTCTAGATAGACACAAATGGGAACAATTTATAATTTTTTCAAACAATCTAAGTAAGGTAAACTAGCCTAACGGCTATATAATTGATCTTGATTAGCTGTCGAGATCTTTATGGCTGCCACAATCTTCTAATACGAGACATGATGATATTTTTCTGATCCCACTTGATTTACTTTCTAACACTCCCCCTCAAGTTGAGTAGTGGGGTTCCCGATACTCAACTTGCGCAGGCAATTGTTATAAATTCTTCCATTGACTGATTTTGTAAGTATGTCTGCTAGTTGATCCTCTGACCGAATGAACTGAAGTTCTATAGTTCCATTTTCGAGTTTTTCCTTGATAAAATGTCTGTCGACTTCTACATGTTTTGTATGGTCATGTTGAACAGGATTCTCGGAAATTTGTATAGCTGCTTTGTTGTCGCACAAGATTTTGCATGCTTCTTTCTGAATGAATCCAATTTCAGTAAGGAGCTTGCGTATCCATAAGACCTCTGCCAGTCCCCTTGCAATACCTCGAAATTCAGCTTTAGCACCAGATAGAGCAACTACCTTTTGTTTCTTACTCCTCCAAGTAACCAAGTTCCCTCCAACTAACGTGAAGTATCCTGATGTAGATCTCCAGTCCTGTTGATCTCCTGCCCAATCGGCGTCTGTGTAGGCTTGAATCTTCGAATGTTTGTTTGGTTGGAAGAGAATACCATAGTGAACCGTCCTTTTAAGGTATCTGATAATTCTTCGAACAACATCCATGTGGCTGACTTGGGGTTGGTGCATAAATTGACTAACCACTCCTACTGCATATGCAATGTCTGGACGAGTGTGTGAGAGGTATATGAGTTTGCCCACTAGACGTTGGTATTTCTCTTTATCTGCCAATCTTGCTCCTTTTTCCATATAGAGTTTTTGATTAGTCATCATTGGGGTATCCGCTGGTTTGCAGTCGATCATTCCTGTTTCGGCAAGAAGATCAAGAATATACTTCTTTTGACATATGAAGATCCCTTGCTTTGATCTCAGGACTTCAATTCCAAGGAAGTACTTTAGTCTTCCTAAATCTTTCATATCGAACTCCTTGAATAGATTTGTCTTTAGCTTCTCCATTTCTTCTTTATCATTCCCTGTGATAATCATATCATCCACATATAAAATTAAACAAGTTACGAGTTTACCTTTTCGTTTGAGGAACAAGGTATGATCAGAGTTGCTTTGTTTGAATCCGTATTTCTTCATAGCCAATGTAAATCTACCAAACCAGGCTCGAGGTGATTGTTTAAGACCGTAGATGGTCCTTTTCAGTCGACACACTTCTCGGTTTTTGAAGTTATCTGTGAACCCGGGAGGTGCCTCCATATATACTTCTTCTTTCAACTCTCCATGAAGGAAGGCATTCTTAACATCAAGTTGATGAAGGGGCCATCCTTCATTTGCAGCAATAGATAAAAGAACACGAATTGTATCGATCTTGGCTACTGGAGAGAATGTCTCAGAATAGTCGATCCCATATGTTTGTGTGTATCCCTTGGCAACTAGCCGAGCTTTATATCTTTCTATTGTTCCATCTGGTTTGTGTTTAATGGTGAAAACCCACCGACATCCAACTGGTCTCTTTCCTGGGGGAAGGGTACATTTTTCCCACGTCTCATTTTTTACGAGCGCATCCATTTCTGTTTCCATAGCATCTTTCCATTCCTTGGACTTAACGGCTTGTTCTACGGAGTTAGGGAGTTGTTCATTAAGGAGGGCAGTAGTGAAGGCTTTAGCTTCTTCTGAAAGTTTTCCATTGGCCATATTAGCCATGGGATATCTAGTTGATCTTGTCTCCTTTTCTGGAGTATCGTTTTGGAGGTTGTTAGGATCTGAGTTTGATTGTTTTGATTATATTTAACTAAGAATGATAAGAGTGACGTGAATATAGATGAAAGTGCAGCGGAATGATAAACTATTAATCAAAACATGAGAGTAATTGTTTTCTGATCGAATGCTTTCATTTATCTAAAAGATTACAATCATACAAGTACTCCTCCTCAGCCTGATCACACAGTGATTGTTTGTCTGAGAGAATGTTTGTGTGTGTGATGTAATAGAACAGTACAAGCACTGTTCTATTTATAGACAAACCTAAACCACTGATGACCTAGGCTGACGTCACCTAAGACAGTGACCTCTAACAGAATAACAAACATAAAACATCTGCCTATTACAAACTACTGTTACATTGAAAACACTGAAGGTAAACTACTGTTGTAGGAAAACTCTGATGGTCTTGAATCCTCTGCTGGAGCCTAAGTGTTGTTGGCTCCAGCAGTGCTTTAGTCTTCAGTACTTGGATCAGCAGTTGTTCTTCATCAGACCTTTGGTCAACAGTTGTTCTTCATCAGTGTTTATTCAGCAGTCCTTTGTATCAGCAGTTGTCATAGCAGTTGTTTGGATGGAACAGTTGTTAGAGTCATCAGTCTTTTGGGAGAAGTATGTTGTAAGGACTGTTTATTGTGTGGATCAACAGTTAGCATTTTTGGCTTTTCAATCATCTGTTCTTCTCCAGGTCAGCAGACCCAACAATCTCCCCCTAGAACAGATGATGCCAAAACTCAGCTTTCTTTACCGATCTTTATTCCTCATCATACTTTCTCTGATTTGACCTTTGAATTGTAGTTCAAAGTCCAGAGCAAATAAGTCTTCTTCATCTCTTTCAAGCTCTAGATTTAGCAATGTTTGAAGATCATTTGCACATAGGCTGTATGCATCATCCATGCTGATCTTCTGAACTTCTCCATCTGACCTGAGCAGAGTCAATTCATGGTTGTCTTTGTTGACTTTCCATTTTAGAATTTTTGAGTCAGTGGATTTGCTGAGATGAACTTTTATTTGGGATGAGTTAGGTGATGGAGGTCTTCCAATGAGTTCCCTGAGTTTCTCTGTTGTGGGATCAGAGAAAAAATGTATCTGATTGAGGAGCCCTTCTTTGATAAATGTATCAGCAAACTTCTTCTGACATTTCCTTCTTTTTCTTGAACTGTCTTCTTGCAGCAGCTGATAGATCAGAAGTTTCAAGTAGGCTGTCTAAGGTAAAAGTCTGCTGGGGTCTCTTCATCAGTGGCTCATCAGTATAGACAGGTTTTCTAGGCAGGCTGGGATCCTTCTTTCTGTTTTCTTCAAGACTCTTGTATGTCTCAACCAGCCTCAGCTCAGACCATCTAGAGACAGACCTCATTTCCCCATAGTTAGCAGCTATTATCTCTTGTCTCATTCTTTTAAACTTTAAGGCTCTGACTGGGTCTCTGCCTTTGCCAAAATTAGGAGTAGAGACTTTAGCTTTGGGGTATTTGGCCAACTCTTCTATTCTGAGAAGTTTTTCTCTTAGTGCATGAGTGGTCCAACCATTAAACTGCTTTTTGGTTGCTTTATATGGCTTGGTTGCCAAGATCTGTTCCAGAAGAGAATCCCTAACCTCCTTTTCCAAGTCAACACTGAGAGGCATGGAGGACATGGAGTTGCTCAGGGTCTTAGCAAAGTCCTCAATCCTTCTGAGTTTGCTAAGCTCTGCTGAATGGATGCCCTGAGCAGTCCTGTCATCCTTCCCTTTGCATCTCTCCTTAATGATGGCATCTACCTGTTCACCCTTGTATTTAAGGTATGTATTAATATTTAGGGGAACAGGGAAATTTGGGAGAGAAGGGAAAGATCTGTCAGATGGTTGTTCAGTATTGTGGAAGGATTGTAATTCCCCCCTTGAGTAGATCAAGTTCAAGGGGATACTGAACAACCAATGGTGTAATGGTTGGTGGTGGTCTATGGGAACTGAATTTGGATGTGTGTGGTGAGAATGATGAAATTGGAATAGCTGTAATAGGAGTGGATTGTGCAGTTGAGGTGGTGTTTGGTGATGTGTGTATGTTTTCATCATGTACAACAAAGGTTGATTTTCTTTTCCTTGTGTACAATATTTTAGGGGATGGTGATTTGGAAGCAATGGTTGGATTAACATCTGTTGGCCTTTTAGTAGGTCCAACAGATGTTTGGGATTTGGTTGGTGATGTAGGTTTGGGTGTAGGTTTGGTGGTTGTATGTTCAGATGTGCTTGTAGGTTTAGGTGCAGTGGTTTGGGAAGCAGTGTTTTGGGTGGTTTCAGTGTTTTGGGTGGCAGTGGTTTCAGCAGCAGTGGTTTTGTCAACAGAGGTTTTTAGCTTGGATGGTGGTTTTCTGACATGTCTAGCAGGCATTTTCATCCTTTTTGAGGATCCCACATCTTCAATCTCCTGTTGTTGTTCCTTCTTGAGGTTCACCAGCAACTCTGCTTTAGCTTCCAAGGTGTCAGCCCTTTTTTGTTTGGCCTGAGCAGCCTTTTCAGCTTCTATGTTTGCAGAGTTGTCTACTGCTTTGCTTTTTTCAGTGGTTTGTTGTGGTGCTGTTGGTGTTGCTTGTTGTTGTTGTTGTGGTGCTGTTTGACTAGCCTCTGGTTTGTTGGCAGACTTGGCTTCGCCCTTTTTAGAAGGAGGACAACCAAAGGGATCTAGCTTTGGTAGCCTATCTCTGCCACTCTACCCCTTTTTGGCATCATCAGCCGTGAAGACATCATCATCTTCATCCCTGAGAATGGTGGTAGGGGCAGAGCCAGTGGTCTTCAGCAGGTGATCTTTGATGGCTTTAATGTCTGCATGTGTATCTTTGTACCTTGCATCCACCATGTTTCTGATCTCAGCCATATATGTTTCATGGGTCTGATCAGCTAGTTTTCTGTGAGCTATGATGATGGGGGAAACGGATTTCCATAGCTCACTAGCTATATCAGCTGTTGATGGTTGACTTTTGGAAAGGTCTGCTATGGAACCCAGTATGAGCTTGACATCAGATTTGATGTCTGCTACAGAGGTTTCAATTGCTTGAACTCTGTCCGTCAATTCTTGGTATTTTGACCCATCTCCTAAGTTAATAGGATCAACTGAGTCCCTACCAGTGGTAGTTCTACCTGATTCAGTCCTAATAGGTGAATCAGATGCCCCTTTTTCTTGGTACTGGGGACTTCCAACTGATTTTGGGGACACTATAGTGGCCTCATCAGTTGTTGCCTTCAAGGGAGTCTTAGCAATGTAATCACTGTCCTGGTGTGAGACAATGGTCTCTACATCAGTAGTGGCTGCTCCACTTGAAAACTCACCTAGAGTTGTATTGAACTCAGGTGGTGTAACCTCCTCTACTGTTTGTGGGATGGCAGATTGAATGTTCTCAAGACCAGTCACTTGTGGGGGTATGCTCTCAGTGATAGGTGGAAGAGAGGAACTGGGATTTTCCTGAGATTTCTCAATTGCCTCAAACAGAGGTTGCATGGTTTGTGCAACATGATGTGATGGTGAGGGTGGAGGAGTAACAAGAGAATTAGCCCTGGGAGAGGGGCTTGTGAACATTTGGCCAAGTGACTCAAATGTATCATGATGTGTTTCCCCTTGGCTTACAACATGATCCTTTTGGGAGGATTCATGAGGAGTTTGGTCAGGTTGAGGTATGTCCAACTGTTGTGAGGAAGTAACAACAGTGGTTTCAGGTTGCTTTGGTGATGCAACAGAGTTATCTTCTGGTACCTCATCATCCAGAAGTCTCATTTGTGGTTGAGTGGTGGTTTTTGTGGATGGATGTTTTCTTTTGGAAGTGGCTGGTGTGGGTTTCACAGCACTGGATGTAGTGCCATGATCACCAGGAGCAGTGGGCTCAACAACAGAGGTTTTGACAACAGTTGTTGTCTTTGTCCTCTTTGTTTGTGTTTTAGAAACTTTGGACACTTTTTCTTGGGTGCTTCCACCCAGCATTCTAGTGAAAGTTTCATCAGTTAAGCTTTTCATTTGCATTGCCTCACCCTTTTTGAAAACCTTTTCTGGTAAGACCTTTTGTAGGATTACACTAAGAATTCTTGGGTAAATTAGAAAAGCATCGTTTGACCCAGACTTAATTGCTTTCACATTTGACACTAAGTCCATGAACAATCCCTGGGAAAGATTGAAGTCAGAGTTTGACAACATGGCAGAACCCAGATATTGCATCCTTAATGGGATTTCATTGAAGGATGTGGACTTAGCGGAGACACACAGAAGAAGGGTATGGAAGAAAAATTTCATGACTGGTGGGAAAAACTTTTTGAAAAGAGTTGATCCAGTCATCTGACCATCATACCCTCTTTCTTGAAACTCAGTGTGAAGCTCTGTTTTTGTGAAGGAGTCCTTACCTGCCAGGTCATTTGGTGAGAAGGTTGTGGATATGATTTCAGGGGTAATGACGATACTTGTTTCTCCAATTTTGGAAATAATGGAAGTAGGCTTTTTGTCTTGCAATAGAAACTCAGCATTCAACCAGAACTCTTGGAGAGTATCAATGTAGATGGGGGCGTCAGCGGTTAAGATGGGTAGGTATTTGGAATTTAGAAGAATGTCAATGGTGGAATGGAATGATATGTTATCATCTGTTTTAACCAGATATGGGAGACAATTGTGGGTGGCTTTGGCTTGAAGATCCATTTTAATGGATTCCGAAGGTGAAGATGAATGGAATTTGATTGAGGGTTTGAGAATGAAGAAGGCGGTTTCAGTATTTTGAATACAATGAGACAGTGTAACATCTGTTGTGGTAAAACAGGGTTTTTATAGGCTCAAAAGAAACCGCTGATGTGGCCAAACCTCTGCTTGTATGAGCAGACGTGGCAATCATCTGTTTTGTTTTTGAAGACCCACTTTGTTCCTATAGGACAAACATCCTTAGGTAGTGGTACAAGCTCCCATACTTGTTGTCTTTTAAACTGAAGGAGTTCTTCTTGCATAGCTTCTACCCAACTGTTGTCTTTCAGTGCCTCTTGGTACTTGACAGGTTGTGTGAGAGATAGGAAACCTGCAAAAAGACAGATATTGGAGGATTGGCTTCTTGTGAGCACACCCTCTCTGATGTTGCCAATGATCTGGTCTGATGGATGAGCTCTTAAGTAAATAAGATCTCCCTGATATGGTATGATGGCATTTTGAGGTGATGGACAGAGGTTTGGTGACTCTGTTGATGTAACATCTGTTTGCACTTCTGTAGTGCCATCAGATGTTTGGAATGGAAGTGGAGGAATGGGTCCAAGTGGTGTAAAACTGGACTGACTTTTGTCAACAGATGATTGACTTTTGTCAACAGATGATTGTTCAGTGGTTGTGAGAGGTGAAACAGTGGTTTGAGGATAAGACTGGCCAACAGTGGTTGACACAGCTGTGGCAGAGTTTTGACAATTGTTTTGAACAGCTGCTTCCTCTGAAGCAGAATAGATTTTGTAGTGACTGGGGATCACAACATCTGTTCTGTAATCTTGTTGTGTAGACTGTGGAATACCTGCATTGTTAGTTTTAATAGTGATATCTTCAAATTTGAATTTATCTAAATCAAATAGTTCAGCAGGATTTGCAGGGATTTTTAGAGATGAAAGTTCATTGAACTTTACATTCAGAGTTTCTTCTATTGTCTTGGTCTTTGTGTTAAACACTTTATAAGCCTTGGCAGTAGACGAATATCCCAGAAAGTAACCACAATCTACTTTGGCTGCAAATTTTGAAATGGAATCTTTGAGGTTTAAGATGAAACATGGGCAACCAAAGATTTTGAAAAATGAAATTAGTGGTTTGATTTTGAACAAAATTTCATAAGCAGTTTTTTGATGTCTGGGGTTGATCAAAACTCTGTTTTGAACATAGCAAGCGGTGTTTACAGCTTCTGCCCAGAAGGACAATGGCAAACCAGAATCTGCTAGCATGGTTCTTGCAGCTTCTATAAGAGTTCTATTTTTTCTTTCAACCACCCCATTTTGTTCTGGTGTTCTTGGGATGCTGTACTGCCTCACAATCCCTTTTGACACACAGAAATCATCCAACTCCTTATTTTTAAACTCTGTTCCATTGTCACTCCTGAAGACTTTTACTGGCAAGTCATATTGTTTTTCAACTTTGGTGACAAAGTCCTTCAATATACCTGCAGTCTCATCCTTAGAATGTAAAAAAGTAAGTCCATGTAAACCTAGAAAAAATCATCAACTATGACAAGACAAAATCTTTTTCTTCTTAGACTCATGATTTTAACAGGGCCAAACAAGTCCATGTGCAACAATTGTAGACATTGACTGGTTTTGGACTCATCAATGGACTTGTAAGAGCTTTTATGTTGTTTCCCTTTTAAACAAGAAACACAATGCTCATCACATTTGAACTCTTTTGATGGTAAACCTCTGACAAGGCTTTGTTTGGAGAGTGTGTTGATAGTGTTAAGGTTGGTGTGACCCAATCTCCTATGCCACAATTCTGTCTCCTTTGTGGAGGCAGCAGAAAACAAACAGACATTTGCCATAGGATTGTCCTTTAACATATCAACAACATACACATTGCCACTTCTATGAGCAACAAGTTGTGCTTTGCTCTCAGCAATGATGGTATCAATCTTTTTCACCACTTCTGGCCCAATAATCTTGCAAGTTTTCTTTGTGAAGAATGAGCCATAACCTTTGTCACTCATTTGTGAAACACTCAGAAGATTAAACTTGAGATTATCAATAAGATTGACATTTTCAAACTTGAGTTTCCCAGCTTGTACAGTCCCTGACCCCAACACCTTACCTTTTGAATCATTACCAAAGGATATATCACCCCTTCCATGAGCCAAGAAGTCCAGAAGAAGGGCTCTACATCCTGTCATGTGCCTGGAGCCTCCACTATCTACATACCAAAGACTATCTAAACAAGCAGAAGCTCCCTGCACATCAGTAATGGATTAGTTTTGGTAAGTGTCCAAAGCCAAGTTGGCTTTGGATGGGTCCTCAGACTTTTCAGACTCAAGCTTTGGAAGATGATCAGTGGTTTGAACTAATTTTTGAATTAAGTTCAACAACTGCTGCTGACCATTTGCCAGTGCTTGAATGTCAACACTTGGGGCAGCGGTTGTTTGATCATTTCCAGACAAATGATAATACCCATATGGATTTCTGTTCACTCTTGGTTTAGAGGGTCTTTTTGGCTCCTCATAAACATGTGGCAGACTATGACATGGTGGTTGTCCATAACCTCTTGGGTATTTGCTTGTGGGTGGAGCATCTGTTACTTGGACATCCCTAGAAGCAGATGTTTCAAGTCTTTTAGTAATAGATGTTTGGACAGGGGTGAAAGTCTGTTTGGGCTTTCCTTTTGAAGTACTAACCACAGGATTTGCAAGAGTTTTAGCTTTGTATTCTTGTATTTTTACATCAAAATTTTTTAGATACAAGCACTCTTTGGTCTTGTGATTCTTTTTCC
The DNA here is from genome assembly GCA_030844895.1 of Ambrosia x helenae. Classification (NCBI taxonomy): domain Eukaryota; kingdom Viridiplantae; phylum Streptophyta; class Magnoliopsida; order Asterales; family Asteraceae; genus Ambrosia; species Ambrosia x helenae. The sequence goes on from CM061232.1 coordinate 29,380,932, forward strand.
CACATATTGAACATGTGGCTTTGGAATCACATACACTTGTTCCTTTGTTAATGTCATATGCTTTTAGAAGAAAACAGTTTTTAGTGACATGATTCTTCTTCTCACAGAAATCACAGAACAAGTGGACAGTCTTTTCTTTCTTCTTCCCTTTTTCAGCCTTCTTTTCAGCAGATGTTTGAGCATCTGCTGGAAGGTTTTTCAAGGGAATGACTTTTGCCTGAGGAGCTGTCTTTCCTTCAGGTGTTTTAAAATCAACAGGTTTAAAATTCTCAAGAGTATCACACTCATCAGACCAGGTAGGTTTAAATTCATACTTTTCAAGTTCAGTGAATGATGAGGAACCTTCTGGTTTTTCAAGAACAATTTTCTTACCATTTGGTTCAGTGATTTTAATCTCTTGACCCTGCAGGTTTGTTGGAACTATCTCAACAGACTTTTGACTCCTTTTGTCAGTGTTTTCAAAAGCTGGAGCAGTGGTTTCAAAACCAAAACCAAACTTCACATGACTTTTGGTTTGTTTGTTGAGTAGCATCTCAAAACCTCTACATGATTCCACCCATTTCTCACATTCAACTTGGGTGGACTCAAGCTCACTTTTACAACTCTGATATTTTGCTATCATAGTTTGGAGCTGGTCTTTGGTTATGGTTGCTTCATGTTTTAAGCTGCTTATTTCATATTCCTTTTCAGTTAAACTTGTTTTTAAATCTTTTGAAAGTTTCTCAAATTTAACTTCATCATCTAAAATTTTCTTTCTAAGGTTTTCATTCACATCTTTGATGTTAGCAAATGCAATTACACATCTGTCAGAACACAAATCTTTAAGAATTTGAGGAGATACCTTAGCAGCAGCCATTAATGCACAATCACACTTGCACTCACAATCATCAGATGCACCCCAGGGATCTGAGAGATTCACAACCTCTTCTTCAGGTTTTTCACCTGTAACAACTTCATCAACAACATCATTAGTCACAACATCAGATTCAGTCACCACCTCCTCAGATTCAACCTCATCAACCATAGCCATGAAACAAAAGTTTTCTGGTTCATTTTCAGCTTTGGCAACTAATGCAAAATTTTCATCTGTTAACTCATTTGGTAGACTGCTCCAATCAACAAAGCCTTGTGTAAAGAAGCTCTGTTGACTGGTCTCTGCAGGAGCAGAGGATGAAGCAACATTCGTTTGCACAGGTGCTTGAGCAACAGGTGTTTGCACATAGTGGATCTGAGGAACAGTGGTTTGGACATACTGGACAGGAACAGTGTTTGAGGACTGTGCAAAATGAGCAGTGTTTTGCACATTTGGTCAAGGGGTATTATAGGAATTCTGATAAGTGTTGGTCTGAGGTCTTTGATTTGGATAGGTGATTATATGTGTACCATGTTGACTCCTACATTCCCTAGCAAAATGAGCAAGTCTATGACATTTGTAACACTTTATCTTTGATTTATCCAACCCAACCTTTGATCTGCCAGTTAACCCTGGAAACCTTCTCCCAGTTTTCTTATAAAAATTGTTAGTTCTTACACTGAGAAGGGCCAATTGGTGCATAATGTCCATTTCTTCCAAATCATCAGGGTCAAAGTATTTCAGGTAATCATACTCAAAGGATATGTTATCAGATGCCTGGATATCACCACCACTTGCTGTGAAAGCATAGTTTGGTGAATAAGAATCAGAGTTAAAACCTGAGTTAAAACCTGAAGTTATGTCAATGAAATGATCATAACTCTGATCCTTAGTATTTCCAGGCACCTCATCATGACCCAAAAGTGCTGTATTCCCAAATACATAATCATCAGACACTTTTCCAGAGTCCTGGAGCTTCTTTTTCTGGTTAAGCTCTCTCTCATAGGTCAAGAGCTTACCATGAAGCTGGGTCAGTGATAGGTCCTTAAATCCAATCGAGTTTCTCATCACAATAGCAATAGTGTCCCATTTGTCTGGTAATGATCTTAAAAACCTATGGTTCAGGGTTGAATGAGGGTAAGTAAGACCAACCAGTTTTAGTTCACTAATTAAACAATTAAACCTCTCAAACTGTTGAGTTAATGACTCTCCTTTGACATGACTGAATGTTTCATATTGTTGGTTAAGTATTTCACGATTGTTTTCAATAACCTCCTCAGTCCCACCAAATTGTTCTTTCAGTGCATCCCACAACTCCTTTGCACTGTTACAGTGTAACAACCCAGCATATATATCATTGGGTAGAGCCATGGCCACAATACTGAAGGCCTTAGCATCTAACTCAATTTTCTGAAAATCCTGGTCGGAGTAGTTTTCAAGTTTCTTTGGCTCTTGAACCTTGGGATCTTCAGTACTCGGCACCATCGGAACATGTGGTCCGAAGATAACCGACTTCCAACACCCAGTGTTCTGTTGAGCTAGAACATGGCTCATCCGACGTTGCCAGATATTGTATTCAGATCTGACAAGCATCGGTGGCTTGTTGTTCGTGCCAGTGTTATGTGGATCGTGATTGATTGAAGCCATTCTCTGATTTTTCAAAAAACAAAGTCTGTTTAAAAACGGTTGAAACGAAATTAAACTATTACTCTGTTTTCAATCCAACAGACAAACGATATCAATAATTGTGAGCTGATCTGTTTATATTAAATTGATTTGTTAGATCGAATTTAATTGACCAAGCTCTGATACCAATTGTTAGGATCTGAGTTTGATTGTTTTGATTATATTTAACTAAGAATGATAAGAGTGATGTGAATATAGATGAAAGTGCAGCGGAATGATAAACTATTAATCAAAACATGAGAGTAAATGTTTTCTGATCGAATGCTTTCATTTATCTAAAAGATTACAATCATACAAGTACTCCCCCTCAGCCTGATCACACAGTGATTGTTTGTCTGAGAGAATGTTTGTGTGTGTGATGTAATAGAACAGTACAAGCACTGTTCTATTTATAGACAAACCTAAACCACTGATGACCTAGGCTGACGTCACCTAAGACAGTGACCTCTAACAGAATAACAAACATAAAACATCTGCCTATTACAAACTACTGTTACATTGAAAACACTGAAGGTAAACTACTGTTGTAGGAAAACTCTGATGGTCTTGAATCCTCTGCTGGAGCCTAAGTGCTGTTGGCTCCAGCAGTGCTTTAGTCTTCAGTACTTGGATCAGCAGTTGTTCTTCATCAGACCTTTGGTCAACAGTTGTTCTTCATTAGTGTTTATTCAGCAGTCCTTTGTATCAGCAGTTGTCATAGCAGTTGTTTGGATGGAACAGTTGTTAGAGTCATCAGTCTTTTGGGAGAAGTATGTTGTAAGGACTGTTTATTGTGTGGATCAACAGTTAGCATGTTTTGGCTTTTCAATCATCTGTTCTTCTCCAGGTCAGCAGACCCAACAGAGGTACTCCTCTATTGGCTCTAGGAGGTAGTACGCATTTCTCAGTTGTTTCATTTTGTTCTTCTTGTATAGATTCCTCTTGATTTTCCTGCATAACCTGTTCATTTGCTATTTTACTGTTAGGTGTATCATTTGGAAATTCATTGTTAGTCATACTAGGAGGACTTTGCGGTTCGTCGTTTTGAGAGGTCAGAAAGTTTTGAGATTCACCACTTTGAGGTACAGGTATAGGACAGGGAGATTCTTGGTCAGCGGTACTAATAGGATGTGGGAAAGTGGATGAGTCTTGTTGGGTACTATTAGTCTCTCTGCTCATTGACGAGGGAACCGCCCATGTTAGCCAATCCAGTGGGTCAATATGCTTTTTATCCCCCTGACCACTGTATTGGCGGGTATAGAAAAATTCGGTCTCAAGAAAATCACAGTCAAGAGTAGTATACACACGTCGACGTGTTGGGCTGTAACACCTATATCCCTTTTGATTGATTCCATAGCCTACAAAGATGCATTTTTCTGCACATAGGCCTAGTTTACCTCGATCATGTTTAGGGATATGAGGGTAGACAGTACATCCAAAGATCCGTGGTTGTAAAGTGAGAGGTGGAGAAATTTTGGTAAAATCAGAAAGAACTTGAATGGGGGTTTTAAGGTTAAGAGCTTTGGTAGGAAGACGGTTAATTAGATATGTGGCAGTCGCAGCAGCTTCCGGCCAAAAGGATGTGGGAACTTGAGACTCAATTAAGAAGGCCCGTGTAATTTCCTAAAGAATACGGTTTTTTCGTTCGACAGTGCCATTTTGTTCAGGAGTATAGGGGCACGTTTTTTGATGAATTATTCCTTTATTTTGGCAGAATTGTGTCATAGGCTCATTGACATATTCTCCGCCATTGTCGGATCTAAGAATTTGAATATTAGTTTTAAATTGAGTTTGTATCATAGTGTAAAAGATAGTAAATTTTTCAAAGACTTCAGATTTATGTTTCAAAAAATATATCCATGTCATACGAGTACAATCATCAATAAATAAGACAAAGAAACGAAAGTTTTGTCCCCAACTTCTGCGGGACCCCACACATCAGAATGTATTAAAGAAAATGGAGCCTTAACTCTAGTATTATTTAAACGATACGTATGTCGATGACTCTTAGCTAAGACACATGTTTCACAATGTAGAGTTTTATTTGAAGGAAACAGTGTTGGATATAAAATATGTAGATAGCTACTAGACGGGTGCCCTAATCTCCTATGCCAAAGCCAGGCTTCTCTATCTATAGACCCATGAGCAAGCATCACATGTCCCCGTTGAGTTACTTCATCCACGTAATATAATTCAGATCGTTCAGTGCCACGCCCAATGATCATTCCCGTCCTGATATCTTGAAGAATACAAAAGGTTGGATGCATCAAGACGGTGCAATTTAACTCTTTTGTAATATGGCTAATGGACAACAGTTTATGTGACAGGGATGGAACATAGAGGCAATTCTTTAGTTTTAAAGTTGGAGATATTTCAATAGTTCCTCCTCCTTTAACAGGAACATCCCCCATTAGCGGTTTTGATATTATTGATTCTAGGTTTAGTTTTAGAGATAATATCATATTTATCATAGGTCATGGTGTCAGTGGCACCACAATCAAAAATCCATGATTCGTTTGTTTTAGTGCAATTTTGAGCTATATTAGCCTGACAAGTACTTACATTTTTATTTTTTAAGAAAACCCTATTTTTATTTTTTTCTTTTAAAAACGACGGCCTCTTAATTTTATGAAAACAACATTTTAAAAAAATTGAGGGTTTTATTTTCGTCCCTTTATACCATCTACCCCTTTTTTGTTTGTTTATCATATGTACCAACAATTTAGTGTTTTTTAAAAAAAAATAATAAGAGGCGTCAGAGCATTTTTAAAATGTTTGAGGTGGGGTTGGACCATTTCTTTAAAAACTCATGAGGTGTACTTCTTTGAGTATTACTTCTTTGACTATTGTTTATCCCAACAAACTTGTTCATATCCACATATGTATGATTTCCTGAGCTCATATCCATATGTGTGTTCTTTACTTTCATTGATACAGATGAGCTCATTTCATTGTTAACCCCAACCGACCCTTTACCAACAACATTATTATTATTGTATTGGTTCATATCATCCCCTTCTTCATTTATCAGATCTAAAAAAAATGGGGGAAAAAACTTAGGGTTACACAACAATGGATTTGAGGTTAGTCCCTCAATCCGATTACCTCCATCCATAGCATTTTCTTTCTCGGAGAAGGCTATCCCACTGAAGCTCTGTTCTCTCCGGTTGCCGTCGCCGTCGCTGGTTTCACCGGTGTTGCTGGTGGCGGCGAAGGCATCAGTTTGTTTAATTTCATTGGTCTTTTCATGGAGATTAAAGGTTTGAAATTTATCTCTTCCATTGCTGTAAGTAACCACCAAAGTATCCCATAGCGATTTAGCTGTGGGAAACTCGGTTAGGTTGCCAGCGATTTGTGGTTCAATATTTTGTATAAGCCATGAAAACACAACCAAATCGTCATGTTCCCACTGCTCGAATCCTTCATCATTTGGATCTGGAGGGTTTGAAGTTAAGTGTGTTAACAAGGCTTTTGATTTTCCGCCTATAGCGACTCGAATCATTCGGGTCCATAGAGCGTAATTTTGATTATTGAGTTTGAGGTTCATTTGAAGGCTATCGGATAATTTCGGGTTTTGTGGCCGGAAAATTTTGAACAACTTTGCGAGTTGTAATGACAAGTCGGAATTCGAGTTGCCGTCTCCGGACATGGTGGCTCTAGTTAACAGGGAAAGATTACTCGGTAAATGATGAGCAGGTCAGTTTACGAACGCTGCTCTGATACCATGATGAAAATCAGAATATTATATACTGAAAAATGAATATTGTTCTTGTATTCTAGATAGACACAAATGGGAACAATTTATAATTTTTTCAAACAATCTAAGTAAGGTAAACTAGCCTAACAACTATATAATTGATCTTGATTAGCTGTCGAGATCTTTATGGCTGCCACAATCTTCTAATACGAGACATGATGATATTTTTCTGATCCCACTTGATTTACTTTCTAACATGTTGATGGTCTGTAATCTGTACAAGCATCTAATTAAGGAAGGCCAACCCAGCATATGGCTTCCTGCCATTTCTTGGATTCTGAATCCAAGATTGCAGCTTTGTAAGTAGTAGGATCAGCTTCATCAATCATGAAGATATCGTCATACCTTACAGGTGCACGACGATCCCTAATACTTTTCCGAACACTTGGCGTTTCTGTTGTTTCTTGAGTCATCTCAGGCTCAACTTCAACAACTGGATCAGTTACTTCTGTTTCTGTCTGAACACCTGGTTCAGTCACTTGTGAATCTCGAATTTCTTCAAGATCCACATGATTATCTCCAATCCCTCGCGCCAGAAGCTCTTCCTCTAAGAAAGTGCATCTGCGTTTAGTGAAAATCTTATTTTCAGTGGGGTGGTAGAATAGGTAACCGATCTTCTTACCGTATCCAACGAAAACCACTTTTTCGCCTCTGGGATCTAGTTTATCCGAAGATTATAGAGTGACATAAGCATTACATCCCTAGACTTTAAGGTAGGACACATGAGGTTTATTTCCATGCCATATCTCATAAGGCATTTTATCAACCTTCTTCGTTGGAGCTATATTCACAAGTCTTGCGGCAGTTTCCAAAGCATAACTCCAAAAGGATTTTGGAAGGTTTGTTCGACACATCATTGATCGAATCATATCTAATAGAGTTCGATTTCTCCGCTCAGACACACCATTATGTTGCGGTGTTCCAAGTGGAGTGAGTTGTGAAACTATTCCACAATCCTTTAGATGGTCGATGAATTCCTGACTAAGATATTCACCGTCTCGATCTGATCGAAGCATTTTAATAGTTCTATTTAGCTTATTTTCTACTTCGTTTTGGTACTCCTTGAACTTTTCAAGAGTTTCATGTTTATGCTTCATAAGATAAACATAACCATATCTACTGAAATCATCAGTAAATGTAACAAAGTATCTTTCTCCATGTCTTGACATTGTTCTGAATGGACCACATACATCTGTATGTACAAGTCCTAACTATTCATTAGCTCTTTCTCCAACATTTGAAAAAGGTGCTTTCGTTAACTTTCCACTTAAGCATGATTCACATTTCCAAACGACTCTGAACCCTTGGAATCCAGGTTTCCTGCGGTTTTGAGTTGTTTAACACGATTCTCACTTATGTGACCAAGTCTACAATGCCACATATACGTATCATTAAAGTCCAACTTATTACGTTTATGGGAGATATTGCATAATATGTTATCGTTTTGGATTTCTATCTCATAGATCCCATTGTTGGGTTTTGCATCAAAGTAAAATACATCGTTAAAATAAGCAGAAATAAATTCCCCATTGAAACGATAATTAAAACCTTGTCCTCGCAAATCCGAAACTGAAACAATATTTCTAGTCACACTAGGAATGTAATAAACATTGTTCAAAACAAGTTCTAAACCAGAAGGAAGTAAGAGAACACATTCTCCTATATCCTTCACAACAACTCTTTTTCCATTGCCAACATGGACCTCCAAGTCGCCTTGTTTCAGCTTTCTAATCTTTCTTAGTCCTTGCAAAACATTACAAATGTGGAAACCACATCCTGTGTCAAACACCCATGTTTTGCTAGGAAAAGCAAAGATTTCAATAACATATATACTTGAGGACTCTCCTCCTGAAGCCTTAGCTTGCTTCAGCTCAGCTAAATACTTAGCACAGTTCCTCTTCCAGTGCCCAGTTTCATCACAATGAAAACACTTGGCATCTTTTCGAGGTTTCTTATTGGCAACAGATTTGCCTTTGCCCTTCCCTTTGCCCTGATTGCCCATTTTCTTGGTGTTAGGTTTCTTAACTTGTCCCTCCTTGATCACTAGCACTGGTGCAGTCTTGCTAGGTATGTTCACCTCAGCACTTTTGAGCATCTGATGCAGTTCTGCAAGTGTCTTTTCCATCCCGTTCATATTATAGTTCATAAGGAACTAGTCATATGACCTGGGCAATGAGTTTAGGATAATATCCCCAGTTAACTCATCGCTCAAGGGGTATTCCAGACGAGCCAAGTGATCAAGATATGCCTTCATTTTTTGCACACGAGTGCTAACTGGCGTTTCTAGAACATACAACTTGTTCTCCGCCTTGAGAACAATTTTCAAGTTGCGGTGCCAGTCCATGAAGTTGGAGTAGTTATGTTTGTCCTTCTCTAAGATGGACTTGAGAGAGAATTGTTTTCAGTTGACATCTACAAAGTTCAAAATCTAGTTTATTAGTATTTTATGTTTTAAATATCCTAATTTATCTTATGACCCAAAAGCAAAATTAATTAGGATGAGATCCCGATTCATCAATACACAATGAACTGGCTTAGCACTGTCCACTGGCACGATTAGGTAGGTAAACAACGATTGTTAATTGTGTCCACTACACAACTCTCCTTTTGGGGTTATCGCTAAAAGCGATGTATGTTTAACCCCAACTATGCCCACTTGTCAAACAAGCGATGTTTGGTCCTTTACTGTTAACTGTAACACCGGCCTATGTTACACAGGAACCGCGATGATTACCTTCACTCATGATCAACGCCCAGATGCAGGATCAGCACTAACATTTGGGTTCGATATAGAATGGAGTGTTAACTCGTTAAGGGTGGCATGAAACATCAATTTAAAATTGGGATTTAATTTTAATATTTACCATAAAAATATTGAATGACTCGTTAGCATGATGTGAGTCACACAACAGTTTATAAAATCCAATTTTATATTATTCGTGATAATTGAAACTCCTTTCAACACTCGACACGGTACAGTTTTAAATATCCTATTTAAACTACGTTGGTCGTATTATCGCGAATGGACTTGTTTTAATATTAATAAAACTCTTTTTATTAAATATGCTTTTCGGTTTTTATAAAACTTGTTTTAATAAAACTGTTGCCATGATTGTGAAAATTTTATTTATTTTGGGTTATCTAAATTATTTACAATAAATAAACCACAACCACAAAACATAATAATAAAATTAAACGAATCGAGCCCCTAATAGGTTGCCCGTTTCGTTTTAGCCAGAAACGAAACGAACTAGTCAAAAGGGTTTCAAAACAATTTTGATATAGCTCCCACTTGACCCGAGATCTCTATCTTCATGGAACCTGTTCCCCTTTTTTTCTTCGTCTTGATCTTGTACTTGAAGGATTACAACAATAAATTTGAAAATACAATAAAATCAAATCTATTCTAATCCTATCTATTACAGCGGATCCAATATCCGTAATAAAAAAATACAAATCAATAAAGAAATTAAACCATCACAAACACAACCATGACAAGGGTCAAATACATAGGGCTCGATTCACATCACAATCCATGAACAACTAAAAGCTTTTGATCTTTTGTCAAAATAAACAATTTTTGACAAATAAAACAAAGATCAAAATTATAACTTTACCATCTATACGCGCGTAACCGTGGCTCTGATACCACTGTTGGGAATCATGGTATCGTATACACAGCGGAAGCGGTTTATATTTATTAGATAAATCAATTATATACATTATATAATCTTAGCTGATTTATATGTATAAATATATATTTGATTTTATTAATCCGATTAATAAAATATTCCCAATCAGGATCTCAGTTAAACGCGCATAAACAAATAAATAATAAACAACCATAGGGGGTTTAGTAATCAACCTTTGACGACTACACCGGAATTGTAACACGTGGGTTACAACGAATCCTCGCTAGTAGGAAGTTCACACCGTGCACGAACCAACCGGGAAGCAACACTTGTAAGAAGAAGGTGGTGATTTGTGGTGGTTGATGGCCGGACCAAAAGAAAGAAGGCGGCGGCCCTTTCTTTAAGGTTGGCGGCCGCAGGTTTCTTAGAGAGGAGGCAATGGTAGGTTGTTTTGATAAAAGGTGTGATTAGGGTTTGCTCCTTAACCCTTCTTTTATAAGACAACAACTTGCAATAAAGCCCCTTGCTAAATATCTTAATACTCCTTAATATTAATCTTATTAATATTAAGTTCCCCAAGACTAAAACAATTTTTATTTCATAAATAATAATCCACCAACGCGTGAACTTATCTGATTCGTGTACCAACATGTAACTCTTCGGATCGTATCGGATCAGGTTACGTTGACCTCAACTTTTAATTACATTAGACATACCATATGTCCAACATGTATATATTCTAAAAAGAGTAATTGTGCCTTTTTTTTTTATGTAGAGAAAGTAATGCTAGAGCATAGTCAGTGCTTTCCTGCCATTGGGGATATTAAAATCAAATGCTTGAAGGTACCTTCTTCTTGGTTGAAAAACCAATTATGCCAGTCGTTAAAAAAAAAAAAAAACCAATTTTTTACTACACGCTATATATGATACATGAAAAACATTGGTGTCCGCTGAACTTGATCACCCTGACTAAAACCGATGAAAAACCACAAACCGAAACCAAGAGGAACCGGTTTGAGAACCCCCTTTTGAAATCAAATAAAACTGAAACTTACACTCTGTTCCAGAGTTTCATTAAAGGATGGAAGAGAAAGGATCTCCCTCCTCTTCCTCCCCCTCCAATTCCTTCCAAATTGGAAAGATTGAAAATCACCTTAAAAACCTCTTTATTATCCCTCCTATTCCCTCCCTTTCTCTCCTAAAAAAAACTCTGGAACACATTTTTTCCTCACTTCCTTCCCAATCCTTTCTCTTCCATCCTTTAATGAAACTCTGGAACATAGTCTTAGACTAAATGAACACGAACACCGGGGGAGGGAGAGTGTTCGTGTTCTTTCAATTAATTTAACCGAACATGAACACATATTTGTTCGTTAAAAAAAAGAACATGTTTGTATGTTAACATTCTAAACGAACAGTTCATGAATATAAACAAACAAAAGCGAACAAAAATAAACAAATATACATTGAACTTTTTATACTCAAATAACATAAATATACAAACAGACATAAACAAACACTCACAAACATAAGATCAAAAAATGATCCTTTTACACTTTGAAAAACCCGACAACCGGATTTCCATTCGTTATAAACGGCAACTATTGCTAAATATTATGTGACCTATCAACAAATACGAGATTTATAGACCAAACGAACTATCTCAATTCTCATCCACTAGACGAAATACCTAATTTGTGTACCTCTGGGCCTAGCTGGCCTGTTTCAGCCCAAGCCCATATGTTCATACAGTGTTAAAATTTAAAAATATCTAAAGGACCCATGTGGCCCAACTCCATTGGCTGAAGCTTGAAGCTGAAGAAACTGATGGCTACCGGAAATGACAACCGGCTGATCTCAACCGTCCTTATATTCGCCGGTAATTAATCATCTGGACTTAACTATCTATACCTATATGTATTCTGTTAGCTTTATCTTATTATTATTATTATTATTATTATTATTATTATTTAACTTTTGGTATATGTACGGCAGCCATGGATTCCGAAGCCCTTCCGATCGTCCAATACTTCAAACTTTCACAGGACGACGGTTCTCTGTCAGTTTTATTTTCACTCTAATTAGAGTTTTTAATATTTATATCGTATTTAAATACTTCTAAATTTTCATTAATAAAATATATTTAATTTAATAAATATTAGTGGATTGTATTATTAGATACCTAAAATCAGTGGATCGACACAACACGTTCATTTCCTCAAAATGTAGTAGTTGTGGCCTTTTATATTCCCTCACACCACACTATTGCTGTTCAAATTGCTCGCCGCTCGTTTGGAATTTGCTCGGAAAATGCTCGCTCGATTTTCCGCTTGATTGTAAACGAGCCGGTCAGCTCGGTAATTAAACAAGCCAAGCATGAGCAAAGGTCCGCTCGGCTCGGTATGTAAACAAGCCAAGCACGAGCAAAGGTCCGCTCGGCTCGATATAATTTATATTAATTTATTATATATATACACGTACGAGCAAAGGTCCGGTCGGCTCGGTTCGGCTCGATATAATTTTTATTAATTTATTATATATACAATTATAGATATATACGTTAATTATAATTATATTTCTAGTTTTATGCATGCCACTCTATTGGGGTTGGCTCAACACTAAGTTTAATTGTAAAACCCTAAGTCGTAAAAAGACATACTTCACTTCCTATTCCCAATAGTTGTCCGCCATCAATCGTCTCCCGTTATCAACCTACACCACAAATGCGACACTGTCCCTTCAAACATACCTTTCAGAACTCTCAATTACTAATTTATTTATTAATAGTTTAATACATTGAGAAATAGCTAAAAGTTAAAACAGGCATTAAGTTTTGGTTTTAAATATGGTGTGTTCATATGCATTTTCTTTTGGGAGGGAATTTTGGTTCAAAGGGTGCACTAGGCGATCCGGAAAGCGCCTCAGGGGCCAAGGCCTTGTACGAGGCTGATATGTGAAAACAACCTAAGCGATGAAGAAGTTATGTAAGGTTTGCTTGATACAAATGCGAGATGCACAACTTACGCTTGTAAATAAAGCTGATTTGGTTGCACACACGCGCGCTCTCTGCTTTTTAACCAAGGAATGATACATATAAAAGAGATATAGTACATCAGCTTTACCCTTAATAACTCTATAAGACTATAATTTTAGTCTTGCGGTTGCATTGTTCTAGTTTGCCTTCGGGGCTTATTATAGTTTACGCTTTAAAGTATTTCAGGTTTCCATTGGGCGTGCCGTGGATCAGATATCATGGTTATTACAAGGATTTGAATTTGAATGTTATTTATCCGGGGAAGGACCGTGACTTAGGTGGGTATATATTTCTTGTTTCATATAATTTCATTCTTTCCAGTATTATGATAATATTTTAAAGCTACATTGGGCTGATTATCATTCATAGCTACTGGCATGTCTTGCATAATACTAACATCAGTGATCCCAGAATTATCAATATGCACTTTGTAGTTTGTACCATAGTTATCAAAGGCGCTAGGCACACTCAAGGCGCAAAAAAGCGAGGGCCTGAGATATAAAAACAAACAAAGAAAATAAAGTAAAAATATATTAAAATAATACTATTTTTCATCTAGTTAGTATCAAAAGTTTTAAAATATTGATGTATTAGTGTATAGAATTAGTTTTCCTTAGATAAAAGTAGAAATCTGGCAGGAATCTAGGCAAAATTTAACGAATTTGGCTGAAAACTCTTCGGAATTTGGGAATCTAGGTGAAATCTGCGCCTGAACCATCACCTGAAGAATTAAAGCGCAATTTCCTCGAATCAAAGCGCAAATGCATCGCCTCGCCTAAAACATGGGCCTAGGCGCAAGAAGTGATGGCTTTTAACAACTATGTGTTTCACATGCTATGTATGCATCGTTTCTCGTTCTTGATTCCTTAAGCTTTTTATTTCTCAGGGATCAATAGTGTAGGTACTGTTCCTGCATCTCTTGTGACTTATGCTTCTATTCAAGCATTGAAGCCTGATCTTTTGATAAACGCGGGCACTGCTGGTGGCTTTAAAGTATAACTCTTGTGTACATCCTCTCTTTTACCCTTTCTTTCTGTAAACGATGCAGTTTAATTTAAGCTTGTGTCATTTGTATCTTAGATTGTTTATTACATCTGTAATTGTTTTTGTTAAGTATATTTGTATTATTATTAATGTTGAGAATACCAGGTGAAAGGAGTGTCCATATTTGATGTATTCCTAGTATCTGATCTTGCATTTCATGATAGGCGGATTCCGATTCCAGTAAGTACTCTCGTATCTGTTCAATATCTTGTGTTTTAAAATTTTGTTAAATAACAAAATCATTCTAATTCTGTCTTATTGTAACGTTGTTTGCCTCTTGATTTGCAGGGTCCTGATAAGTATGGAGTTGGTCGAAGGCAGAGTTTCTCCACGCCGAATCTTGTGAAGGAACTTAATCTAAAGGTGACTCAAAATGGTTTTCGACAAATGTTTTATATTTTTAATAAACCAAGTTATTTATGTGAACTTTTGTAGACGACAGTTATAAATTTTAGTTCAATATTGCTGTTTTCGACTTTCGTGGTCAAGGTTGTAGAAGGCGCTAGGCAGGCGGTGGGGTCTAGCCTAGGGACTAGTCTGGACCAGGCGGAATTAGGCGGTGTGTATATATATTTATACACACACGCACACAGATTTGGGTGTTTTTTTGAATACATGTTAAGATATATACACATGATACTTAGAAATCCACGTGTTTTTTTGAACTACGAGGCTTATTTGATGGAATTAGGGCTGATAAACGATTTTTTTTTAATTAAAAAAAAAGCCTAGCGCCTAGGTCTGCCTAATCCCAAAAACGCCTAGGTCGAAATTAGACTATTTTGATCCGCCTAGCGCCTAGGCGACCGCCTAGCCCAACTTTTACAACACTATTCGTGGTTACAACGAAAAGATGGATCATTTTAATGTCTTTTTTATATTCATAGAAAATAAAATCTACCATTTTTTGAACTTGAAACAAAGTTTAATATAAAAAAACTTAGCTTTTGTGACTTGTGAAGATAAAAAACAAGTTAATGCAAGAAATCATTTGATGATAGTTTGGAAATAAAAATACGACATAGCCTAAATCTTATTGATTATGTTTTTATAACACTAGTTAAGATTTCAATAACATAAATATGCATCCCACAGGTTTGTAAACTGTCCACTGGAGATTCTTTAGACATGTCTCCACAGGATGAAAAATGCATCTTGGCAAATGATGCAACAATTGTTGATATGGAGGTACATCGTTTCATCATGACAAATTTATTGTTATCACTTTCGTGTAATTGACTGTTTTGTCATATTAAGTCAACGGGTCAGGTTGAGGAAATGCATTTTGTTCCACATTGAACGGGCCAGTCGGGCTGACCTGAAACACTTGTTTCTTAGTTTTGTGTAAATAGTTATCTTAGAATATATGATTACGAAAACTGTATATTACATTAGTATATATATCTTTTAACAAAACAATATCGGAAATATCAATTATTACCCGTTTATTAAAAATTGTGTTGATTTGGAAGAAAAATCAGCTTATGGGTTACAACCATAGAGCGGGCGAGATATGTTTTTTCTTTTGAAAATGACTCATTTCAAGATGAACCCGAATCAAATTGATACATTTTTTAAAACGAACTGTTTCGACTGTTTTCATGCTTGTAAACGAGTCATAGTCTAGGTTTTAAAAACCGCGCTTAAGCGCGAGGCGACCTGAGGCGCAGATCAATGCGCCTCTTGCCACTCAAGGCTCGCAGTGTACAAAAAGCGCAAGAAAAGTGCGCTTTTTCGTACATGGGGTGTTTTTGTGCTTCAAAGTGTTATATATATAGCTAAAAAGGTTATACATTTAAGTTAAATCATATATAAACCTTATTTATATCTATATTTTCGGGTAAGGATGCTAAAAACCTATAGGATATATAGAAAAAATTATATAATCGTCTTGCGCTTCGCGTACGAAAAGCCCACCGCTTTTGCGCTCTGCGCTTTGCACCTCGATTTTAAACCTCCATCTTCTTTTGTAATAATTCCTAATTACTGGATAATTTTTATAAAGTTTAATTTTGGGTTTCAGGGAGCAGCTGTGGCCTATGTATGCAATCTTGTGAGAGTCCCGGCGATATTTGTAAAGGCTGTATCAAACTTTGTTGATGGAGAAAAGGCGATTCATGAAGAATTCGAACAAAACCTGCAAGCGACCGTCGTGGCATTACAAAAGGTAGTTGCCCAGGTGGTTGAATTCATCAACGGTAAGCGCCTATCTGAACTATAATCAATTTGGTATCGTTTATTAGAAAACTGATAAACCAATTCGGTGTAAAGTTTAAACATAGTTTGTAACATGTAATATTCAGATGTTTTTGTATAATATTGTGCATTGGAACAAAAACTTTGCTTTGTTACTTCTTTTGAATTTCGACATTAGAAAGATAAGTTTTAGGTTCAACTCTACTATAATGTGATGAAGTTGACATGTATTTGTGTGTATATATATATAGGGGAGAGTTATCTTGAGAACGCTAAATATCGCGAGAACCGTGAGAACAAGTGAGAAAACTAATCAAAATCATTTTTTTTTCAATACAAACCTAATTATAATTAAAATATAACATTAATAAATGAATTTTCTTTCCAAATAATTCATCTTTTGTTGCAAAAACACTTTCAAATTAACTTTTTACACATGTGTAAATGAAACAGTTTACACATGTATAAACAGTAAATTTACACATGTGTAAAAACAAATTATTTTCGTATACGTTTGAATTTTTACGCGTAAATTGTGTTTTTGAGATTGTATTTTAGTAATAAAGACAAGTGTAAAAAGAAATTTTGAATTTGAATGGGTTTAGATGCCGTTCTCACGGTTCGCACGAAATATAGGTGTTCTCAAATTAACTTTCCCCTATATATATATATATATATATATATATATATATATATATATATATATATATATATATATATATATATTAGTTATATGTAATGGCAGACTGAGAACCCAGGAAATTGCTTGTCACAGGCAACTCCAACCAAAATGCAATGACATGATACATTTATGTAACCAGATTTTAATATTTTGTAAGCAAAATAGTTTCAAAAATATTTTTATCGATTTTATGAATGATAATATTAACGAGATAGGGCTGCCAAGATCAATCGAACTAGCTAAAGATTAGGGGCGTCTTAGAGGTTTGACATACTCAATGAATTGTCAATTTCAAACACTATACACATTGGGGATTCACCAGGGTTTGACATGTACGTGTGCGAATTTGGGACAAGGAAAGCAAGTGGAGCTAGATGTGGGTTCGTGTTAAAAGCTGACCGGAAAATGACAATGTATCTAGATTGGAAATGAGGTGGGTGCATGGTCGTAGAAGTTTGCTTATTCTTGGAATATATGATTGATTTTGAATGTGATGAGGAGTTTGTAGAGTGTTCATGCTCCCGTCCATATTTTCCACGAATAAGCAAATTTCTACATCCATGCTCCCATCACCTTCCTGGTCAAGATACATCGTCATATTACCCTCGAATTTGTTTGTGAACACACTTCTAGCCGCAACTACCTTCCCCAAACCCAAATTCGCACCCGTACTTGTCAAACCTAAATGAACTCCCAATGTGTTTAGTGTTCTAAAGAAACAGTTCATTGAGTGTGTGCATATTACTAGGTTTCTATACCATGCCACAACCCCCTTTTTCACTGCTGCATCGTTATGGTTTGCCACCGTTTCATGCATCCTCAATGCGACCCATCCAATACCATGAGCCATTAGATTGTTAAACGCTGTTGTTCCCTTAACTATATCAATCAAACTGCCAAAATAATCACCTTATAAAGGTGGGTTCAACCTAAACCGGTCATTAGCAACAAGTTTACAAACAGTTTCACTATTGCG
Source organism: Ambrosia x helenae (assembly GCA_030844895.1). Classification (NCBI taxonomy): domain Eukaryota; kingdom Viridiplantae; phylum Streptophyta; class Magnoliopsida; order Asterales; family Asteraceae; genus Ambrosia; species Ambrosia x helenae. The sequence continues at coordinate 29,398,771 of CM061232.1, forward strand.
TGGTTGGCTTTGAAATCGAGTTATGCATCTCTACAAGTGCGGACGTTACCTGTAAACTTAAGATATTTTTAGTGTTGCATTCCTTGTTTGCTTTTTCTTTGAGTTTAGAGACTGTAACAACCGGCAAAAATAAGGTAATTCCGTACAGATTAATTAGTATATGATTAACGTAATTAAATGTAATTATGTGTGGTTTAATTATCAAGGCCTTAGGAGATAGCAATTTCCAAATAATGCATAAGAATGCATACGTTTAAGGGTAAAACATGATTGGATCATGTGCGAATAGGCTATCCGGTATGGACGTTGGCAATTACCCGGTAATAATTAAATAAACGAAAAGGATCCCGGACACCCAGGATATAAAATAAAGGGTATTTCCATAAGATATAATGAGTTTTGGAACTCCAAAACCATAAATGAAAACGTCTTGTACAAATCTCCCGGTAACGAATAAATCGCGCGTACCGCACCCGATACGCGTATAACTCATAATTTCACCCGGCAAAGGCCTAAATAACCAATCAACGCTTAAATTAGACTATATTTAAGGGTTATTAAAGGTATTTTTAATGTCCGAATAACGCGCAATTAAAACCCGAAAAATACCCGAACGGCACCCGAACGACGAGGGATTAAACATAACAAATAATGGGTAATTATTTGGAGTTGTGGACCCCACCAAACCCACCCAAGGGGCCGGCCTAAAGAGGTCTTGGGGAGTCCATGCACATGTTTATAATCATAAGCTAGTAACCTAGGGGACAAGGCATGCATTACTAAAGCCAAAAGGTGTAAGATGGAGGTACAAGCATGCACAACTTTTGTCCCCCACCCTTACATAATTTCGGCCCTTAGGCCATAATCATCCAAGGCATGTGTGAACTAGTTAAACACTAGGATATTCATGTGTACATGCTTCCAAAAGATCCCATATCTCACTAGATTTATAAGCATGATTACTAGAGATTTTGGAAAAGATTACAAACCTTCTTGTGGCCCTTAAAAACCCACGGCCATGTGCCTCTTCCACATGCTTTCCAAAGATTTCCATGGTACTTCACAATCCTTGCAAATCCTTGAAAGATTAAGTGTGATCTTGGAAGATAGGGTGATATTATATAACATGTGTTAGATACTTGAAGAAACAAAGCAAAATCTTCTTCTTCCTTTCTTCTTGAGCCGTAAGTTTACATACACCCACACACATTGTTCTTTCAAGTTTTTACATCTCCAAAATACTTAAAATCATCCATCATCCAAACCCCTTTTGTGTGTTTCAAGAGCTTGGAGCTAAACCACTAGGAAGAACACACTAAACCCCTCTCAAATCCAAGGTTTTTGTCTTCCCTAGCCTTGTGCTAGTAGTAAGCATTCTTAATCTTGTTTTTGATTATTATTATTCATGTATGTGTTCTTAGTAGCAAGTTGTACATGAAGGGTTTAAAAAGAGGTTTGAACATAATCTTTAATGGGTTTTACATATGTAAAATGGATGATTAAAGATATGAAAATAAAACATGGATTTGATGATGATGGAGATATATTCTTGAAAATATATAAAGTTTACATATAAGACTAAGTAGGATGATGTTTTGGTTAAGATTTTGAAATGAACTTGGATATGTTAAAACTAACTTTAATTCATCTTATTATGATCATTTAAGTTATAATATGTGGTAAAACATGTTAGAAGTTCATAAATGATTAAGATGGAAAATTAAAGTTAACTCACTTGGATGAATGATATTTTGATAAAATGGACATACACATAAAACACACATAATTAGTCTTCCATATGGAATATAAGACTAACATAAGTGTTTTGGTACAAAAATAACTTACCAATAAAAAGTTGAATCTTCAAAGTTAACTATTTTGAGTGAAAAATGCTAACTTTGGAAGTTAGAGTGGAAAAATGCAACTTTTGGAAGTTAAGGGACTAAAGTTGTAACTTTGAAAGTTAGAGGACTAAAATGGATATTTTAGAAACTATTAGTCCAAAAATACAAGTATGGAAAGTTCGGTGTCAAAAATGTAAGTAATAAAGTCTAAGGATGATTTTTGTAAATACTAGTAGAAATACTTGGGTATTTTGTATAAAAGTGTATTTTTGGAAGTTATAAAAATACAAAGGGTTTTAAAATAAGGATTTTTATAAAATAGAGATTTTATAAAAATGTTGAGCAAACTTGAGAAACTTATACAAGGATGAATACTTTTATATAAATGGGAATATAAAAGTATTGGAAGCATTTTTGTATCTAAGTTAACAAGTTGGGTTAAAATACAAACCTTCCAAGTAACATGGGTTAGAAATGTGGATAATATTTCTATAAAACACATGTTGGGAAAGACTTGGAAAATTGACTAATCGAGTCAAGGTATCGAACTAAGACGCGTTAACAAACCGTACACGGACGAATCATGAGAAAAATGCCATTGCGGCAAGATAAGAAAAATATATATTTTAAGGAAGTAAAATATATATATATATATATACATGGGTGAAAACTAACAAACACTTTCCTAAGTGTTAAAGGGATTGTTCGTGGGAGAAACACACGACATAAACCAATAAGACGTTAAACAAACGTATATACTTAACAAGAAAAATTACACATTTATATATATGTACGCTCGTCTCGACAAAATTCTAGTATATCTACTTAATGGGAAAGTAGATATGTGGGAAGGAAAGCCGCGACGAGTAGACAAAGATATATATGTGTATGCCGTACCAACAAGATCTTAGTATATTTATTTGAATGGGAAAATAAATATACGGTATGGTGAGTTGAGTCGGGTGTTAAGAATATACAATCGAACGACAAGATCTTAGCATATTTGTTTAAATGGGAAAACAAAGGTGCGGCAAAGTGAGTCGGGTCGGGTATTGAAATATATATTATATCGAGCGATGCGATCTTAAGTATAATTATTTAAATGGGAAAATAATTATATGTTAAGTGAAGTCGAGTCGATGATAATAAAATACAAGTTAAGGAAATATTAACAAGAGTAATATATAACTTGTAACACAAAGGGTAATGTAACGCCAACAAAACCTAGGATACGCGCTTAATTAAACGGGATTTGGAATAACTTGTGGTCGGGAGTTAGGTGTACAACTTGCCAAGGCACATGCACTATAGGAATAGTGACTCATACGTCCAGGACGTTTGTAGGTGCGAGACCCTCTATGCTATCTACCTAGTGAGCCAGACAGTGATTCAGGTGAGTTTCACGGCCCCATTTTACTGTTTTAACTGGGGGAAAGATATGTTTGTCAAATATTGTCACATGTTGAAAAGGTTTTCAAAGGATAAAATGTGATAAGTGGTATGATGAGTACTTGAGCAGTGAACGCCACTCGGGGTTGAGTCCTCTCTTCCGTAATCATTAATTCAGGGAAATGAAACCGAAAGAATATTTGGATAGTACTATTGGTGCCTGACAAGGCCCACCCCTAATCGATAGCGTCGATTATGCATTAGGTTATGCCTGGGGTGCATATATTCTGAACTTAAGTCGTGGGAAACCGAGTAACGACTTGGAGCGGGGCATTATTATCAGTCTTGGTTTGGTTATGGGGCTCAAGGGATTGCTCATCATTATAGTTTGTAGGAGCTAGCTACTCCTTACAAAGGCCACGAGTTGTGCAGGTTCGCACATGTTGTAAAAACGGAATATCGATCGACAAGATCCTAGTATAATTACTTAATGGGAAAGTAATTATACGGTAAAGTGAGTCGAGTCGATGGTTGTGAAAATGTTACTGTTATGAAACTAAAACCTGTGAACTCACCAATATTTTATATATTGACGTCTTTTTAAACATATCTTTCAGGTAACTAAGTGCTGGATAGATATGGGGCTAGTGCGGTGGAATTCGGAATGTCGGATATTGGTCGGGGTTTCATTCCTTGTTACCATTGGGTTGGTACATAAACGGAAATACCCCACATTGAAAACTTAATGTTTATCGTTTTATGTAATGCATTGTGCAATAACGGAACGAGATACTCATTTTCGACATTCTAATAAATTGATCTTTTCTAATTAAATATAGTTTGTGTTAATCTTGACTTTGATATGCTTTCGAGCGTTGCGCCACGTGTTTCCGCCATTGGCGTGGTGTGACAGAAGTGGTATCAGAGCCAAGGTTGTAGCGAACTAGCATTTTTGAAAAATCTAGACTATAACCGGTTTTGGCTCGAAAACGAAGTTTTCAAAAATAAAACACAACGAAATATTTTCAGAAAAGAAAGAAATTGTACATGGATTGTACAAGGGGAAATTCCGACCGACTAGCCATGTGTGTCAATATATGAAGTATTAGAAAATGCGGATAGGATGTCTATGTTGCATAGGAATCCGATTTTCTAAGATTAAGTTAATACATATACGTAGTACGGATATTTTGCCAGTAAGGTTGTTGTGTCACGCTTCACAATAGTCCGCGCTCTTGCATCGATCACCGGTACCAGCAAGCGGGAAGAATGCTGTGGTCTACGATGAGCTCACTTGCTTGCCTGTAGACGGGATGATCGGAAGGACTAATCTCTATCGCGTTATTGGATGTCGCCACGTTGTTTATGATTTAGAGGCGAAACTAGGTCAAGACTTTGTTGTATGAACTCTCGGTTTTGGATCAGGAAGCTCGGAACTAGCGGGCAACAAGATTACCTGGCGACACAAATTATCATTACGGGTGCACACGTAATAATAGTTTGGGGTGCACGGTAACCTTGGTGGGCGCTAGGGCCGGGATTGGTGATCACTCCTTGTCTTCGTTGTTTTGTTCTTTAGATTCAGTCTTAGTTTTGATCGACCAATGGGTTAAATGGGAGGTCTCGCCGATGTCCCTTTATTTCGATCCTAGCTAACCTAATAAGCTTTCTTCGACATCACCTTTAAGGTACGAGCACGGAAGAGCTCGAACGTCTACTCATTTGAAGCAATCTGACGTAAATCTTCGCATCGGATAGAGACGGGAGACGAAAACATCCTTGCATGGGAGTTAAATGCCTGGAACGATGCGAGGAATGCTAAACTTGGAACCCAGTGAAGACTTAGGGTGCGTCCCTGCTAGACTAGTGCGTCTAGAGAGCGGGACCCTGCGTGGATTAAATATGAGACTCGTGGCCGTGTGCTGCGGTGTTGTCATGGTGAATAAGTCATGTTCGACCTAACGCATGCCCAGGTTGTCTTCAAGGGTTGGATATTTTTCTTCTCCAGTAGGAAGACAGAATCGAAGTTACGGGATTAGGAAGCTTGATCATCGTTATTCTGAAGGCTCGATAGCCTCGGCTGAATCAACAGTATTGGTTGCTTCCAGGCAGTCATGGACGGACAGTGAAATCGGCATGTCGCCTCACACATCCGCGAGTCATAGTGCTTTGCTAAACTTTGATGATGTCAGAGTTTCGACCACTAATCATGACTGCGACATGGTTTACCAGTGTTAGGATGACGGCGTGTAGTAGAACAGCAAGCCCCAGTCGGCGTTTGGCAATGGACTCACTCGGAAGTGCATACGATTAACTCGTGGGAAGCCACTACTCGGTGTATTGAGTATTCTAGTATGGATTAACAACCTTTGCAATGGCGCTGGATCGTGTTCGGAAGATGAATTGTGATGGACTCAGCATGTTGGTACATATGTCATACTACCTTCCTGAGGTGCAAAGGTTATCATCAGACTCCTCTATCTACCTCCTGTTTGTTTTTCAAGGATTGTTGGTAGTCTCGCTTCAGTCGAGGAACGCCAGAGTAGGCTCGTTACGTGTACTGTGCCGGAATCCGCCATAAATCCTAGAAAGTGGAACCACACTTTGGGAACCGTAATCGTAAGAGTGTTCTGTGATTGTCAGAACGTTGCAAGACGCTTTTTGCTGACATTAAAATCCCCCTCGATAATCAAGTGGCAGACTACCAAATGTGGTCACGTTATTCTGTTAAACTAAACTTACCCGTGGGACGACAATCCTATTGCTCTTGTTACAATGTTGAGTGTCCATCACCGTCGTCGCGGTAACGAGACTAGTTATTTATTGGTCGACAATTGATGGAAGGTGTTTTGTCAATCCCCGAAGTTATCAAGACGTTGCGTCCCCTCGTTACGGTGATTTATAAACTAAGGTTGCAAGGTCCATTCGTTGTGGACACGGTGACCTGTCTAATCCCTTGCCGTATTTCGATACTCTCACGGCATGGCTTATCAGGAAGAAAGTTCCCCGGCCTCGCTTGAGTGACAGAGAGGCATTCCGGCTAATTCCTATCGGTGCTAGATAGCATGTAAGGAGACCCTAATGAGAAGAATGACTCGGCTGGTTTGCCAGAGTCGGTATCGTTTTCATTTTATCGTGGTGTATCGATAAATCGTGATCCTTCTGCCTCTACTTGCTATGCTCGTTGTGACCACTACCCTTGTATCGGGAAAAATGTAGGTTGGTTTCCAGGTCCCATGGATACCGGTCACCACGCATATAATAGCTACGACGAGTCTAAGGCTCCAGTCGAGCCTGACGTGTTACTCCTGTTATTGTCCTATGGCTCAAGCGAATCCTGTTGACGCTACTAAGTGTAGCTCTTGCTGAGTTTGTTGTTGTCAATGGTTCGATAGCACTTATCGAGCTTGATGTCATCGTTTCTATATTTGTTGTTGAGTTCATTGTTGTCGTTGTCTGTACAGTCCATGTTGGGCTTGATGATGTTGTTCTATGGCTCTGCTCGGGTTGACATTGTTGATATATTTGAGGCTCCTGCAGAAGTGAATGATATTAACGAAGACGTCTCTATGACCCTTTCCAGGCCGCTATGACCATCTATGTGTCTTTGTGGAGTTCGTTGATATTAATTCCATTCTCTTTGAGGCTTTCATTGAACTACTAGTTATCATTCCTTGGGCTCTTAGGAAGTCTAACATTGTCAATGGTTCTCAGGCCTCAGTGGAAACTGTCGATGTTTCTGCTGCCATTGTTTGAGTGACTCATAACAAGCCTCTGGTCGTTCTCTCCATGAACAATATCGGCTTGAGAAGTCAGCTAAATTATGTGGAACCCGTCATTCCCATTTATGTTATGACGACTGATGCGCCAGCCAATCTAACCAAGTCCTACCATTGAGCCTATGGAGGTTAGGCCCAAGGCCGAAGGTACGAATGAAATTCCCACCTCCACAAGTGATCTGAGACGCACGGGGATGCGTGCCCACCATAACGGAGCTTTATGGTGGTGTGGACTATGGGATTCTCCATGTTGAGCGTCATATTGTCGCGTGCATTCGTGCTACTGTGTTACCCCCCAGCCATTGTGCATGCTTGCAGTTGCATTATTTTGCTAGTTGCGTATCCAGGTGGTTACGCTGCATTGTCAATGATGCATTACTGTTGTTTACTGCTCCTGCAGTAGTGTAGCCTTGCCGCCGTATTTCTCTGTGTCGTACGGTTCTTGTTGCAGTGTTGCCTTATCGTCATGCTTCTCGGTTATCGTGTCCCTCCCGGGCGGTGTTCCCTAGTTGATATGCTTCGTGGATATGTTGCTGGCATTGCCATATTGTTTCTACTATCGTGTTGCTCAGAGGGCGTATTGCTACAGCTGTGGATTACCTCGATGACGTGATGATTTGTCGTTTGCATTGCTCTTGTTTCTCTCGGAATGGGGACATCACCTGAACCCCTCGTGCCGTCATTGTTCTATTTGTTTGATTGTGTAGTGCCGACATTGATTATGTAGGATTTCAGGTGTCCAACGGACTTTCTAAAAGCCGTGCTTAGACGCTTTAGCCTTAGTGGTTACATGTGTATCTCGTGGTCGTCTGAGTAAGTGACCGAATCATGTGCCGACCCCTGTATATGCTCACGCATTTCGTGAGCGGTACATCTTCAGAATCTGAGGCACCAGTGACGCCATGCCCAGCCCTAACCTTTTACGTGCAATTTGGTCGCCCAGCGATCGGTTATGCAAATCAATGTCGGGAAGAAACCCTGTGAGCTACACGTGACAAGGCGAGACTTGCCTTTGTGATAAGGGATTTCGAATACGTCTCGAACCTGAAGGTATCGAGAATTTATGAGCGATATTATGATCTATACCGTTGGGACTAGCAAGAGTTGAAAGGATCAATTCATGTATTGCTCACACCAGTGGATTCATTTGGAGTCATACGTACCATACTGATGGTTATGGGAATACCGTCGTGGACCCACCCATGGGCGTGCATTGGTGAAGTCCCTGGTACATGATTAAGAGGTTTTATGAACCCTGAATCCAGAAGGGCGTGCAGCATCATCTACTCTTTAAAGGTGCCACACTACTGGGTTGAGATGGTTGATCGTCTCGACCCTTCGATTAAGGTTGTTCTTCCTCTGATGGAAGGTTTATCTTACCTTGGCGTCATGGCATAGATTCTTGGAACAATGGAACAATTTCGACCTTGAGTCGATTGTGGTGTTCCCAGTTATCCTTAGGAAACATTGCTCGCGTTGGAGCAAAATCCCGCGTCTTTGACAGACACTGTTGGAGACACCATAGTAATGTGAGCTGCCAGGTCAGGACGTATGGTACCTAACTAATCAAGATGATCTTGAAGGCTTACATATTGTGCCATATGTGTGACTAACTGGGTCGTTGAGTAGGATACCTTATGGGAAGGCTCAGGACTATTACTTGTGGTACGATATCAGTCGCTCGCTTGTTTACGTAACGACTTGAGCACATGAAGCCGTCAAGCCAAATGTGAAATCTATGCTAAATGCATGCATCTATGGCCCGATTTCACCATTTACATAAAAGATTCCGAAAGGATGGAACCTTCGATGAATGAAGGTTTTGGTTTCAGGACTCCTTTCACTCAGATCTCTGCATAAGATCTGAAGGGCATGTGGCCTGTACTATTCGGAATTGATTTACTAGGTTGCTATTGACGATAGAACACTAGTGCCCATGAAGCACATATAACAGAACTAGTACTGGATACCCATGGTTTGAGTAGCTACTGGTGTTCTGTATACTTGTCGCAATGGGGGCCAACGTGTTGATATGTCATAATAAACCTTATACTTGTTCATTACGACAACGATTTATGATGTTTCATATATCTCTTTTCGGTATAGACCTATGTGCTGGAAGCATCTTAGCGTTGGTGATGAGTCGACTCGTACTACCCGAGGATTGTGGAATTGTACGGCCCGGACGTCAGGTATACACTGCTTAATGTCAGGGAACTGAGGGGTGAAAGCGACGCAAAAAAAAAAAAAAACTTTCGACCTCCATCAGTCCATAATAAGCGTCCTAGTACCATTAACCACAATTACTCAGGAGGAAAGCAGCAATTCAATACCCAGAGGATTCTACGGAAATAAAGTCCCATTTTGAATGTGATTGTTCGGTCGACAAGAACCTAGTATATTTATCTTAATGGGGAGGTAAATATACGGTAAAGTGAGTCGAGCCGAAGGATAAATAAAATGGGATACCCGACGAGGTTTCCAAGGGGACTTTTATGTGGTGAGGTAAGATCACCTGTTTGACATCACCATGACACCCGAGGTGTCCCGGGGTCAGATGTGACCCAAGTGATGATTGATTGTTGTTTGGAGCCCTCTCATTCCTTACTCACCTATAGCTCTGAGATGAGGCATTTGGATAGCTACCTATACTCTCGGAGAGTCGTGGCTAGGCACCAAATTGCCGACTTACATTATATCGGATTGTAGTAGTCACTCTACCTCAAGTTCGACAAACGTTGTACACAAGCATGGGATACTCGATTTGAGACGAGTATGGCTTGTCGTTCTCGAACAAATTGAATGTACTTGACGGAATTGTTCCGTGTTGACACGATTGATGTTCGTGGCAGATCAAACCCATGAGCTTCCTCACCAAAATTTCCTATGTGATAGGAATTAGCATCCCAGTGTTCGGGGTATACTACTCAAAGCCCTTGGAGGGCATACGTGTAAATCTCCAGTGCGTCGATTGACAGACGGAGATAGATACATAACCTGGTTTAGGTTATCCGAGAGATGGCCAGTAGATCTCGCAGAGTAAAGACCGTTTGGACGAGATGCGAACCTATTAAGAAGTCATACAGACAAGGCATGGGCCTTGAGAACTTCGGTCTAATAATAGGTTATCACGGAGAATCATACTCCGAGAAGGTGTCAATAAGCTTAGAGATTGTGGTAGACCAAGTCCCTAATACTTCGGTGATACGGAGATATCAATCGAAATTGGTCTCGTAATGATTAAGCTCAGACTATCGTAAGAGCTTGGTGGGACTCTAGGTGAATCCTGCAAGCCCAGACTGAGGAAGTATTGGTCAACTCCTCGACCGGCGGAAGCCCGGTTGACGATAAGCTCTACTAATTCGGGAAACCGATAGATGTGTCAAAGAAGGGATGATCAAGAGCTTAGTCGTAGCTGAACTATGACATTGTGGTTGTTAGAGTACTAAGCGTGAGCCGAGCATGAATCTGGGCTCACTAGGAAAGAGGAGATCTCATGAAGCGCAAACACCCCGCCCTGTTCAAGGATACTATTGTGATGGGTAACTTGAATTGAATTCCGGGACGGAATTCTCTTAACGGGGGGAGAATGTAACAACCGGCAAAAATAAGGTAATTCCGTACAGATTAATTAGTATATGATTAACGTAATTAAATGTAATTATGTGTGGTTTAATTATCAAGGCCTTAGGAGATAGCAATTTCCAAATAATGCATAAGAATGCATACGTTTAAGGGTAAAACATGATTGGATCATGTGCGAATAGGCTATCCGGTATGGACGTTGGCAATTACCCGGTAATAATTAAATAAACGAAAAGGATCCCGGACACCCAGGATATAAAATAAAGGGTATTTCCATAAGATATAATGAGTTTTGGAACTCCAAAACCATAAATGAAAACGTCTTGTACAAATCTCCCGGTAACGAATAAATCGCGCGTACCGCACCCGATACGCGTATAACTCATAATTTCACCCGGCAAAGGCCTAAATAACCAATCAACGCTTAAATTAGACTATATTTAAGGGTTATTAAAGGTATTTTTAATGTCCGAATAACGCGCAATTAAAACCCGAAAAATACCCGAACGGCACCCGAACGACGAGGGATTAAACATAACAAATAATGGGTAATTATTTGGAGTTGTGGACCCCACCAAACCCACCCAAGGGGCCGGCCTAAAGAGGTCTTGGGGAGTCCATGCACATGTTTATAATCATAAGCTAGTAACCTAGGGGACAAGGCATGCATTACTAAAGCCAAAAGGTGTAAGATGGAGGTACAAGCATGCACAACTTTTGTCCCCCACCCTTACATAATTTCGGCCCTTAGGCCATAATCATCCAAGGCATGTGTGAACTAGTTAAACACTAGGATATTCATGTGTACATGCTTCCAAAAGATCCCATATCTCACTAGATTTATAAGCATGATTACTAGAGATTTTGGAAAAGATTACAAACCTTCTTGTGGCCCTTAAAAACCCACGGCCATGTGCCTCTTCCACATGCTTTCCAAAGATTTCCATGGTACTTCACAATCCTTGCAAATCCTTGAAAGATTAAGTGTGATCTTGGAAGATAGGGTGATATTATATAACATGTGTTAGATACTTGAAGAAACAAAGCAAAATCTTCTTCTTCCTTTCTTCTTGAGCCGTAAGTTTACATACACCCACACACATTGTTCTTTCAAGTTTTTACATCTCCAAAATACTTAAAATCATCCATCATCCAAACCCCTTTTGTGTGTTTCAAGAGCTTGGAGCTAAACCACTAGGAAGAACACACTAAACCCCTCTCAAATCCAAGGTTTTTGTCTTCCCTAGCCTTGTGCTAGTAGTAAGCATTCTTAATCTTGTTTTTGATTATTATTATTCATGTATGTGTTCTTAGTAGCAAGTTGTACATGAAGGGTTTAAAAAGAGGTTTGAACATAATCTTTAATGGGTTTTACATATGTAAAATGGATGATTAAAGATATGAAAATAAAACATGGATTTGATGATGATGGAGATATATTCTTGAAAATATATAAAGTTTACATATAAGACTAAGTAGGATGATGTTTTGGTTAAGATTTTGAAATGAACTTGGATATGTTAAAACTAACTTTAATTCATCTTATTATGATCATTTAAGTTATAATATGTGGTAAAACATGTTAGAAGTTCATAAATGATTAAGATGGAAAATTAAAGTTAACTCACTTGGATGAATGATATTTTGATAAAATGGACATACACATAAAACACACATAATTAGTCTTCCATATGGAATATAAGACTAACATAAGTGTTTTGGTACAAAAATAACTTACCAATAAAAAGTTGAATCTTCAAAGTTAACTATTTTGAGTGAAAAATGCTAACTTTGGAAGTTAGAGTGGAAAAATGCAACTTTTGGAAGTTAAGGGACTAAAGTTGTAACTTTGAAAGTTAGAGGACTAAAATGGATATTTTAGAAACTATTAGTCCAAAAATACAAGTATGGAAAGTTCGGTGTCAAAAATGTAAGTAATAAAGTCTAAGGATGATTTTTGTAAATACTAGTAGAAATACTTGGGTATTTTGTATAAAAGTGTATTTTTGGAAGTTATAAAAATACAAAGGGTTTTAAAATAAGGATTTTTATAAAATAGAGATTTTATAAAAATGTTGAGCAAACTTGAGAAACTTATACAAGGATGAATACTTTTATATAAATGGGAATATAAAAGTATTGGAAGCATTTTTGTATCTAAGTTAACAAGTTGGGTTAAAATACAAACCTTCCAAGTAACATGGGTTAGAAATGTGGATAATATTTCTATAAAACACATGTTGGGAAAGACTTGGAAAATTGACTAATCGAGTCAAGGTATCGAACTAAGACGCGTTAACAAACCGTACACGGACGAATCATGAGAAAAATGCCATTGCGGCAAGATAAGAAAAATATATATTTTAAGGAAGTAAAATATATATATATATATATACATGGGTGAAAACTAACAAACACTTTCCTAAGTGTTAAAGGGATTGTTCGTGGGAGAAACACACGACATAAACCAATAAGACGTTAAACAAACGTATATACTTAACAAGAAAAATTACACATTTATATATATGTACGCTCGTCTCGACAAAATTCTAGTATATCTACTTAATGGGAAAGTAGATATGTGGGAAGGAAAGCCGCGACGAGTAGACAAAGATATATATGTGTATGCCGTACCAACAAGATCTTAGTATATTTATTTGAATGGGAAAATAAATATACGGTATGGTGAGTTGAGTCGGGTGTTAAGAATATACAATCGAACGACAAGATCTTAGCATATTTGTTTAAATGGGAAAACAAAGGTGCGGCAAAGTGAGTCGGGTCGGGTATTGAAATATATATTATATCGAGCGATGCGATCTTAAGTATAATTATTTAAATGGGAAAATAATTATATGTTAAGTGAAGTCGAGTCGATGATAATAAAATACAAGTTAAGGAAATATTAACAAGAGTAATATATAACTTGTAACACAAAGGGTAATGTAACGCCAACAAAACCTAGGATACGCGCTTAATTAAACGGGATTTGGAATAACTTGTGGTCGGGAGTTAGGTGTACAACTTGCCAAGGCACATGCACTATAGGAATAGTGACTCATACGTCCAGGACGTTTGTAGGTGCGAGACCCTCTATGCTATCTACCTAGTGAGCCAGACAGTGATTCAGGTGAGTTTCACGGCCCCATTTTACTGTTTTAACTGGGGGAAAGATATGTTTGTCAAATATTGTCACATGTTGAAAAGGTTTTCAAAGGATAAAATGTGATAAGTGGTATGATGAGTACTTGAGCAGTGAACGCCACTCGGGGTTGAGTCCTCTCTTCCGTAATCATTAATTCAGGGAAATGAAACCGAAAGAATATTTGGATAGTACTATTGGTGCCTGACAAGGCCCACCCCTAATCGATAGCGTCGATTATGCATTAGGTTATGCCTGGGGTGCATATATTCTGAACTTAAGTCGTGGGAAACCGAGTAACGACTTGGAGCGGGGCATTATTATCAGTCTTGGTTTGGTTATGGGGCTCAAGGGATTGCTCATCATTATAGTTTGTAGGAGCTAGCTACTCCTTACAAAGGCCACGAGTTGTGCAGGTTCGCACATGTTGTAAAAACGGAATATCGATCGACAAGATCCTAGTATAATTACTTAATGGGAAAGTAATTATACGGTAAAGTGAGTCGAGTCGATGGTTGTGAAAATGTTACTGTTATGAAACTAAAACCTGTGAACTCACCAATATTTTATATATTGACGTCTTTTTAAACATATCTTTCAGGTAACTAAGTGCTGGATAGATATGGGGCTAGTGCGGTGGAATTCGGAATGTCGGATATTGGTCGGGGTTTCATTCCTTGTTACCATTGGGTTGGTACATAAACGGAAATACCCCACATTGAAAACTTAATGTTTATCGTTTTATGTAATGCATTGTGCAATAACGGAACGAGATACTCATTTTCGACATTCTAATAAATTGATCTTTTCTAATTAAATATAGTTTGTGTTAATCTTGACTTTGATATGCTTTCGAGCGTTGCGCCACGTGTTTCCGCCATTGGCGTGGTGTGACAGAGACTGCAGCCGCGGACAAATGGAAGAATATCTCTTTAACTTGTCGATTTTTGGTCCATTGGATGAACTGATCATGATGGGTATCATATAACTATCATGGCTAATAGCATCATTAAGGTCGAAGAATGAATGAACAACTAAAGGTATACGCTACTAGGAAAATGGCCTTTCTTGACGCGCATTTTATGGCACGCACCCATTTTATGACAATGTATCATGCTATCAGCTGATGTTATGATGTTAGAGACAGTTACGTCAACGATTGCTTGAACAAACTTGACCCGTTACTATTTCAGGGTCTACGTAGATGACATAGAAAGATGGAATTTCTTCTTTTCGAGTGGCTAAATGGGTGGCAAGATGGTAGAAATAAGATAGCAGAAGTGTTGGAATCCAGCTCCTTAAAAAATTATTGGATTTAAATAATCTCAACTATTAGCAATTGGCCGCCATTAGTCTCAACTAACGAAATTTGTACTGGTGGTCTCACCTTTTATCATATTGACTCGTTTATACTAGTTTGATCAATGATCCGGCTATTTATCAAAAGTGAGACGGGTGATTGTCAAATTAAACTTGATCATACACGAAAATGTCATACATTTTTCATCCAACAACATAGTTTATTCGATAAACATAAACATACACATAGACTTCTAATAAGGTCTTAATATTTTTAACACGTATTAAATCGACACATTATTTATGCATCCGCTCGTCAAGTAGGCAGAGGCTTGACCGAGACAACGGGGAAATCAAGAAGCAGGATCTTGTCAATAGCGGCTGAGAATGTCGCCGTGAACTCGACATGATTTGGGTGGGTTTGGAAAGCATTGAAATCATCTTTGGAACCAAATGTCATCATTAAAGCATGAGTGAACCCTTGCCTTAGCATCTCCATGCTCTCAATATCATTTCCCCTGTTACATGGTGTGTAAGAGTGTTAAGGTTGGTTACTAGTATTAACAAACTACTTTTTTATGCATTAGTGAGTTGTCCGTTATACAATAAATAACACTAATCTTGAACATTTATATCTTTGTATCATATGCATATCTATTTTATATTTGTGTATCATTATCATCATCATAATACTCAGTTAATCTCACCAACAATAAAACCTAAGGTAAGGTCTAAGAGGGTAAGATGTAGACAACCTTACCTCTACTCGTGAGAATTGAGAGGCTGCTTCGTGTATCGTTATAAATGTCCATATGATGAAATCCACAAAGGTGACTCACTTTTTTAAGAGCATAAAAATACATTTATATTTGTACATTTCAAGTAATTTTAGCGATACAAAAATATAAAATAATTCTACGTAGAAACAAATTTTAATGACCATAATGACATAAAATTGTCTAAATTAACATTAATATATCTATGTATACTCAAAATATTTATTGTAAAATTGTCTAAATTAAAGGATGTATGTTGAAAACTTATACATAATGCAACAACATATGTACATGTGACCAAGAAAAGGTGGTTTAAGAACAATGAAATATATATATTTTTTTTCTAGATATAAGCCTACAATGGCGAAATAATACTATAGCAACTTGCAACATTAGCATCATAGGACACCAATTAGAACATAAACGACTAATCGAGTCAAGCCGCTATGAAACTACTCAAAATTAACTCATTAAAAACTCAATTCAAGTAAAGCTTAAACGAGCTTTTGAGCCTAAAAATAAGTTTTGTTTAATAAGACCGAGCACAAGCTTTACTTATTAAACTCAAAGAGATTTACGAGCTTCTCTAAACTCACGAGCCTAGAGAAGCTCGGACTCAACTCAACTTTTTTCGAGTATGGGATTTGACTTTTGAGAACACAAATCCTTTGGAACTCGAAACAACATAATAACTATGTATATATACATAGTGCATAAATAGTTGTACGATGATAATATAGAAGATTATACTGCATGCATTGGCAGTTGTACATTGGACTTACCAAACAAAGGACTTGACAATGTCAACTTCAGAAACAAGCTTTTCCAACCCCTTGATAATATCCTCCACCACCACCTCCTCTTTGAACTTCACCACCACTAAGTGTGCAAACTCCGCCATCTACCACCGTAATCCACCACCACCACCCACACAATATGTATGCGTATATATCTATTATCTATATATATACACACAACAAACCTAGGCTCCTAGATATATAGCATGTGAGTTTGTGACGCACACTGACACACATTTGTTAGTTGAATTATTATTATGTGAATGTACAACACCCAATGCACGAAAAGCAAATGTACAAGTTGGTCAAGCACCACAAAGTCAGCACTTCCGTCGCTGCGTCCCCACAGTCAAACCCACCGACACCACTATCAATCTTTGTTTTTACTTTGTCAAACCTGCGATGCAAACGAGTCGAGTCGAGTCGAGCTCGTTTAAGTTATGAAAGCTTAAGCTCGAGCTAGACTATATGAAAGCTTAAGCTCGAGCTAGACTCAATTTGAGCTTTATTTCTAAAGCTCAAGTTCGTATCGTAGGTAGTTTTTCAAATTTGAGCTGTGCTTAGGCTCAACTCTTTTATTATTTATTTGTTAACTTACATTAAGTGCAAACATCTATATATATATATATATATATATATATAATAAACGAAAAGAATATGCCACATGGGTTACTAATTTAAGGGAATTGTGTCAAATACAAACTCGGTTCACGTTACTAATTTCAATTCATTTTATTTTGATTTAAGTCTCCTTTTTTCCAATTCACTTAAATCAAAATAAAATGAATTGAAATTAGTAACGTAAACCGGGTTTGTATTTGACACAATTCCCTTAAACTGATTCGCGGTCTCTTCCCAGGGTACACCGGTTCTTAATAGTGGTGATGCAGTGCCATACTGAAATCAAAATAAACCGAATTGAAATTAGTAACGTGAACCGGGCTTGTGTTTGACACAATTCCCTTAAAATGATTCGTTGTTTGTTCCCAGGATACACCGGTTCTTAACAGTGGTGGTGCACTGCCGGACTTGCACACTTGCCTGAAAGATAATCGAAAACTTTCCTGCTACGTTTGATAATTATTTGGTGTGTTTTCTGCACATAATAGTGTAGGGTCTTATAGACTCAAAAAGGTTGAGTCTGAAATTGGTGCTGCAATGTTGATATTAATGTCGACTAATCTCGCTTAATTGTCAACCAGTCTTCTGGAAGATTCTTCTAGTCACAAAGATTAAAAACTAAACCTGATAGCAAACCAGTGTTAGTTGCATTTTTAGGCATATTTTATCATCTTTTTAGTAGTTAGTTATAGAGTTTTTATGCATTTATATTGTACATATTGCATCAATTTTGTGAAATGCATATTTCGGTGGAATGGAATCTACTTTGGCTTGTTTTGGTTGATTTTGTAGGTGTGGATAATTGACAAAAGCAATGGCGAGCATTGACGAGGCGGAGCCGGAATTCACTTGGACTTTATGACACTCTTGAAAAGAAGTTTAGGCAACAAGTGGAATGGACATAACTAGAGGAGGGCTGAATTGAAAATATGATTTAAAGAATTTTAACAACCTTTGAGTTTTTGGTGGAGATTATTCGAATGCATCATCATTAAGAGATCAAAAATTAGAGATTATTATCATTAATAAGAAAAAAAAAGAATCATCATTCAATATATCTTTGGAGGGCAGGGAGTTGGATGGCGAGCTGGAGGGGAATTTTTTTTGGCTAAATTCAATTCAAAGACAATAAGTTCTATTTTTTTCTTTGTTTTCGTAAGCTTTATTTTTTTTTTATGTTTAGTAGTATTGTAATTGTTTTGGTTGTTCTAGCCGTCATGTTCGGCTAGAACAATATAGTTTCAACACTAGGGTTTGTTGGATTTGATTCATAAACTTATGTGAAACGGTTATGAGATCAATTTATTTTAGTGGTTTGTTTGTGTGATTCTTGTTCTTAATACGGATCCAATCCGGAAAATATTAGATTGTTAATAAACCTGATCAACTTATTAATTTTTCTAATAAAGTTCATCAATATTTAGAACCCTAATCAAGTTTTAGTTTTTGATACAAGGAACAAATAATATTTTGAGTTTGTCTATGAGCCCAAAATTATTATAGATTCACATGATCTAGTTAAACATTCCGAACGGCGTGAGTGTTTAATTATAATCGATACTTCTATCATGCAACCCGCGCACTAAGATCCGAACGGCCTGAGCTTGGAGTAGCGGGTTGGCTCTAATCAACGAACTGCGCTTGGTTAGACTTTAGATGGAGTGGATGTCCGAACGGCGTGACGTCTAGTATTGATACAGACCATTAATTAAAAGGATCATTGCACCGTGACCGTTAATGATCGTAAGCCGAATCGAATCAAGAAATTGCCCTGGTGTTGAAATTAGTTTTTAATATCTGAATTCCCCAATAGTTTAATCGTCTTAGTTTTTAATTTAGTTTTCGTCATTTTTTATCAAATCAAAACCCCCCTTTTTAAACAATCGTATCTGCACTTGAAATGTTTTTGGTATAATTGGTTAATCTGTATCCCTGAGGACACGAACCTTACTTCCACTCATACTAGTAGGTTTATTATATATTTATTTGTTGGATTCGACACCCAACACCCAGCGTCACGCGGGCCCGAGTTTTTGGAGCGGCATTTCACAGGTTCAAATATTTTTCTGAACCAGAACCCGTTTTTGAACCAGAACCCGTTTTTGCACGTGGACCCACATCAAACTCGAATCATACTAGTGAATGGTTAAACGGGGCAGAGTCGAAGGGATGGATAAGGAGGCATGGTGGGATTTCTCTTTATTTGACAATGGCTGACAGGAATGTATTGGGTTTGGCTTCAGCCTGGGAATAGTCGAGTTATTATGAACAATTTGTTTCATTGTAGTGTTTGCTTTTATTTGTGTGTTCTGTCGGGTTGGCCCAGGTAGCTACTCGTATAATGTGCCTGGATGAAACTATGGTTGTATATTGTTTTGGTGGAATAAAATCACGTTTGAATGTTAAGAAAATAAAAAATAAATAAGATAATCCGTAATATAGGGTTTTTTACCGATGGACGATGACAAGATATTGGAAGGACAAAGCCCAATTGACGGTCCATTGTGCGGCTCCTCCATGTATAGTTTTTAGCTAGAAATCCGTGACGAAGGATACCCACAAAGGGGTATTGTGCTTGCTTTTTTTTTTTTCTTCTAAATATTCTTTTGAGAAAATTACGCAATTAGTCCCTGTGGTTTGCCTTTAGTTTCACATTTAGGTATTAAGGTTTAAAAGTTTCTTGTTAAGGGTTTAAGTTTAGTTTTTGTAACATAATAGGGTATTAGCATTAACGAATGTTAATATTTAACTGAGTTTACCCTCATGTGACAAATGGTAAACCACAAGGACCAAGTGTGAAATTTAAGTGGGGCCCACCTAATACCATATTATGTTACAAAAACTAAACTTAAACCCTAAACATGAAACCTTTAAACCTTAATACCTAAAGGTGAAACTAAAGGCAAACCAAATGTGAAATTTAAGCGGGGCCCACCTAATAATCTAAAATAAAAAATATTGATGTTTGTGGTGGGGGTCGAACCCGGGTTGATGGCCGGGTCAATCCTAAAACTAAATGGATCAACCAACTGAGCCACTTATGTATTTGGTTTATTATTGAAACTTTTTTTTATAAAGCAATTATCAGATCGAACCTAGTTCCTTATAGTAACCCACGAATTTTAACCCTCAAACCCACTTCGATTGACATAGAATTAGACCACGGCTGTGAATGAAATCATAGGGCTATTAATCTACATTGAATTCTGATCAAAACCATGTAAAATAATCGAACTAACATGTTCGAATCGATGGTTAATTGGCTTATTAAAGACGCATGACGTCAACCTTTAATTCGTCGAATGGAGCTTGATTTGAATGTTTTAATGGAATTTTTTTTTATACAGAATGGATCGACTATCATATATACAGGTGTTTCAGTTCTCAATTCGTGGTATATACAATGAATTCGACAGGTGGGTTTGAGGGTTAATATTCGTGGGTTATTATAATGAACCAAATCAAAGTCATAACTGCTGTATAAAAAACTACGTATTCAATAATAAACCAAATGCACAAGTGGCGCAATTGGTTGATCCATTTGGTGTTAGGACCGACTCGGCCATCAACCCGGGTTCGACCCCCACTACATACATCAATATTTTTTATTTTAGATTAGAGAAAATTACGTAATTAGTCCTTGTGGTTTGCCTTTAGTTTCACCTTTAGGTATTAAGGTTTAAAAGTTTCATGTTAAGGGTTTAAGTTTAGTTATTGTAACATAATATGGTATTAGGTGGGCCCCACTTAAGTTTCACATTTGGTCTTTGTGGTTTATCATTTGTCACATGAGGGTAAACTCAGTTAAATATTAACCTCCGTTAATGCTAATATCCTATTATGTTACAAAAACTAAACTTAAACACTTAACATGAAACTTTTAAACCTTGATACCTAAAGGTGAAACTAAAGGCAAACCACATGGACTAGTTGCGTAATTTTCTCTATTCTTTTGTAACCTTCTGAAATTTGATTGTACGGTTATTTTATTTGATGAAATATCATTGGAAATGTATTTTTTTTTCTTATTTATCTTGCCATCCATCTATATTTCCCATATATTTATATATGCATACTAGATTATACCCCGGGAGCGTCTCAGGTTAAGAAATTTAATATGATACATCAATTTTTACATATGAAATAAACTGATGTATAACTCTAATATTAATATCTAATCTAAAACAAATTAACAATGTACAACTCCAATGCTAACACCTAACCTAAAAGAATGTAGAACTTTAATGTAACTCTAATATTAACACCTATCCTAAAGACTAAACAAATGTACAACTCTAACATACTAATATTGATACCTAACTTAAAACAACGTATAACTCTATTAACCTATTCGGCTCTGGTTGAAAAAAAAAATCATATTTACTGATTTAAACATAATTAGTGACTTGTCTGTCTATACATGATTAATGATTTACCTGAACACTTTGTGTTTTTTTTTTTCCTGTATGAACAAAACCCCACAAAAAAATTTCTTCGTTTTTTATATAGCACTATGATACTCGTTGGAAAGATAATAAAACGCTCGTTAATTTGGTGTAATTTTTTTTTAAAAAAATCTCGTATATTCAAGATATTAACGTTTAAAAATTATGGGAGGAAACATGAGTGTGAAAAATCCAATTTTGTTTTTAAATTGTTTTTTTTCTAAAACATCTCAATGTCACATGGGATTAAACATGACACACTCAAGGAAGAGAATGTCTCTTTGAGTGTCATGTCATTAAAATGACTTTGGTTTATTATATGTATAGATTAAAATCTCAAATTTTCCATAATATAATATTTTAGAATTTAGAAAATACCTTTATTAAAGTTCTTAAATAAAAATGATATTATTTAATAAACTTTCAAAATTCATTAAAGATTTTATAAAAATCAAATTATAAAAGCTTTATAAGTATACAACCTAATTTTTATGAAGTGCTACAAAAATTTATTTCATAAAGTTTAAGCTTTATTCTTTCAAAGAGATTATAATATATATTTGCAGAAAAATGTGCGATTTAACAATTAAATTTGTCTTAGAAAAAAGGAATGGTTTTAGAATAATTGTTAGAATTCTAAATTAGCCTAGTGTTATTTTAAAATCCCTACCATTTAAATCACAACGGTTAATATTATCATGAAAAGTTTTATATATTATCCAATGAATAATCTTTTTTAATAGCAAATTATTACTCTCTCCGTCTCATTTTAAATGTCCATTTTTCTACCTTTTGTTGTCCAAAATTAAATGTCATTTATAAGCAATTTCCAGTTTTGCCTATAAAAGACAAAAACAATCAAAGATTTGAAATAATAATTTAGGGATATTATTGTCATTTTTACAACATACAAACAAAGATTTTTAAATCTATGTGTTTTTGAGCCCAATAACATCTAAATTAGACAGAGGGAGTACATCAATCTGTCTTTTACTAGACTAATCGTCACCATTGAATAATTTTTTTATTAGAAAACAATAATCTGGACCATAATATTCAGTGCATGAGGCAGCTAACATGGGAAGGTTTTCTTGTCAATCTTTTCTTCTTTTGGTTACGTATTGCAGGTCCCAAAATTTACCATTATTGCAAATTTGAAAAGCAAAAGATTTTTTAAATAGTTATGTTTTTTGTCATAAAAAGTATTATACAGTATTAATTTTCTTTAAGTAAATTACAACACGTTTAGTGGCGGCGTACCCACACTATATCCCCTTAAAAAGTTAGTGTAATTTATAAGTAAAAATCCCAATTGTCCCATTAAAAGTTCGGTTAAACCCTCGATCACCCCCGTAGAATACAAATCCTAGGCCCCCTTAAAAAAACCGGTTTTGTTGAGAATCTTCCAACCCAAACCGGTTTGAGCCACCCTAAAAAATTTGACAATGGAAACAAGTTTAAATGCTAAAACCGGTTTTAAACCAGATCTAAATTAGTTTTGGTGGGTTGTGGTTTTCAACCCTAAAATCGGCAGGGCTGGTTTGGCCAAACTGGTTTGAGACCAAACTAAAAAAAACCGATTCGGTTTGGGCTCAAACCGGTATTTGTATACCTCTAGCGCGGGGCGAGAGCTTGGAGCAAATTTGTTTAATTTTTATCACTAACCTTTATACAACTCAATTACTTAGAGTTAAGTTAACCCATCATTATATATCACATTCACATTTTAACGAGGGTGAAAGATAAAAACCCCTCATCACCTACCGAACACACTGTTTTTTTTGTTTTTTTTTTTTCCCACATTTCACGTCTACCCATTCCAAGTGAAATTGAATTATTTGGTGCATCTGTATTAGCGTATTCGTACCATAATTTTGAATGGGGTCATACCTGAATAATAATTTATTCTGTCTCCCACCACCTAAAGTGAAAATCTATTATACTACCCATGTCTTCATTCGATGTGTTCGATTATTATTATTATTATTATTATTATTATTATTATTATTATTATTATTATTATTATTATTATTATTATTGTTATTTTTGGTTTCTAGAAACAAATCCAAATCCAGAAACTCGTAGGCTTTTACATGACGTGAAGGTTTAGGGTTAACTTGATTCAGTAACTTTTTTATTTGAGGAATTGAGGTCACGTCAGTTCAATAATTTTTATATATTAAATTGGTGTCACTAGATATTATATATTTTTTTTGGAAGATGACTTTTTTTTTTTAACGGAATTTGTAATACATGCTTAGAGCATTCACATCCCATTCACCATTTTTTACCCTATAATATAACAAAAAATCATACTTTTTAAAATTTATCTCTCATTTTTAAAAACCTTCCACATCCCCTCCACCATATTTACCTTTACCTTACTCACAAACACTTATTTTATTATATTCCTCGTTAAAATACACTCACAATAATTTGATATAGGGCAAATAGTAGCTTTTCATATATGAAAAGCTAGAAGGTTGATTTTTCAAAATATAAAGATGGGGTATAAAAATGGTGG
This sequence comes from Ambrosia x helenae, assembly GCA_030844895.1. Classification (NCBI taxonomy): domain Eukaryota; kingdom Viridiplantae; phylum Streptophyta; class Magnoliopsida; order Asterales; family Asteraceae; genus Ambrosia; species Ambrosia x helenae. Next base: position 29,422,972 of record CM061232.1, read on the forward strand.
ATGGGATGTAGGGTGTTTTTAGTAAGTTTTTTTAAATTTTGGAGATGGGGGGAGGTTTGATGGAGGGGATGTGAATGCTCTTATACAGGCCTAACCCTCCACTTCCCAGTCTATGTTGTCTGAACCGGGTCCACGCTGGTGGTAGTGTGGGCTTATCGGCTTCTGCCCAGAAACCGACCGCCTCCACACGAGCTCAGTTTTACTGTTGCCCGCTGGAGTAACGGCCGGATGAAAACCGGGTCAGCTCAAGTTCGAGCTCCTTCCACCGGGAAAGGCCAAGCTCTCCCCATTATTGCCTATGTCACTCAATTATCTCCCGTGAGAATCGAACTTGGGTCTCCAAGGGGAGACCAGTCCCTACCATCTGAGCTACAACTCAAGGACAGATATTACTAGGGGTGAGCAAACACCAAGAACCGGACCGACCCGACCAATACCCGACCCGAACCGATACCCGACTTACCTACAAAAGCAGAACCGAACTCAAAACCTTAAAGACGGGTCGGTCTTCGGTTATTGTACCAGTGGTCCTCCGGTTCCAAGTGCAAAAACCCGAAACCGATCCTGAACATTCAAATTCATCATTTTCTTATCAATACCATGGCTATTTCTTCCAATTTCCTGATCAAAGATCCTTTTAATTTCTTGGATTTCTTTCAAGTAAGTTGTTTGTAGATATATATTTCTCTTGAATCTTGACCTGCTTTTGTTTTGTCGGCTTCTTTAATTTCATAGACTAAACTTAATCACATCTTGTGATAATCACAAGTTGTATAAATTTGATTTGTTAACAGCTACACAAAACATATATTTGGTTATTAGTTTGCCTTTGACTTACCTCCCTAGCAACCATCAAGTGATGAATATCAGAGCAGGTTGATCGATTGTAGTTGTATGTGTGTAATTTAGTTATTATATCAACGATTTATCATGTTATAACTTATATTTAGGTTAACGGATTTAAAGAGGCTGATGGCATATTGACTCATTCACTTTATTTACAAATGTCGGTCCATCAGTTTTTTTCGGGTTTTCTATGTTCCTGGACCGGAACCGACCCGAACCCGACTTATCCACTAAATGCAGAACCGAGCATGACCCTAAGTACTACAAACCGGTCGGTTTCAGTCTCAAATCGGTCCCATTCTCGGGTTTTTTCGGTCCGACCCTAATTATGCTCACCCTAGATATTACATATATCTATGTAACAAATAAAACAAGTTGGTAGTAAAATGAGTCAAGTATAATGGGTTGTGTGAAAAGAAAAGAAGACAAAGTATAATGCGTTGCTTAAAAAAACTAAAAAATAAAACAAAGTGGAATACATTGGTTAAAATTTAAGAAAAGAATATAATAGGTTGATTGAAGAAAAAAAAAATAGAAAGAGAAGTATAATAGGTTGGTTAAACACCTAAAACATAAATAAAAAAATATGCTGAAAAAAAAACAAAGAATAAAGAGAATTCTGAAAATTGTTTTTAATAAAACAAGTTTATTTAGCTTACAAAAAAATTCAAAACTCCGTGAAACCAATTAAGAACTTAAACAATCCACCAAAGGGCTTTGGCCTGGCGGTATCAAGGTGTTGGATAAGGTTTTGTCTTTTCAAATGGTGAGCGGATCACATCCCGTGGGTGACAAAATAATTAGCCGTTCAAAAAAAAAAAAAAAAAAAAAAGTTAAACAATCCAACTGGTGGCCTAGGACGTGGCTACCATCCCCGTCAGTGCCACTCGGAAAGATACCTCACGTCGCACAAAACGCCCTTTCATGTGTGGTTAGAACCACGCTGCCCTCCACACCCCACTAGGGCGCCGTGTTCATGCCCATTTCTTGCAAAAGTTGTGCCACCTGAGCGCTACAGATAGTATAAGGGGTATTGAAGGAGGTAAGGGAAGAATACATGGAAAATGAGGTTTGGTAATTTATAAGTTATATCATGTATGTCATCACACTTGACTTTCTCACCCAATCTTGGGTGAGAACCAAAGCTTCAACTATTATGGTTAACAACCTTTTTCTATAAAGGCCTAGTACACAAACGCTCATACTAAACGCCGATTCAGATCAACGTTAGATATTTGAGTTGCTAAGATATTTAACAAATATACAAGGTCAACAAACAATAATTATGTAACAAATAATGTTAAGACTATCCGGAGTGGATGGCGTGGGAGGGCGGGAAGGGGGGGAACACCACCGCAAGGTGGCGTGGAAGGGGGCGGGGGTGGGGGGCGGGAGGGGTTTCACCGGCGTGGGGCAAATTGCTTGGACACGTGGCGATGGTTGATTGGTCAGTTTTTTTTTTTTTTTTTTTTTTTTAACTTTAACACAATATAATATTATTTCCTTCCCCCCCTCTTCTCCCCCCCCCCCCCCTCCACACCCCCCAATTATTTTCCCCCTCACAAGGGTCCCACAAGTGCCACATGGCGCTTCATCCCCCTCTTCCCCCCCCCCCCCCCCCCCCCCCCCCCCCCCACTCCTTATAGTCTAAGAAGGCTTGATCACATTCAACATCTTTCATTACGCGCTTTTTGAGAAGCCGAATTATACCCAACCTTGTCAAACATTTCTTTGTATGTATAACCAATCATGTAACCTATTCTCAACCTCTAGAAACAAACCTGCCACCTTTTCAATGAGTTGTTTAGATGTAGGATTTTCCTTGGTTATGTCTTACCAAAATCCGAATTTGCAGGCACTCTTTCTAAATAAGAGAAATAAGTATTGTCTTTAAGTTCATAAGCAAAAAATACATCCCTTAATCCACACAATATTTAACATCTCTTAGGTGGTGTTCCATCTAATAGTAGCAGAACAATCATCACATGAAAGCTTTATGATTTAACTATTAAATTTTCAATACACTTTTTAAACTTTTTCACCAAATAATTAATCGTCTTATCATTACTAGACGCGTTATCAACTGTCATGGTCATAACATTCTTTATCACCCAAGCCCAACCATGAATACAACTTTACAATTCATGACCCATATAATCCTCCTTAATCCTTATGACTATCAATGGGTCTAAAGCTAATAACTTGTGTATGCGTTACCAGATCATACTTGGTCGGGGCCGAATACTGTTATTGTACCATACCCATCCGACCGAACACCTACAAGCTCCCAAAACAAAGTGAGACTCAGTACTACAAGACCTAATAAACACAACTCTACTTGTGATCTAGATCCCAAAGTTGTTGCTAAAGAATAACTAAACTAATTTAGTGTTTAAAAAGAGATTAACAGTGAAGGTATTGTCAATGTATGGATACATGATAAGGTGTTAGAAAAATTCAGTCAGGTGTCAGATATGGTGTTACATGAATTGTTTAAAACATACAATAAAAAGGTTTGACAAGGTTGAATATAATTCGGTATCCCAAAAAGCATATAATGAAGATGTTGAATGTGATGATGGGAATGGCCTTTTCGCGAACTTTCTAAACGTGGAAGAAAGTTACTCGGTTGCAATAGAAACCAAGTTAAAAAGGTACCTAAAACAGGCAAAACTGAAATTTACTACCAAGTTTAACACACTTAGGTGGTGGAAACAAAATGCTATTAGGTTTCCAATCATATAACAAATGGCTTGAGGCAAACCGTGTTACCTTTTTCAAGCTTTTTTGACATTATCATTGTTTGCTAACTGTGTCAGCTTTTGTATGGCCGATCGTGCACTAAACGTGTTGTCAACCACATAGTTGAAGTTTTGGTTTGCACCAAGATTGAGTGCGAAAGTCAAGAAAGTCAATTGCGAAGAATGCGATATTGTAAAGGATGACGACATTGCCACGGGTAACAATACTTCTAAATTGGTTAATTTGTACCACATATACGTTATATGAACTTTCTTTGTTTCTTGTTTGATCATAGGGGATGAAGATGCAATAAACAAACAAAACCAAAAAGAAAAATCGATGATGCATAGTGACGATTAAGTATATTGTAGTTTTATTTTTTATACATTTTTGGGACAATTTGAATGTTTGTAACTTATTATTATTCTGGTATAATGGTTTTATAATTAAGTATGTTGCGGTACCAAAATGATAAAATCCCAAAAGGAACTCGGACCCGAAATCGATACTGTACAAATACCGACCGGCCATTAAGGTACAGTATATGGTACCGTTTTGGTCGTATCGATCTCATCCCTAATGGCTAATAACATACATAAAATATTTCAGTTATGTCTTTTGATGTAATATACTAATATTACATGCTTTTGCCAAGAACATAACTGTTTGGTACCAAACATTCAAAAACATTTTCCTTTACCCTGCAGAAGCTATAAATAATAACTAGGGCTACTCGTGCAAAATAACATATCTTTATGCTTTTACCAGTAACAACATACTTCCATTTTCTTTAACAATCATAACATAGTTTCATTTTTTCTTTTAACAAATTAGCTGCATAATTTATATTTACCAAATGTGAAAATATGCTGCAATTTAAAGTAAACCAACATGTCATTAAGATTCCTAGAAAAGATAATTGATAATTACCCGGTGTGGTTATTCATCCAAGCCAGAGACTCCGATTTCCTAAGCCGGCAAACTCTTTTGCGATGACTCCTCCCTTGTTTATGCTGTTCCCACTCATATGCCCCTCTAAGCACCTTATTTCCACATGCCTGCAAGTAAAAGTGGTTATTATTTATTAACTGCAAATCGCCAACAAATTTAAAAAACAAAAACAATCTGATTTTGGTCCATCTATTTATGAATGAGGTCACTCGGGTTATGTGTTATATCTAATGGGTCAAAAGTGTATAACAGGGAATATTAGCCCAAGGTAAACAAAATTAAAAGGGTTTTAAAAACATAACCTACTAAATCATTTTATTCGAGAAGGTTGTTTTTTATACAAAAAAAAAGTAAAAAATATTTAATGTCATGTTTGGCACACTAACTATACATGGAAAAAGTGAGTATTGGAAAAACCGTTTAACTCGCCATTTTGCCAGTTATATAGGACACCCTTTCCAAACATGTAATTGAAAACTCTTTCACATGCAAAGTTACAGGATTGGGAGGTGATTAACGGACTATAAACACCATACGGCTTATAACACAAGTAACACAGTTACACAGCAGCATGGAACTAACCTTGCATATATGCTGTGTCCATAAATCCCTTTCCATCAGTTTTAATCCTTTAATATCATTTCTTGCATCAAAATCACACTTCAGATCTTTTTCAAGATGAAATTTGATTATTTGGATTGATGGTTCAACCACATTTGCAGTCCATGACTCTTCGGTGAAACCTGAAAATAAAACAAACCGGAAATTACTGAAGTTACCATTCCTACGTCAAATAAATTACACAATATGTCCATGTTGTGGATCGAGACACTGAGTCATTACTTTTGAAAAATACGGATTTGGTCACAAAAGTTGGCCACTTTGTAATGTGATTGGTCTTTATCATTAACAAACGGTGACATCCTTCCCCCCTTCCAGCCCCCCCCCCCCCTCTCTCTCTCTCTCCCCCTCCCCCTCCCTCCCTCCCTCCCTCCCTCCCTCTCTCTCTCTCTCTCTCTCTCTCACTCCCTCTCCCTCCTCCCCCTCCACTCCTACAAGTTGTCTGATCCGCCACATTATCATCACGATACCCACTGAAAGAATCTAGAACTGGCACCTCCACATCATCCTCTGTGGTGGCTCCCTTCTTTCTCGCCTTCTTCACACCTCCATCAAAACAACTCATCTGCCTCTATATTATTAGTTGTATAAACTCAAAACTGTAATCGGTTCTTTGTGGACAACCATTCATGTCGTCGCGTCACCACTTTTGTATTCAACAACCTCTTCTCCTTCACAAAGGTGCTCACCAATCTGTTGCCAGATCTGGGCATTCCAATTGAACTATAAACCGCAATACCGTGGTTTATAAAATCCAATTTTAACTTTTTTTTTCCATCAATGACAATTCAATTTGTGTTCTTAAACCTACAGATCCTATCTATGTATGTCATTTTTGTTTGGTTTTCGTTTGTTTCGGTCTACGAATCCGAGAGGTGTTAACGGTTTAAGTTTCTGTCTTTGATGTTTTATTTCTGCAAATCTGGTTTCCAAAAATTTCAGCGGGGAGGAGGTTTGGGGCTGTGTATTATTTGATTGTTATTTTTTGTTTTAATTTAGAAGGGGTAAATGGTCATTTCACATCCATTTAAAAGCTATTCGTAACGTCTGTTAGTGACAAAAACCAACCGCATTACAGTGGCAAAAGGCTGGGGCTGAATCCGTAAAATTTTACAAGCAAGGACCGAATCCATAATATGAACATACCACATGAACCATCCGAGTAATTAACTCTTCCTACATCCCATGAAACGGCAACAATTTCATTCTCAGGAAAGCTTTAAAGTTAAAATTACATATTTGCTCATCATCATTAAAATATACGAGTTTTCATGTAAAAAGAAGATAATCACATATAAGTTGATGATATTGCTCAGTCCATAAAAAAAAATTCTTATATTTGAAGTTTATTTTAGACATTTGACAAATAGTAAAGCACTTCACCTAAACTATAATACTAGACTGCAAGTATGCAACGGGAAAAATACTATGATACCATATACTACTTTATAACAAGGGGTATGAGAAAAAGACATACATGAGAGACATTCTGTTGCATCAACATAATGTATGCTCCACCCAAACAATGTTCGTAGCCGATTAAGCCTTCTTCTCTGAGAAATAACATGATTAGAAGTTCTAAATTATAAACAATGATCAGGAGAGGACAATATATGTAAATCATTTAAATCAATAGATTCTATAGTGCCATGCCTAATAATAATAATAAGAGGCTAAGAGCTGATAAGAGTTGGAGAATGGGTCAAAACAATTTCAGCTTGAAACTAGTCATTTAAAATTCATATGAACCGCACAGAGTCATGGTGCAAAACACTTCTTTTTGTCTTTGAAAAAAGTATGCATAATTAATGTGTTAATTTTTATAAAAACAATATTGTTACACTAACTGTCTAAATCTTTGAATAAATTTTTTTTAGGGGAACGTATGCGTTAATAAAACAATGAACTTTGGACGAATCACAACCCGTTTGGCCAATTTGACTCATTCACCTTTTTAGCTATTCCTTTATTTTAACTGTTTTGTATAACACATGACATAAGAAAACAGGTCATAATCGCAACTCTATAACTATTAATCACGATTACTAAAAAGAGGTGTTGAAAACAATTCACCTGACGACGAACAAGCCTTCTGGTATTCAGTTTAACTTTGTCAATAGCATCTTGAAGAAGCTGTTTTAGTGGGTTCTCACCGGATGTACTCAAAATTCTGTTCATATTTTCTTTTAACTTCTCAACAGATGTAACTGCCAACCCTTGAGAAAGATAAACTCTTAAAAAGTCCTCAAACTCCCTGACACCAATGGCTTGCCTTAAACCTCGAGTGTAAACAGCCTCAGGGTTAAAAATATCATAAACTTCTTGAAGTAAACCAGAATCGATCATCTGATCCACCCTTTGATCTACAAATTTGTCTATAACAGGGAGAGAAGCGTTCACACATATAAAACAACAATTGTATCTCAAATTATCAGCATCTCCCCAGTTCTGCTCAGCCGCAAGCGAGATTAAATTAAAACTCAGTAAGATAGGTAAGGCTAAGTTTACATCAAAAACTGGGTTTCATCCAGTTAGTCGAGGAAGGCAATTCCAATTATTCATGGTATGTAGAGCTACCAGTTTCAACCTGATTCCTTATATATAAATCAATTTTATATTATGTTTAAATTTTAATCTCTTTCAGATTAAACATGTAATAGAAAAAAAAAAAACATAAAAACAAAGGGGTAAAATGGGTCAAAAGTCACCCACATTGTACTTCTACTGCGTAAACCTCCTAAATCATTTTATCAAAAAAATAACAATAATTCAATATTCGGATATATAAGCATATAAATTATGATAATTATTCAAAGAAAACAAAAACTTAAAGAGTTAGGACAAAGTGCTTCAACTTTCGAGTTAAGCCTACCATACAAAAACCATTCCCTTTGACAGACTCATTACCCATACCAGCCAACCTTTCATTTTGTCCTCTATAAATATATGTTTCAGAAGGATATGCAGTACCAACCTCCAAAGTCTTCTCTTGAAGATATTTGCTAGGAAGAACACCAGAGGAAGTATATAAATGAAGGTATTGACTTATCTGCAGAATTTAAATCACAATTAATGTGTAAGCCTGATTTGCAATACTACAGATGAGCGAGTGCATATCATTCATACAGAGATCATCAGCTACAGTAATTAAATCATTTTAAAACATGACTTCACTTACCTTTCTATGGTCATTTGGATGAATTCTATTAGCAGCAACTGGGTCAATAGCCTTGAGACTTTCATAACTATAACTAAAATTTTCTTCGCCTGGCACAAGTTGAATACGTGGTTCTTTATCTCCTGTTCACAACAAGGGTGAGAAACAATTCATGCCCACCTGTTAAAATAAGCACAAGAAGTACTAGTCAAAGAATGTTGTTGACCATTATTTTCATCTAAGCAGCTATCATCTGTATCTCCAAGTGATTCGTCTAAAAGGAATCGGCTCACAAGTGCCTAAAACCGCAAGAAGAAACAAGGGACACAATTGAAGGTCAGGAAAATGCAAATCAAACTAAACCATAAATTGAAGTCGCAAAAACAAATACCTACCTGAATATAGTAATTTGTGCCTCCAACAATGACAGGTAAGTGATTCCTGGATGTTATATCACGGATAAGCTGAAAATCAAAATAAGAAAGTTTTAATTGAAGTCAAATCGATCGCAAAACATTAACAAAACAGGAACAAGAAGAAAAATAGTCGGCCAGCTTACTTCTTATTGCTATAACATTATTCAAGAGCGTACAAAAAAAAATATTAAGATGCTATCCTTATTTAAAATAATCTAAGTTAACCCCTAAGCTAAATTAAATAAGGAAAAACCAAAATTAGGAAACAATCCTATAGCATCTTTCTTCTAGAATAATAAAATAACCAACCATTTAATTCTAAACCTTAACTATATACTGAAATCAACATGGCAACAACATTACTACGCAATGGACCAAGTATATCCACCCATAGCAGAGCTGCTGGTAGCGTTTGGGCAGGGGTGTAATTGTTACGGTAATATTAGTGTAAGGACGAAAATGTATAACAAACAATGTACTTGACTGGTTCAATGAATGATAACAGGATATCGATGATTTGAGTAAAAACCTTCTTCTCACTTAGTTTCTTTCTATTTGTCTAAATCGACCAACAGTTCAGGTTTTTTTCCCCTTACCTCTATCCCAGGGGATAGAGAGGCTACTCCCGGTAAGACTCCCGACTCCAAAAATCCTTTCTTCACTTGTACAGTTCAGAATAAATGCAAGCAACGACAGTTATAGAATCTCAATAAAGGGCAAACCCAATGCAAAAGGACCCCCCCCCCCCCACCCCACCCACCCAAGCGGCCTATCCTTGCCCTGCATTGCTTCCCTACCTCCATCAAACTACTAACTGGACAATCAGTTGATAAATACATGCCTTATGTGTATATATACTGAACAGAAGAACTCACAGGAATAGCATAATCTCTAAAATCCTTTGCAGTAAACTCGACCATAGGACTGATTGTACCTAAGAGATGGTGTGGCACTCCTACATAGACATAGAATCCCAAAATGAATAACAAATCATTTAGGTGAGAACAAACTGAAGAGTGTCAGTTTAATAGATAGAAACCTTACTAGTTCAATCAGTTAGTAAGCTTAACAGAATGTGCATAAGTCAGTTAGTGAGTCAATTGTTCAACTGTGTCAGCTTTCAATAATGCATATAGCACACGTGAAAACGCTCAGAATTGATAACAAACTATCTATTCCATTTTATCTCTTCTCCTTTACATATGTGTTAGTGTGAAATTTACTAGTTAAACCACGCAACTGACCACTAATAATCAGTGTTGTAAAAATCAGGATTAATCGCTGAATGCTGCTCCTAGTCTGACACTATCGATACGCAGTCAATATCTTTGAAGCATTTGAAAAATTATACATCCGATCTTAGTTGTCAAAAGCGCACCTAGGCGCAAGGCGCAACCACGCGCACCAAGTGCGCTGCGCCCTGTGAGGCGCCGCCTAGGACTGAGGCGCACTATCGGGGCTGGTTTCAGGCTGATTTTCACCCAAATTCATGCTAAAAGTTGCCTAAACCTCTAAAACATCCTAAATGAGTTATGAACAAGTCCTAAACAACCCTAAAACATCCTAATGTAGCCCTAAACAAGCCCTAAACATCTCTAAAATCCCTAAAAAAATGTATTTTATACTATGCGCCTAATTATAAAAAGCCCTCGTTTTTTATGCGCCTTGCGCCTAGGCTCCGGGCTCGGCCTATGCGCCTTGAGTGCGCCTAGGCGCTTTGACAACTATGCATCCGATTAATAAGTTTGAAAAATTATACATAAACTTTTACAAAAATTTTGTACAGTAACGTAACTATCCCACCGCCCAACCAACGCCTAGCGATTTATACATCCATGCTGATAACTGATAATCAGTGTCAACAATCCAGAATAAAAAATTAAACAAAATGACATCAAATTGTACTCGGATACAAATAATATCATCAAAATTAATCAAACCTTTCTGATCGTGAACCGGAACTTTATTAGTCAAAACATCCAATCCTTCATACACCTGATGATTCAAAAACTCACAATACAGATAACAAATGCTTCAATAATATGATGTGTGTGTGTGTGTGTATATATAATCAGAGTAATAATGCATGAAATTGTGCAAACCTGCATAGAATCAGCGTTAATGATTTCAATATGGAAGTGTGAAGCTAGGTCAATTGCGAGTCGTGATTTTCCTGAACCTGTTGCTCCCATTATCACCACTAATTTAGGCTTCATATTATAAATTTTAGGGCGTTCTTGTTCTTCTTCGTTAGGGTTTATGACACTGTTATTCTCCATGTGTTTGAACTTTGAAGACTGCATTCTGTCACGGAGTAACTCTCTTGACTCACGTGCGGCTCTTAGACTCCTTCTAAGATCAGCCTTTGACCTGACTATGATACGATTCGGAAGCGATAGATGTAAGAGTAACAAGATTGTTAATTAAATAAACCTTTATTGATTACAAGGAAGAGTAATACAAGAGCTTTACAATGCTTTTACAAGGTGAATGCCTTAGTGTTTTGGAGGTGCCTAGCAAATGTGACATGGTCACCTATTTATACTAGTCCCTCATGATCTAGATTATTCTAGAGTTTTCTATACATAATATCTATGATGTTTACATAGAACTTTCTAGAATCCTAACATAGAACTTTCTAGAATCCTAACCCTTAATATCTTGGATATTTTGTTGGATTATTCTAGTCCCTTCTTGATCTTTTCCATGCTTCTAGGCTGGTCTAGTGCAACCTAGAATGTTCTAGAATGTTGCACCTTGGTGTAGCCCAAAACATTGCCTTATGATCAGAATTTGATGTTGTTTGAGCTGAATTTTGAGCGGGTCATGACATTCTCCCCCACCTAAACTCACGACGCCCTCGTCGTGCATCATTAGTGGTGTTTGACCCACTCTCCTTAGTCACGTCACACTCATGTCTATTGTTGGTCCCGAACATAAGTCGCATGGCTGACACTGTTTTACCTTGACGCTTAGTGTCATGCTCCATTTTTACCATGCGTATATGGCCACTATCCATTATGCACAGAGTATCCATAAACGGTATTGGAAAGGCTTGTACCTGCGAGAGAAAGTCCATCCCGAGTACCAACTTATAATCGTCCATGGGAACAATTGATAAGTCCATTATGCCTTCCCAGTCCCCGATCTTGGCTTTGACCCCTTCCACCATACCATCAATTAGTTTGGGGTCCCCATATGCAGCCTTGATCCATGCTAACTCCTTAGTTGCTTTGAGCCCGAGCCTTGCTGCCTCATCCTTTGCAACATAATTGTGACTTGCTCCTGTATCGACCATTGCTCGTGTTGGCACCCCATTTATTTCCAGGCGTACGAAATGAAGCCCGGTGGCTTTTGGCTCTATAATCGGGTTCGTAGCATCCACCTTTGCCACTCCTGGCCCCGACTTGCTAGTGCATCTGTTGCACTTAGCTCCTTGTGGTTCTCCGACCACCCTGCCTTTGGTACGCTTTCTGGTCCTCCTCTTGCGTCCCTTAGGCTTTCTCTTCGGGTTCGTGGCTTGCCCATGTGCCACTCCTAGCCCCGATTTTCCCATAGAGTTAAGGAGTTGTATCACCCCAAGTCGTGCCTCTTGATCCTCCTCTTTTTCCTGTGCAATCATCGCGTGCAGGCTGGCCTTCTTCGGACAAAACCGGGCAATGTGTCCTTGTTTCCCACAAATGAAACACCCATCATCTTGATTAGTGGCGTTACGTGCATCATTCTTTCGGTTTTGATCCCGCTTAACTCCCCTACCATGCTCATGATTATTCCTTTCATTTGCTGGTTTAGATGGTTGAACCTCCCTTAGGTCGTGTAGACTTTCAGCAGCGGCAATGGCTGAAGCTAGATCTTCAACCTTGCGGCGCTCTAACTCAGTCTTTGCCTAGGGTTGTAACCCATCCAGGAAGTAAAACAGGGCATCCTCATCCGAAAGGTCCGGAATCGCCAAAGTTAGAGTAGTGAATTCGGTTACATACTCTTGAATTGACCCTTCATGCTTGAGCTTACGAAGCCGACTCTTTGCCTCGTGTTTAGCATTTACTGGATAGAATTGTCTTTTAAGGTCCCGAATAAATTCATCCCAAGTATTGATAGTGCACGTACCTTGCTCGACATCTGCGTGTCTACGACGCCACCATAAAGCCGCGGTATCCTTCAGGTACATTGTGGCCGTCTTGATCTTAGTCGCGTCGTCCACAATGCCGACCCCCTCCAAGTATCGCTCTATCTCCCAAACGAAGTCGTCAACAACCCTTGCCTCACGTTTGCCTTCAAACGGACTTGGTTTAGGGACTTTGACCTTCGGAGCGAAAGGGTTAGCATCCCCACTCATGCTAACCAAGGCCTTGCCGCATTCATTCACCTTGGCCTCTAACCCAATCAAGCTTCTATGGCAGTCTTGGGACAACTCGTCCATGTCTCGACGCAGCTTAGCGATCTCCTCCTTAACTATCGCCATCACCTCATTGCGGAGTACTTGGACAGCCAACTTCAAGTCTTCTCGGAGCTCAAGAAAATCGTTGCCTAACGAATCGAGCTGCTCGAGTGTGTCGTTGACCTGCAAACCCATCCTGGTTATGCTTTTTTTCTATGTCCCCAAATCGTGTTTCCAAGGCCCTCTCCTTGGACACGCTTCTGCCCTTTTTCCCAGCTCCTTGTCGTGTTCTTTCCCGACCACGTCTTCCTTCTTCCTGTGCAACGTTGTCAATCGTTGCAACAACATCAACCTTGTTTGGATCTGTCGCCATCCCAACGAATCAACTTGCTCTGATACCACTTGTCACGGAGTAACTCTCTTGACTCACGTGCGGCTCTTAGACTCCTTCTAAGATCAGCCTTTGACCTGACTATGATACGATTCGGAAGCGATAGATGTAAGAGTAACAAGATTGTTAATTAAATAAACCTTTATTGATTACAAGGAAGAGTAATACAAGAGCTTTACAATGCTTTTACAAGGTGAATGCCTTAGTGTTTTGGAGGTGCCTAGCAAATGTGACATGGTCACCTATTTATACTAGTCCCTCATGATCTAGATTATTCTAGAGTTTTCTATACATAATATCTATGATGTTTACATAGAACTTTCTAGAATCCTAACATAGAACTTTCTAGAATCCTAACCCTTAATATCTTGGATATTTTGTTGGATTATTCTAGTCCCTTCTTGATCTTTTCCATGCTTCTAGGCTGGTCTAGTGCAACCTAGAATGTTCTAGAATGTTGCACCTTGGTGTAGCCCAAAACATTGCCTTATGATCAGAATTTGATGTTGTTTGAGCTGAATTTTGAGCGGGTCATGACAATTCGCTAAGGTTTGTATTTGAAATTGAACGTTTTGGTTGCTAAGAGCATGTTTGAACTTTGCAACTACTTTCGAGTCCAAACCCAAACTTGTTTGGTAAGGTGAAAAGGGCGTGAAATGACATTTTCGCGCCCCATTCACACCCAAACACCGCCTCCCGGGCGTTAAAGGGGGCTCTCGCGAAATATTTCACGGGGCAGGGGACACTCCACCCTCCAATCAGATTCTTCCATGTTTTCAAGGTTATTTTATTATTTTCTTTTTTTTAATTAAATTTTAATACATTAAAATATTTAAAAGGTGTACTTTTGCCCCTTTAACGTTCAATTCACTTGGAAAGGGGCTGTGTTCTCGTGTGAAAGGGGTGTGAATTTTGCCCATTTAACGCCCATTTCATGTTTTCCATTACGTATGGTCTAAGAACAAAAAGCATTGCTTAACTGGACCGTCTCTTAGGACTGTTAATTTTATTTTCTTTTGTTGTTCTGATAATCACCTTTCTTACAAAGAGTGAAGACATTTTGAGTCCCTATTGTCTGGCCATTTTAAATACTTGAGTCTAAAATTCAAACTTGTCTTGATCAGAGTCCCATTGGTTTCTAATTTTAACTACCTGAACCCAAACAACAAACGTCATCCAAATAATCAGTGAAATCTCACCACGTGCATAGCACGTGAGGGGTATTTTTGTCCAATCACCCCTATCCTCCAACGTCCTTTGCACGCATATTTATGCCATCTTCCTTAAAGCTAACAATCCTATATTTTCATCACAAAGAAATCGTTCAATGGCTCAGATTTAGTACTCGTGTGGTGATGCAACTCGCAAGTCTGGTTAGAACATCATGAGCCTCAACAAATATCGCGCGTCGATTCTATTGTTGTTCAAGAGATATTTTTTGTTTTTTTTTTTGTTTTTTTTTTTTTTTTTGTTAAACTTGTTAAGATTTTATTTTGTAAACTAGCTACTGAAATAGTCCCTCCCATAAACTAAGCTAAATTTTTGCAATTGAAACGATCAGGGTGCGAATTGTGGGTTTGTAAGTTGGACGGATCCTCCATTGTGTAAACGGGCTACCGAAATAATTCCAAGACTACTTAGATCCATCAATGATCACAAAGAGACTGGTAGGAGAAGTGCAATTGAGATCATGAGACTCAAATGTGTTCTACTTTTACTTGAGTTTCTATGTAATTTACTTTGTAAACAAATGAGATGATTTTGGTCATTTATTGTATCCAACTGACCTAGTTTTGGCTAAAAATTGTAAAGGTGAAATTGGAAGCATGTATAAACTTATTATGAATGAAATGCACCTTGTTTGCTTCTGTATATGACATTGGTAATTATTCAACTGATTTGCAATTGGTGTTGTATAAGTGTATATGACAATGATAATTGGAAGCATAATTTTTTTGTTGCTCATTTGCAAACAATGTATCACTTGTAGGTTGCATGATTGACCAAGACACAAGATGCATTACCAAAACATACATGCATGCATACATACATACTGACCAAAACAATGACAATTACCTACATACATGCATACATTTGCAAACAAATGGATTTAAACAGATTATTTGGATAGCGTTTGCAAATTGGACTCGAGTAGTTAAAATTAGAAACAATTGGGACTCGGACAAGTTTAGGTTTTGTTGGGCTCGCATTTTAGTCGACCTTAAAATGCTTAAATTGTGACATTTTAGGTGAGTTTATGTTGACCGAAACCATACAGGGAATTTACTTGAACGAGCTCATGTTGTAAAACTATGCTCAAACTTTAATAAGTCAATCGGCTTGCCCAATTTAACATGAGCAAGTTACAATTTAAGAATCGGCATATTATACACAAACCAACCGCACAAAAGTATACTAACTCTAAAATCAAGAACAAAACAAGAAACCTCGAAGATAAATAATCATCGTGGAGAACCGAACCACTACTGTCTTAGCATCTGTTTTATAGTTTTCTCAACATGACAAAAATGGAGTTAGATTAGCAACAAAACATTTACCAAGTAACGTTAGCCTTTCTGTTTCAATACTAAGGTAGTTCAAACCGCGTCTCACGGCAACGCGCAGGTAGCTACACCTCTAGTTGTAATAAAATCTAAGAAAAAAGTCAAATTAATATTAAAAGACAAAAAACAAGATTATTGAAACTAGACACATTAGAAGCATGTGTATCATAATATTTTTAACTAACAAAAGTTAGAACTCCAAAATTTTTGCGAAGTCTAAAAACAAAACCAATTAACTTATGACAAAATTAAGTGAAAGAACATAACAAAATGAAAGCATGCCTCTGACAAAGGGCCAAATCCCTTAGTCGAATAAACTGAATCCCAAGTCCTGAAAAAATAAATAAAAATGTAAGCGAACGATTCAAAAAAACCAATTAAAACCGAATAATGCAGATGATTCGTTAAAGAAGCTTACATCATCAGAGTCCTCTTTCTCTTCAACCTTCTCCTCTTTCTTTGCCTCAGCTGCGGCAGCAGCAGGTGCAGCACCGTCACCAGTTGCAGCAGCAACTGCAACACCGCCACCACCGGATGGAACTGAAGCCAACTTCTCCCTTCCGGAAGCAATTAGTTCTGTGATATCTTTACCGTCAACTTCCTTCAATAACAATTCCATTTTATCTTCATCTGCATCAGCTCCAACTGCAGTTTACAAGTTAAAGGTTTACTTCAAGCTTTTGTACAGATCACATACACAAATTATTACTAGGGGTGTAAACAAGCCAAGCCCGAGCCTAACTGGGAACAAGCTCGGCTCGTCATTATTTTATGAAGCTCGAGCTCGGCTTGGTTCGAGCCTAATACTTTGAGCTTGAGCTCGGCTCAAAAGTAAACCCCAAAAACTCGAGCCCGACTTGAAATAATTTTAGAACAATTTCAAAGGAGCTAAAAACTCGGCTCGAGCTCGCTTCGATAGCTTAAACGAGACAAAGCTTGGCTCGCCAATGTTAAATAGTAGGTATACTATAAATAAAATAATAATAATATAAAATTTTTTTGGACTCATGTAGGCTCGCGAGCCTAAACGGACTTTGTATGAAAAGCTCAAGCTCAGGCTCGATAACTAAACGAGTCATTTTTCAAGCTCGGGCTCGTTAAGGATCAGCTCGTTCCGATCCCGAGTCGCTCTCGAGCCATTGCGCATCATTTACACCCCTACAAATTGATTTTAGTAAAATTTGTCACCCCTAGCTCAAACAAATAACAATATAACATAACACATGTTTTTCAAAAAAAAATTAAGAATCTAAACCGAAAAACAAAAACTTCATAGTCATTACATCAACAGAAACTCAAACTAACAAAATTGTCTGGCGGCGGTGGGGTACCGACAAGCGATTAAGTTGGAATTGTCAGGCAGGAATAAGTTGGAATTTTATACGTAGTATTTCAAATTATATATATACACAGAAAAAAAAATTTCTAAATTTTATATATAAATTTTCAAACTTGTCAATCAGATTGGATTAATAAGTATAATTTCTTAAGTACTTTAAAGAATATGACACATAAATAATAATTTTGTCTCTGTGTTTGTTCCCAATTCTCATTAAAAAAATGTTATTAGTATCTTTCAAACAATAACAATCAATCCATTTAATTAAAAAAATGAAATTCAAGATGGCACATAAATATATATATTTTTTTTGTAAATAATACCTGAACCAAGAATGCTCTTCAAATCATCAGCAGATGGAGAGGTGTTACCACCCAACAAAGCCAACAAATAAGCAGCAACAACCTTCATTATGCTGCATTAAACAACACAAATTCAATCAAAAATGGTCCTTAATGTTGTTACAATGGCATTCTGATTTATACATAATGGAATTGGGAATACTTATTGTAGCAATTGATTGAAGAATACGATACCTGTAATGTGTTATTTGTTGAAGACGATGATCCGTATGTATCCCTTGCGTCCTTTGTGTTCGGTTGAAACCCTAATTGACTATTTATAGGTTTGTTAAGACCCTTATGTGGGCCATTATTTTGTTCTAGTCCATTTCGAACTTATGGGTTTTTTTTTTATTTTAGTTTTCGGTTTGGTCCAAATTGGTTCGGGTTAAGAATCGGTTTTAGGGTTGAAAACTTGAACCCACCCAAACCAGTTTGGACCAGGTTTAAAACCGGTTTTAACGTTTAAACCAATTTTTTTTAATCAATTTATTTAGGCGGGCTCACCCTCGTTCTGTTTGAAACCGATTCTCAACGCAAAAAATATCAAACCTGTATCAAACTGTCGGGTCGGGTTGGACCCAAACCGGTTTTTGTGTTGGGTTGGTTCTTGATTCGCCCGGGCCAAATCTGGTTTTTTGTACACCCTATCGTATAATCACGTCTCTCAAAATATTTTAGAGATAAATGTAACTCTTAGCTAAATTAGGGGCATTCACATCACCTTTCACGTCTCTGTATACCGGCTTGATTGTTCTGTTTCGAGAAAACGATTGACGACACAATATAAATACAAAAATCACTTCGGACCTAAAATACCATCCTCTCTTTACAATGTATTTTCATAAAGTGACATCAACTATTTATTTTCACAAAAATAGTGTGAGTTCTAATCAAAATGGACAATATAATATGTACATTCTTTTTTTTTTAACGGCCAACAAATTGGAATCACTCACGGAACACTGGAGTATCATCGTGTCACCAATGTTACCACGCGATCATATTCCACCACCAAGTCACCAATTCAGGAGGAAACTCATAATAATTATGAGAAAACCCCATTTGTGAGATTCGAACCTAGGACCTTATGGTTCCTAAGTCTTATCTCACCACCAAAATGCCGCTGGGCTATAATGCCTTTGGCATATGTACATTCTAGAATGTGTAATCTCACTTAAAACATTATTAATTTGTTTAAGGGGCTGTTTGGTAGCCTCTTAATGATCATTCAGATACTACCTCTTAATGGTCCATAACCTCTGAATGGTTAAGAGGTAACCTTAAATCTGAATGGTTAAGAGGCAACCATTAAGATGTTACCACTTAGCTGTCCATACTTAAAATTACATCTTAACCATTAAGAGACTATGAACCATTCAGATGTAGCCTCTTAATGACCATTCAGAGGCTACAACTCTTATTTTGTTTTATAGATTCCACATGGAAATTAAAAAAAAAATGTTGAAAAGGGATGGATCCCCCCATTTTCAGCAGACTTAAATCTTTGCCAGTTTTGGTTGGAGATTAACAAACAGTTACATTCATAACCATCTGCTTTCCACCCTCTTTCCAATTCTTCTCTTTATTATTGGGTATTCAAATAATCATCCAAATTTTGCTTAATTTCATGATGTTTTAACCCAATTTCACATAGGGTTTATACCCATTTCAAGAACTTTAACACCCCATGAAATCACAACATTTTGATCCAAAAATGTTGTCATTCACAACTTTAATCTTGTTAGGTTAATGGGTCTGAGTTTTTTTTAATACCCAATCCATTAAAAATTTAAAACCATCCAAATTCATCATGGAATAACATTACATGTTATTGCACACCACCTGTTCGACGAAATGGCTGACAGAAATGGAGGTTCATTTTATTCAAGTGGGTTACTATCTTGGAAATCTTTGATTGCTTTATTGTCACTTGGGTTAACCGTGTTCATGTTATCTTGGTCATTAGTGTTGAACTCGGGTCGGTATGAATTCATTGATCAGAATATGTTTCCTCATTTGAAACATTATAATCCACTAGTAACTGGTTATGGACAAGAAGCAGCTCTTAAAGTGTTTATGTATGATTTACCCTCTGAGTTTCATTTTGAGCTGTTGTATTGGAAGCCTGATGGTTACACTCCGTGGCCAGATATTCGTTCGAAAGTACCTGAATATCCCGGTGTGTTAAATGTGCAACATAGCGTGGCGTATTGGCTTACGTTAGATCTTTTAGCCTCGGAATTCGACAATGTAGGTGCACGAAGCGCGATTAGAGTGCATAACTCGAGTGAAGCTGATGTGATATTTGTCCCCTTTTTCTCTTCCATATGTTTTAATCGGTTTTCGAGGTCGAATACGCAACAGAAAACCAACAGGAACAAAGAACTGCAGGAGAAGTTGGTTAAGTACATAACGGTTCAGCCTGAATGGAAACGGTCGGGTGGGATAGACCATGTGGTTGTGGCGCACCATCCGAATAGCTTACTCGATGCAAGAATGCAACTTTGGCCAGCCATGTTTATTCTTTCTGATTTTGGAAGGTACCCACCAACTATAGCAAACATTAACAAAGATGTGATTGCTCCTTACAAGCATGTCATCAAAAGCTATGTCAATGACTCATCTGGTTTTGATTCCCGTCCGATCTTGCTGTTTTTCCAGGGAACGGTTTACAGGAAAGATGGCGGCTTTGTCCGTCAAGAGATCTTTTATCTTTTAAAGAAAGAAAAAGACGTTCATTTCGCATTTGGTAGTGTTCAAAACGAAGGGATTCATTCGGCGACAAAAGGAATGCGGTCATCAAAATTCTGTCTTAATATAGCAGGGGACACCCCCTCATCGAATCGGTTGTTTGATGCCATTGTTAGCCACTGTGTTCCTGTGATCATCAGTGATGACATTGAGCTACCCTTTGAAGATGTACTTGATTACTCTGAGTTCTGTATATTCATTCGAACATCGGACGCTTTAAAAGACAAGTTTCTTATAAACTTTATACGAAGCATCGGTAGAGACGAGTGGACTCGGAAATGGGAAAAGCTTAAAGAAGTTGAGCACTTTTTTGAGTACCAGTATCCGTCTAAGAAGAACGATGCTGTGCAGATGATATGGCGATCTGTGGCGAAAAAGGTTCCTGTTATAAAGAGGAAATTACACGCAGGTAGACGGTTTTCGCAGTTTGAAAAAGCTGCTAGTAAGTCAAGTTTTCCATTGCCAAGAAACTTAATATCTTGACAAAAGAAGAAATTGATGGTAGAGGATAGAATGTACAAGGAAATAGGATTGTTAGATGAAAATTTGTTCATTATTACTTGGATCATCAACAGTTTTGTAATGTGATTTGATCTTTAGCTCATGCCTCAAAATTTTGATAATTTGCTAGACAATAGTTTTTGGTAGCAAAATGAGTGGGTCAGATCCAGTGACGAATTCAGGAATGATTTCCAGGGGGTTCGTTTCGTAGATTCTCACTTATTTTCACTAATTTTTCAACTTTTTCCACGAAGGTTTTTTTTTTTTTTTTTTTTTTTTTCAATTCGAGGGGTTCCCACCCCCTTTGGATCCATCACTGGTCAGATCAAACTGGGTAATTTTTAAGGATGTATTCGAATAAGTAGAACTGAACCAGACTGCAAATCATCTACACAACTGGTCCGGTTAAGTACTCTTAAACCGCCTTCACTTGGCCAACCAGATCGGTAGTTAGACTGAATTTTCGCTTTTTATTTTATTTATTTTTTGTTCTATTTCTTGATCAAACAAACAAGAACAAATGTAACAAGCAATACAAAATCAAACCTTGTTACGATTCAAAAGTCGATTAGAAAGATTTAGATCGAAACCGAACTAATAAAAATCGAAACGAGAGCAAACAGAAGTGACATCCAAATAAATCAAAGATATGTCACAACCAAACATATCAGCGGTAACTTATCACCAATGTGACATCTACACGCGTTTATCAGGTAACATCTACACACGTATATCATATTAATATTGTAAAAGAATAGTGACAGTGTAATTACCGTTGCGTACATCAACATTTCAGCGGTAACTTATCACCGATGCAACAGTAACGCATGTAATGCAGGTAACAATGCATACATTAATACATTATCGGTAACACATAATATCTCATACAGTAGACCAAGAACTTAAGTAGTGTATGTGACATTGCATACATTAGTATCTTTAGTTTGTAATGTATGCAACAATGATTACACTAAAGTATAATTAGTAACAATATAATGTAATCAAGAACACATGGTTCTCATTTTAGGTCGCCCCACATACCTGTTTGATATACTTACATGTTTAAAATAGTAGAAATTTATGTGTTACATACTTATAATAATTATCATATTAGGTAGTGTTAAAAGGAATAACAATTTTACATGCGAGGCTTATTACATGGTCAAGACAAAATATAAAAAGTAAAAAGTTAATTACAGTTTCATTGGTGCAGAAGAAAACCATGGTATTTTTGTAGAATAATCTTATATAATAATAACAATAATAAAAAAATCCAAGGAACAAAGTAGCAAGATACATTTGACAATAATTGGTGCAACTCACCATTCTTTTTAGCCTTCTTCCCCAAACTCTTTTGTGAATCGCTCATGAACCTCAAGGTCACTTTTGCTCACTGTCGGCCTCTGCCTCGCGAGAACCTTGTCAAAATCTGTTCGCATGATCGGTGGTGGACTAATCTGCAATTTATCTCATATTAGCTATTTTAGTATTTTTACCAATTTGACCTGTACTAAAATCATAAACTCTACTTTTTTTTATTAGGTATTAGAAAATTACATGATTAGTCAACCAATTGACCCGGAAGAAATTTCATTACCTTTTCTGCCAATCCTTTTGTTGCAAGCTCCTGCATGGTTGTTTGGACAGCCCCAGGTTGTTTTGGACCACATGGTACCCACAAACCATCATTTGTGTTAATGAAAAACATGGCATCCTGAGTTTTACGTACGGGTTCAAAGAGAACATCCTTAACCTACAAAAGCCATATATGTTATTAGACTTGGCGGATATGATACGCATTCCAAAATGTTATGTTTGAATCATGGAAGTAATTGGAAGAGCTGCACTTACACAAACAGCAATATCAGAACCAGAAAATCCTTCGGTCTTACGAGCCAAGGCCTCAAAGTCGCTTTCAGTTAAGTTATTTGGTGTATCTCCTAAATGCACCTGTATACCAAGCCACATTGTATACATTTTTTTTCATAAACATGCAAATAGGTAGAATAAAAAAGGTAAAGCTACAAAGGAGACGGATCCACTGGGTTATACGAGTCGAAAAACTCCCAAACTGTATTTTTAATGGATACAAAAATCACATTACTATTACAAAAATATAGTTGGAGTAAATAAAGTAATTATATTACACAAGTTATTTAAAAAAATTATATAAAAAACGGACAAAATCCAAGCCAACCAGACCCGTTCAACGCACAGTCATAAACAAAGGATGATTCATTTTGACCCAAACCCATGTTGACTTGTTACACAACCTGCTTAACTTGCAAACAATTGAGAATATTACAGCCCAAATTTGAAGAAACATCGTATCTTATATCAGAAAAATACATCAACAGAAAGACCTGCCGAATAGTAAATATTTGTAGAGGACTAGAGGACCATCATTACCTTGAACATGTGTTGTCGTGCCTTCATATCTGGGAGTGGAATGTATATACGCTTGTCAAAACGCCGGCGGATAGCCTTCAACAATTATTTAAAAATAATAACATAGCTGGCTAGAGTTTTAGTATTTAACAAAAATTATTATTAATTTTCTAAAAGACCTGATCCAGAGAGTAGGGTGTATTTGTTGCTGCAAGTACTAGAACTTTATCATCATTGTGTCCTACGCCCTGAAAGAATTAAATGTTCATAGCGGTGCTGGCTAATTAGTAGCAAATTATTTTTCTTTTTTGGGTTTTTATAATCACCTGCATCTGAACAAGAATTTCAGTTTTAATACGCCTTGAAGCTTCACTCTCATTGCCTTCTCCACGTTGACCACTCAGAGAGTCAATCTCATCAATAAAAATAATGGAGGGTGCGCTTTCACGAGCCATTTCAAAAAGATTTGACACGAGCTTTTCACTTTCTCCCATCCACTTTGAAACAAGATCTGAAGATGAAACACTGCACCAAACCACCAGTTGGCACTTGCCAACTCATTGGCCTAAGTCCATGAATGTAAAAAAAGAAACCAAATCGAAAGTTCTTTTTGGTTCAGATATATAAATATCGTTAGCTTTAAGTCAAGACATGTGGCCTACATCCTTAAATCCATAATTGCAAAACGGAACACAAGAGAACTTAATTCAGTTAAAATACACAATGAACTGATGTATATTACATGCCTCTTACACTATGTCACCATTACTATGCAGAACCAAAAAAAAAAAAAGCAACTTAGTTTTGACACAAGCTCAAAGAAGAAATCAAAATACGAAATATCTTGAAGGCCTTAGAGAAATCAGAAATCCTATTATGCAAACTATGTATTGCCATGCATTATGCATATATTCACAAATATGAATTAATAGAATAATAGTAAGATAGTTACATCAGCGACATATCAAGGGCTGGAACGAGGGTTGCATAGAAGTGATGTGCGTGAACTAATGAAGTACGCCAAGTCGCCAATGAGTTGTAAGGTTCGTAAATTAAAGTCTGAGTCTAAGAAACTTTCACGATTCTTGTTTGTATACTAGGTCCTCGGTGTGGGTCAAAAGAGGTCACGTTGGATTGACCCCGAAGATGTTATGATGTATTTGGAGGTTTTATGCATTTTAATAAACTTTGGATGGCTTTTGATACATTTCACTTGTATGCATTTTAGTTAGAAAAAACACTTAACCCGTTTGATTCATTAAAGATAAAAACATATAAACGAAATCTACCAAGTTATCGACTAATGGAACAAATTTCCACCTTTAGCAGACATGGATTTGACTTCCCTTAGTGTTGATTTTAGGCCATTCTATTCAATTCAGTATCACCCCTAAGCAACATTTGTGCAAGTCTTAGGCTCTGAGCTTTGGAAAAAAGCATTTACCAGTACTAAGAAACCTATATTGTCGCTAAATTCCATGTGCTTGGCATGATTAATTCTTCAATTCCTTATGATACTTCATCTTGAATCTTGATTTACTTTTAAGTCATACCATACCATGGTGGTATTGAAGTGTCACGTGTGCTTGTGTCAAACGTTTAAAATACGCCATTTTGTTTTATTAAAGTTTAATACCTCATATGAGACAATCACCAGCACCATGGAGGTTGTATGAAGTGTGGTTTTGATTCTAATGTCATATCCACCTAATGCTCAATCTATATCCTTTCTTCTAAGAGTCGTACTAATATAAAGTCTAAAGAAGTAGATGGTTATAATCAAAAGAATAAAACTTTTTCATAGACTTTAAGCTTACTGCATGCATACTAGAGAAACTATGAACCTGGATTTAACCTTAGGAATCCATAGTTGCAACACTGTGTACTGAAGTACTGAACAACAACTAAAATAATATGTAATGAAGAGAGGAAAAAATGTTAGGGGCATCATGCATACGTACTCATAGATATACGCATGCATATATACATATGTTCATACATGCATAGATCATAGTTGTCAAAAGCGCTCGCCTAGGGCGCCTAGGCGATGAAATTCCTAGAAGCGACCCTAGGCCGCTTTTCTCTCCTAGATAAATAAAGCAATGATTTTTTTTTTTTTTTTGAAAGTTCAGGTTTTACAGTTTTATTATTGTTTTCTGTTGGTGGAAGTTCAGGTTTTACAGTTTTATTATTGTTTTCTGATCATATGAGACTATGAGTAATTATTTCATGTTGCAGTTTTCATGTTTTCATGTTTTATTATTGTCTTCTGATCATATGCTTCAGTTTTATTATTGTATTCTGATCTAAGCAGTTAATGCGGAAAAATATCGGTTATCGGTCAAGGACCGATATTTGATATATCGGTTTTCGCGGTGAGATATCGGTGAGATATCGGTATATGAATATATATCAAATTTCATAAATAACTAGGATTACAAATGAAATATACAAACTTAGAGGGACTAAAATGGAGAAAAGAAAACTTTGTACATAACTCTTTCTTAAAAGTTAGAGCTAAAAGTTTAATATTGAAACCTAGAGGGTGTAAAGTGACACAAAGACAAACTTAATTAAGAAACCCTAAATAAAAAGATAAGCATCGCCTCCTTTATCATCTTCTTCAATAAGCCCTTCTAGGGTTTCTGTCAAACAGCCGCAAAATTAAGAAGCAACAGCTTACATTCTACATTCTTACAGAGAAGGAAGACGAAGCATCTGAACAGGTATGTTATTTCTTCACAATCACAGAATCAAAATGGGCAAAAAAACAAAGGAAACCGAGATTTTCGGTGAGATGACCGAGATTTTTAAGTCATATCGGCCGATATATCGCCGATATCGGCCGATATTATCGCTACCGAGATAATAACCGATATTCTTGACCGATATTACTTCTTAGGGCCGATAACCGAGATCTCGGACCGATATAACCGAGATCTCGCCGATATTAACTGCTTAGATTCTGATCATATGAGTGTTACTGTTTTATTATTGTTTTCTGATCATATGCATCAGTTTTATTATTGTTTTCTGATCATGAGTATTACTGTTTTATTATTGTTTCTGGTCATATGGAAGAGCAAGTGGATGCAGCTGGAAAAGGGAAGACAATTGATGACAATGACGACTTTGATTGTTGATGGTAAACCTTTTGGATTTTAAGTTTTATTATTTTGTACATTTTGAACTATTTTTTGGTTTTCAAGTATGAATAACTTGCTATTTGGATGTTTTGGTGGTTTTTAATCATGGTGCAACTTTATTATATTGATCTTTATTGCTTATAGTTGTTATTTTTTAGTGATTTTGGTGATTTTCCCATTTTTTTTATTTGCGCTTTCTATTTCTCAGGCCCACGCTTTTTTTGCGCTTCTCGCCTAGGCCACATGCGGTACCAAAGCGCCTTGAGTGCGCTTTACGCCTTTGACAACTATGGCATAGATGTGTTTTCTCCATACATACCTATGTATGTGAAGTGTGAAGTGCGAAGTGTGAACTAGTCTAAAGTAAAGTCCGATATCACTAACCACAGTTGTTAGCATTTTGTAAGTAACAAACGTAATGAAGAGGATTCCATTGTACGTAGGGTTAAAAATAAGGAAACACTGAATTAATCTATGTTTATTAAGATTTAACACCTGAAAAATGTAGAGTCTGCTTCAGTGGCAACAGCCTTCGCTAAGTATGACTTTCCTGTCCCTGGTGGACCATATAAAAGAAAAGCTCTCCAAGGCCGCCTTTTACCTAACACAAAACGAAATATCAAGTTGTCAACAAAGACACGATATAAATCCATGAAACATGAGTATGTTGAGCTACTCATTCCCTCTACAAGTTAATTCCCTCTAATACCAAATAAAGAGCTTTTTGAACGAAATATAAAATTAAGAATGCATGTTACATGGCCGTGTGAGTTCCATTACATCACCTCATAAAACATTCCTACAAGTTCTATAGTAACATATTTGTCTCATATAAACCTCCATTGTACCAATCCAGCAGATTCCATAAAAAGTAGTACACTTAATGTCAAACGTTAGTGACTAAAAAAACCATTCTTTAAACTTGTTAAGAACTGATGATCATATCATTCTAGCAACAAAACACTAAACTGTTCAGAGCTTTTATTAGTATCACAAACTACAAAAACACAATGGTAAGTCATGTTGACTCTGTGTTTTAAAAAGCGCACTCTAGCGCGAGGCGCACCTAGGCGCCAGTCCTTGCACCTCATGTGACACAAGGCAAGCACCATACATAAAGCGTAAGAAAAGCGCGATTTTTGGCCAAAAAAGCTCTTGAGGCGCACGCTTTCGTACGGGGGCTGTTTTTATGCTTAAAATTGTTATACATGTAGTTAAAAAGGTTGTACATTTAAGTTAAATCATATATAAACCTTATTTGTATCTATATTTTGGGTAAATCATAAATGATGCTAAAAACCTATGGCATATATAAAAAAAAAAATTATATAATCGTCTTGCGCCTCGCGTACGGAAATCTCACCGCTTTTGCGCTTTGCGCCTCGGTTTTAGACCTCGTCGCTTTTGTGCGCTTCGCGTTTTCTAAAACCAAGTGTTGACTTCTTTATTCGAAATAAAACCTAAAATTCATTTACCTCATTAACTAGTAATGCTCAAAAACTAACACCTTTGAACTAGTTAATCCACAAGTATAATCTTATAAGTTATACCTAATAAATAAGTAACCGGCGATGACACCTCACTTATTTCACCAATTCGTATTCTATTTCTTAACCACTTATCACTTAAAGTGAGTAATCCCAATCATACATAATCATATCTTCATCACAAACTATCCAACATTTTGTTTATTCAACCCGTGCAATACACCAATATGGCCGTATCTACTTTCTAACCTACTTACCTAACAAACAATAACACTATAAAATTATATCAATTATCAAACTATCAACAATCAAGCAATACCAACCGGTAAAAAACTGCGGAAATTTAACCGGCAGAATAACCGCCTCCTGCAGCGCTTGTTTCGCACTCTCAAGCCCCGCCACATCATTCCACTTCACATTCGGCTTCTCCCGAACAATCGCCGAGTTCAATCCCGCCCTAAGTTTCGAATTCTCCTCATTATCTCCCCCACCCCCACCCCCTTCCCCATCCTTAGGTTTCGTCTTCGGCCGTGCAGCCACCGCCGCATCACCGCCGTTAGCCGCCGGTCCAGCGCCACCGTCATCCAACACCGCCCTAATCTCCTCAGCACGACGCAAATACTCAGTGAATTTCTGTGTAATTGCTTCTCGAATCTTAGGGTTTTTTTCGTACTTTAAGTGGGTTTTGAAATACTCTAAAGCGTTCATGTATAAAGGGAAGGCTTTGGAGTAGTTTCCTGCGTTGTCTTCTTGTACGGCTTGCTTTACGTACTCGATTGCTTGTTCTTTGAAGTTGCTGTACATGGTTGTTGGTTGGATCGAAGGATTGGATTGGATTGGATTGGATTGGATTGGGATTATTGATTGGGTTTTTATAAAAATAATAATAATAATAATAAAATTAGGGTTTGGTATTTGGGGGAAAAGGGTTGAAGAAGATGGTGGTGATCAGGTGACGACGCAGGGATGAAGAAATGTGTTTCAAATTGTTTGTGCTCACGCCATTGGGATTATTATGTCTTTTGGGACAATATAATTTGATGTTAGTTAATTAATTTCTATCTCCCGGACTTTTATATTGGCGGTTTTTCTAATAAGGACACCGTCCCTTCAAAGTCACAAAAAACTTTGGCGAATGTTCTGTTTAGCAAAACTGCTCAGAGTCTGGGAGAAGTTTTTGAGTTGTCCTCCCGTCAGAAGGCGGTGATTGAATGCCTAAAGAGCCCTCATGCTCAGGATTTTTTTACCGTTATCTCGATTGAGGAGTTGGGTCAATGCATGTCTGCAGTGGAATACAGGGCTATACTCAAGTACCGGTTGATGATCCCTATGTACCCGGAAGACGAAACATGCCCCATCTGCCGTAAAGCTTGCATGGATAAATACGGGGAGCACGCAATTCATTGCAAATAGCTCCCTGGATTTAAATATCGGCACGACTGGGTGAGGGACGTTTTGTGGGACATCTTGAGAAAAGCTGGGATTTCTGCCAAAAAGGAGGCCCCTGTAAATTTTCTCACAGACCCTGCGGAAGGGAGATCCACCCTGCGACCTGCAGATCTGCTTGTCTTTGGTTGGGAAAAGGGGAAACATGCTTGCGTGGACCTCACAGGGGTATTGTAACATCGCAAAATTTTCCCCAAATCCTAATACGCACATTATATTTTTTTTTATCATTCATAATGTGCCTAAGTCCTTATTTTACTACCACACAATTTATATATATATATATATATATATATATATAGATTCATAATAATGATAATAATAATAATAATATTTCAGTTACTTTTTATAATATATATATATATATATACATATAGAAACAACACAAACTTATCTTAGTGATAACCACATTAACCCACCCTTACCAAACTTATTTCAGAAGCCCAGAACTAGCCCAAACCACCAAGCCCATACCCGGCCCATCTCCACCTCTCCTTCTCTCTTTATAAAAAAAATGAATTGTCTGGACCGGGAATCGAACCCGCGTCCAGACCGGTTCAGCTCTTAACACACATCACCCAACCATCTGGTCTACACAGCATTTGTGACATAAACCAAACCCGAATTTGTTATAAACACCCTTGATTTTCAACAATTGACTTGGGATAGTCAACTGTTACGAACGGGATTCCATAATCACCTAAATTGGACGTGTTTTATTCTCTACATGGCATGATTGCATGATGTCCGGCCTACCCTTCATCAATTACACGAACAATTACAATCAATTTGACCAAATTGATTGATTATACGCGTGGACCATTCAAAACAAGTCAAACCTTCCAATTTTACAACCTGGACCTAAGCACTATAAATTGGACCTCATACCACATCCTCACCTCGCCGAACAATCTCTCCCAACCCCCAATTTCACTTAAAAAATCCTCTGTTATTGGTTTTTAATCGTGTTTTGACTTCGGGCTTGACAGAGCAATTCGTATCGTAAACGTGTTTGTAAGTGTGATGTTTGTTATGGGTTTCAATTATCGGAACCTACACAACAGTAACCCCATGATTAATTGGGTTAATGTTGTGTGATTGTGTCAATTGCAAATTCTAGGGTTTCGTATGATTATTTGGGGAAAAACTGTTTAGCGAATGATTATAAAGTTTAAACAAACTGAATCCAAACACAACCACAGGTCTAGACCAAGTGGTTGTGTCTGGTGCATTCATCCTAAGCCACCCGGGTTCGAGTCCCGGCAGTGGCGTTCCTTTTTCTTTTTTTTCATTTTTAAAACAAACAAACCCCATTTAATTATATATAATACATATAACTTTATAAATTCATTTTTAAATATTAAAACTCTTTTATAAATTCTAAAAAAATTATTTTTAGATAATCTGATGTAAAAGTTTTATCCACAATTTTTAGTTTTCGAAAATTAATTTATTTAATATATATAATAATTAAATCAATTTTATTTTATTATATTTATAAAATTCCATTAAAATATCAAAACAATTTTATAATTTCCCACAAAAATTATCCTGAGTTTGTATAATGATAAACTTTTCTGAAATGATTTTTAATTCTGAAAAATCGTTTATTTAATATTTTTAATCAATTTTTGTTAGTTTTAATCATAATTAAATCATAATAAATTCAATTTTCAATATTTTTACACCAAAATTTTATACAATTTATTTCTGAATATTTAGAACAGAAATATAAATTTTAAACTAATAATTCTTTAATTTTAATATTTTTTAAATATTAAAGTTAAACTTTGACAATTTGTTATAAATAGAATTAATATTCTATTTTAAAAAAAAATAATTTTGTAAAAATTATTTTTACACTTTAAACACATTATTGTGACCATCTTAAATTTAAATTTCATAAAAAGATTTTTGGTTAATTAATTATTAATATTCTCTCAATTATCAAACATTTTTAATAATAATCAAACAAGCATTTATCCCCAAATCGAAACCCTAGAACTTATACATTTGTAGACTAGATAGACTTAGACATATTTATTACCTTATTATAGGGTGATACTTGACACATTTGGGCAACACCACTATTCAATTTTTCAACAGATATAACATTTTGCTAAGGTGAGTTTTACATAGCCCCTTTTCTATTTATCACCATTTTTGGGGTGAAACATGTTACAACATTATTTATGCAATTCAATCATCAATGTGTCTATGTGTATTTCTATGTTGCATTATGTCTTGAACATGACTAGGGTAAGCACAATTCTGGCATAAACATTCATCAGCCAAACGGTATACATTGATAGATCTATTGGACTGACAATCCCACCCGGATACGTGCCTCCTACCAAGGTTGCGTGGGTGTTTGTTACTGCAATATAAACGAGTGAACCATGAGCGTATGGGATGTACCACAATACAACAGTCACAATGGTTGATTATGCACTCGATTTACTTCTAGTATGTTTTCACACATGGACTAGATTGCCATGACACATGAATTGCACAACAATTTTATTCGATTATCAAAACCTATGTAATTCTCACCAACTTTTGTTGACCCAAAATATTTTCAACTTAACATGTTTCAGGTTCTACTTGCTTGTGGATTTAAATTGATGCTTGAAGATGTGTGCATAGTTTTATTCAATTTGATGTACGAATTCTCGTAGAACAATTGTATGTAATTTATCTAAATCATATAATGAAATTTATTATTTACCATGAGCTACTGAACAATCATCAATACGTGACATCCCGATGTTTCCGCCATCGGTTGGGGGTGTTACAGGTATCTCCTTTGGTTGGGTTAAGGGAAACATGGTTTGTAGCTGGGCAAGCATCGAGAAAAGCGGAATCGAAGAAAGTAGATAAGCATGCTAAAGCTTGTGCAGAGAACCAACATGTCTTTATCCCTTTGGCCTTTGATACCTTTGGCTCCCTAGCGCCAGAAGTTGTTCGTTTCTTGACCAGGGTCCAACGGGTCGTCCACAGCAATAGTTCATCTCCAGAGGGGCAAGGATTTGTCTTTGGTAGACTAGGGTTCGCAATTCAGAAAGGGGTGGCGGCGCAGCTTGTTGCTCGTCTACCTTCTATTGTGATGTAAGTTTCGTATTTTGTTTTAATGAAAAGGAAATTCCCAGAAAAAAAAATTGAGAAAAAAAAATTAATTAATTAATATTTAATTTAATAATAATAATAATCTATAATATATTATAATGCACTAGTAGGAAACCCGCGCGATACAGATCTCAGTAATCTTCAAATAAAAGTCTTGTACTTTGTTGAATGCCCGTAAAATATGTAAACCATTAATAGGATGTTTTCCATATACACACAAATAGTCTTTTGTATGTTGCTTAGTGAGTTAAAGAGCGCATAATCCATTTAAAAAATAGGGTTGGGTTATTCTACAAAGGCTACATAAAATCGAGCGTCTTTTTATCTTTGATATGAGTACCATATTGTTATACTTTTGAAAAAAAGTCAAAAACCCACTTGCGTAAGACACAATGAGCACCAATTAAATATAGGGTATAAAACATAATCAACATCTAATAAAACACAATGGACGATATACTAAAGACACAATGAATAGAAGACTAAAACACAATGAATACTTTTGAAAAAAAAAAAGTTGAAAACACAGTTGCGTAAGACACAATGGATGACATACTAAAGACACAAAGAACAGAAGACTAAAACACAATGAATACTTTAAAAAAAAAAGTCAAAAACCCAGTTGTGTAAGACACAATGGATGACATAATAAGGATACAATGAATAGAAGACTAAAACACAATAAATACTTTTGAAAAAAAAAAGTTGAAAAGACACAATGGACGACATACTAAAGACACAAAGAACAGAAGACTAAAACACAATGAATACTTAAAAAAAAAAAGTCAAAAACCCAGTTGTGTAAGACACAATGGATGACATAATAAGGACACAATGAATAGAAGACTAAAACACAATGAATACTTTTGAAAAAAAAAAGTTGAAAACCCAATTGCGTAAGACACAATGGAGATAACGTAAAACACAATGAGTACCAATTAAATATGCAATGAACAATAGGGTATAAAACATAATGAACAGTCTAATAAAACACAATGGACGGCATACTAAAGACACAATAAACAGAAGACTAAAACAAAATGAATAATAGACTTAAACACAATGAACAACATAATAAAACACAATGTACACCTAAATACAAAACTTATTTGCGTAAAACACAATGAAAAGCATACTAAAAACACAATGGACAAGGTTAAATCATGTGTAGACTAAAAAACATCTATCTATATATATAAAAGAAAACGTATATGCTGACGTGGCGTGCAATGGAGGCCTCAACCTCCCCTTGAGAGTGCCACGTGGCATCATAATTGAAAGATTTTAGTGTTTTTAAACTATTTCCTTTTTTAATTAAAAAAAAGATAAACATAAAACCCTAAATTAAATTGAGTTATTTTAGGAAAAAAAGAATTTAAAAATAAATTTAAAATTTTCTCTCTCATGTTTTCTCCCATAATTTTTAAACGTTTATATCTTTTATATACAGGATTTTTTAAAGAAAAAAATTACACCAAATTAACGAGCGTTTTATTATCTTTCCAACGAGTACCATGGTCCTATATAAAAAACAGAGAAAAATCGACTATTTTTTGTGGGGTTTCGTTCATACAGGAAAAAAAACACACAAAGTGTTCATGTTATTCATTAATCATGTTTTTTCTTTTAAACCAGATTTTTATCTACGATGTTGAAAATCAACCCAATCGCCATGTTATCATTGAAATTTTACTAGGTATACTTCATCAAGAGAAGTTAGGAGAAATGATTCTTTAGATTATTACTGATTAGGTTTTAGATTAGGGAATATGAGTTATTACTGATTAGAATACTATGAACATGCAATGATTGAGAGATTTTGTGGTTAGTTAACTTGAGTCATTTGCAATAGGTTATCACGTAAAATTAGATTTTTCAACCCCGGGACCCTCCCGGGATAATCAGCTAGTAAATAATATATTTATAAAGCACATGTGCATACTATAACACAATAAACGAGCAGAACACACAACGGAGAAGAAAACCCATTTAACAAGATTTTTTTTTTAAATTTTAATGTAGCAATGTGGTACTCATATTAAAGATAAAAAAACGCTCGTTAATATGATGAAATTTTGTTGAAAAAAAAATATCGTATGAAAAAGTTATAGACGTTTTAAAATGATGAGGGGAATTGACATGTGCATTCCATGTGGAGAGAGAAAGTCAACAAATGTGGTTTTCCTTTTATGCCCTTCCTCTAATTTATTATTTATTTTTTTTCAAACACACTAATCTCAACCATTCAAATATATAATCAATGGATCACAATCCTTCTCACCCTTCTTAGAAAAAGTGTCTTGTGTATTTAATCCTAACCCTTAAAAAACATGCTTTTAAATTAAAGTACTTGTGTTGTGGCAACATATTCGATTTTCTCTTTTGAAAAACAATTGTTAAAATGGGATGCAATTAGAATGATGAAGTGAAATTTAATGGTAGTGAAACATGTTAAAATGGGTGGTAATTAGAATGTGATTGTTATGGTTTAATAGACAATTTCTGGTAATTCTTAAACTTGATTTAAGCTCTTATATTGATTGAATCACTTAAATGTTTAGTTTAAGAAAACAATATCAAACAAATTATTACACAACATAATACAATTTAGTTTCTGTGGAAAAGAAAACATATACAAAAGGGAGCTATAAAATCATATAATTGATTATTACTCCTTAGGTTCTTGATCTTGATTTTCATGTTAGTTCGTGAAACGGAATTAGAAAAGATATGATATAACAAGTTTATTTTTACATTTATCTTGGATTTTATGATTCCTAATAGGGGTGAGCAAACAACAAGAACCGACCCGACCCGCCCAATACCCGAACCGACCCGATACCTGACCATACTATAAATTTGGAACCAAAATCAAGACCGTGAAGACGGGTCGGTCTTCGGTCTTGTCCCGACGGTTTCTACGGTTCCGACATAAAAAACCGAACCCGACCATTTAGGATGTTCAGATTCTCCAAATTCTTCATCAAACGACACCAATTTCTTACAGGTATAGTAATAGGCTTCAAACAATATGTATATAATATCAATTCTCAAACCACGTGTTTATGATATCACTGGATTACATTGTTGAGAAGCTGTGATGTTAAGGAAGAAAGAATGCTTTACTGCTGTTGTTCTCCTTCGAAGCTTTAGAAAATAGTCTTTCATGAATCATTTTCATCCACTAAAACTTAAAATGTGGTTTACATTTTTTTTTCTTAAAATTAAAGGTTCTGCAGGTAAAAGCTTTGGGGAATGGAAGACTGCCGGTTAAAACTAGACAGGTGTCGGTTAAAAGAGAGATAAAAATACAGTTTTCACTAAAACCACGTGGCCCCTGGTTTTACACTACTTTTTACCAAAATAAATTAAAGTGAATATACAACCCCTTTAAACAAAAACCAGGTAATGCTACTCATATGCTCTCACCTAATGAAACGACTAGAAGAAACAAAAACCTTTTTAGTTTCACAACTAATTTATGCTTCTTATAAATGGATTCTGAAGCTTAGTTCTAATTTCTAAGTTTACTAGAGAGCCGAAAGTCTCATATATAAGCTTTGGTTTGTTCTCCTATTTCAATTTTTTAGTTTCAGATGAGTTATTTAGTTATTCATCGGGTCGGTCTTCTTCTTATCGGTTTTCCTCCGTACATACCCGAGAACCGAACCGAAACCGAATTTTGCTTTATCTTAGAACCGAAAACCACCCAATTATGTACAATACGGTTCAGGTTCGGGGTTTTTTTCGGGTCGGGTTTCCGTTATTTTCGGGTTAAACCGAAATCTGCTCACCCTTAATTCCTAATTATTGAGAATCACTCTAGTTGATAGAACTCCTTTCAACTAATGGGAATATGTCACCTCACCCTATTATTTTTTCTGGATGAAGGACAATTTAGACATTTCACAACCCTTTTAGAGGGGCGGTTTTGTCAAGATAGACCTAATGACAATTCACTTTTTCTTGTTTAAAATGACATCTCTCTCACTCTCTTTCATTTTTTCTTTAATAACCGGATCCATCTTTCTCTCTCTTTCATTTTCTTAAATTCATCTCTTTCATAAAATGTCTTTTCTTCATCTTAAAAACAAATCATGGAACAAGATAATTAAGAAGTATCTTGTGGCTAGTGATTTTTTGAGTTGTATGTGTGCAGTAATATGTGGTGACTGGTTGTTGTGTTAACATCTATAAAATTCTGTTATAGGTTTTTTTTTTCAGCAACTTTGTGTCACTAGTAACATTTTTTTTCTTACATCTATGTAAGTTCGTTGGGCACTTTGATGTTGTGTTTACAACTGTACAGTTGTTTGTACATACATGTTACACTTATGTGAAAACACATGTTACTTTTTTTTCCTTTTGTTTTACATTTGTGTAAAGTTTGTTTGTTTAGTAGTTTCTTGTGTTTTGATGTTCGAATATTTGGAGACCTACTGGGATTATTGATAAATTTATAGCCTTAAGACTTTTT
The DNA here is from genome assembly GCA_030844895.1 of Ambrosia x helenae. NCBI lineage: Eukaryota > Viridiplantae > Streptophyta > Magnoliopsida > Asterales > Asteraceae > Ambrosia > Ambrosia x helenae. The sequence goes on from CM061232.1 coordinate 29,460,043, forward strand.
TATGATGTGATGGTGTGCATTGGGGCAACTTTACGACAAATGAGAGAGAAGGTTCATGTAAATTTACATAACAACTCATATTGAACAATTTAAGTAATAAAATAATCTTCACCATACAAGACAAAAAGATCAACACCAGATTCAATGTAAACCATTCGATGCTAAGAAATCAATGGTCGTAAGGAGTTTTTATGGCTCTCATAACTTATACGCGTTCTCATTTTATCTTAACCCTATGTGTGTATTTATTCATTAAATATATCATTATTAAGAAATGATCATTTTATTAAAAGTTTTGGTTCTTACAACTAACTTAACATTATGAACCATGGATTAAAATATGGTTGAACTTAAATATAATTTTAAAAAGTGAAATTAAGTACTACACATGGAAAACAATGCTATGTAGTTTTTAGATGTGTATATTTTTTTCCTCTTTCCTTTTCACCACTATGTGTAGTCTCAAGGGGTGCTCAAAAAATCTAAAATCCGAAAAAACCGAAATTCAATTCAAAATCCAACATGAAAAAACCGATCTGAATTCTTATTTGGATATTCGGATGGATCCGATCCGAATCTGAATTACTTATTCGGATATTCGATCGGATTCGGATTTTAGAATTGAAAATTTTGGATTATTTATGTTATTCGGATATCCAAATAAACCGAATAAACTTCAATTGGATTTTAGTAAGGGAATGACACATTGCATGAAATTAGTTCAACCCATGAGCCATGATGCCAATACTATATCATAGTTCTTTAACACTGCCCATTTATATATATGACTAGTTGGTTTCACGTTTCGTGATGCTTGATTTTGTGTTCAAGACTGTGTTTTGAAGTTTGATTTGTGTTTTAAATCTACATTTTGAAGACTATGTTTTGAACTTTGAACTTTATATTTGTGTTTAAGACTAATTTCTACTTCCACTTTTGTTTGTTTACTAACTTCAAATTAGTAAAATGTTAGGTACTATAAATTAGGAAAAATTATAAAAAAATTGAAAAATATTGTCCAGTTTAATTTGTATTGTTTGGATATCCGTTCGGATTATTCGGATTTATCCGAATCTGATCCGCATTGAATTCGAGTAGATTTGGATCGGATGAGTATACACTATACACCATTTCAGATCGGACCGGATTTCGGATATGTTCCTAAAATTTAAAATGTGAATAATCCGGTCCGAACAACCTAATTAACCCATTATCCAATCCGATGAACACTACCTCCAATGTATGGGGGCCAGGGGTTAGACACTTCTCTCAAATGGTGGCTACATAGCCTATATATCTTCTAAATGTAAATGTCATGTGTGAAAATTTGACAAAATTACAATTTTTGTCCTTTATTTTGTCCAAAATTATGGAACAAGTCATTTAAAAAGAATACTTTCAGTCTTTGTCCTTTATTTCAATATTTGCTTACAACTTTTGTCCTTTACACTAACGTGGTTAGTTTTTCTCAGTTAAATCCCTCACATGCATTGCACGTGAGGGTATATTTGTAATTTCCTTCTCGTTTTAACCTGATTATAAATACCCCTCCCTTATAACCCTCCCTTTTAACAATTGAAACCCTCAATCGTCCCCAATCTTAACAACACAGAAAAACAAACCCTAGATGATTATTGATACACGATAATGACAGGTAATCAAAGAAAACCTCGATACATTATTCGTCAAGTACTTGAACAGAGTGATGTTGATGAACTTTATGGTGAGTTTAATCAGTGATTCTCCTTAGTTTAGTTTTTTATTTTATTTTATTTTTTAAATGTTGGGTTGTAACTTTCTAAATGTTCAAATGCAGTTGGTTCACCCTAGTTGTTTTCGATCAAGTTGCATCATGATGGGTCTTCTGATGTATTTTGATGTGTCATGCTTGTTAAAGCATTAAACACTATGTTTTTAAACTACTTTGACTTGTTATGGTTAATATGTTATGGTTAATATGGTATGCAATGAGCAGTTTCTGATAATATGTTATGGTTAATATGGTATCCACATTGACCCATTTACCCCCCATTGATAAATAGCACACTGCATATATCATCCATCTTAACCCAGTTCCATATTGACCCATTTACCACACAATTAATAAATAACAGGTTGCATATATCATCCATCTTGACCCATTTCCATATTGACCCTTTACCACACATTGATAAATATCAGTATTACAAACCACACATACTAACCAAAATATTAACTTCATTTCATTATCCCTTACAAAGTTCTTACAAACTGATTACATGGTACTAAGGAATTAGGAAAATTTAAGAACTAGGGATTTTCTTTGCTAATAATCATTCATTACATCTTCATTACTAAAACAACAATAAAAAACCCAACCCAACTAGCCATCAACGGCTTCTTCAGAACCTTAGCAGTCAATCGACTCTTTGTTAGCTGTTCTTCCATCTCATTACGGGATCTCAGCAGACCAGGGATGACATCCATGGATCTTTCACACATTGGTGGATCAAACCAACCAATGAACCGGCATCTTGATCCAACCACAGGACAAACATAGAAACGTCGACGAGGGTTCCTTGCAGTCCACGAGGTTCGCACAACAGCTACTTGACCACACCAACAAAACACCATCTTTTCCGGAAGGAGAGGTTTTTATCGTTGATTTGAAACCCTAAATTGAAATGGGGAAAGTGAATGTGAAGAACGATTATAATTTTATAAGGAGGGAGGGGGTTTTTTAATCAGTTTAAAAGGAGAAGGAATTTACAAATATACCCTCACGTGCAATGCATGTGAGGGATTTAACTGAGAAAAACTAACCAGGTTAGTGTAAAGGACAAAAGTTGTAAGCAAACATTGAAATAAAGGACAAAGACTGAAAGTATTCTTTTTAAAGGACTTGTTCCATAATTTTGGACAAAATAAAGGACACAAATTGTAATTTTGTCGTGAAAATTTTATTGGTTTTCAAATGTGACTTTGCGTGTCTTCGGGCGCAGATCTCTAAACAATCCTATCTACGACGAAGCCCCTAGGTAATAGCCGCAAGAGATGTTTATTTTCGCAAATCTCATTACTCAATGTACATTAATGTCCTTTTCACTTTAAAATTAAAAATTATATAAAGATGATTTTATTATTGTAGCATGATTTTTGAAATATTATATTATATGTTGATGCCTACTTGATGATGATTTAGAGTACCCGTAGTGGCATGGTTATGTGGCGTTATAAGCCACCATAGCGCCGGAAACACCGCCCCCCCAGGCGCTATGGTGGCGTTATGGTGGTATCAAGCCAACAGGATAGCGAGCGTTTTGCTTGTGAAATCGTGCATTTGACCGTTGAACGGTCCAAAATTAAAAAAAAAAATCTGATTTATTTAATTATTATCTATATATATATACTTCATCTTCTACAACATCAACACACACATATACAATTCACACACACAAACAATTCATACATACACACACTCTTTACAAACCAAAAACCAAAAACCAAACCTATGGCAGCCTGGACGAATACAGAGCAACTCGAGTTAGTGCGGGCGTGGATAAACGTTAAGGAGCTCCCGTTGTGACACCTGGCAAATTCTGGTTAACAACGTTGTCTAGATGAAAGTCTACCTTAGCGAGTCACGCGTATATTGTACTTAACTGGGTTAGTTAAGTCGGGATATGGTTCGGGAACTATTGGTTAGTCTAGAAGATCATTGGATGTTGGTCTAGAGGTTCGTTAGATGTCGGTCCTTAACCAAGTGTACAAACGGTGACGATTTGTAGGATCGTCAGGGCATACGGAACGTACGAGTCTCAAGTCCCGGGAATTGGTGAACGAGTGTAAATATGTGTATTTACTTGTGTTATGTGTTTACAATCATTATATGACTTGTCGGTATGTTAATATGTGTTAACATATGTTAAAACGGGGTTTAACGCGCAAAACGCACCAAACCAACCCCTATAGGCGATTAGGAGGCCTAATCACCTATAGGGGAGGCGAGTAGGAAACCCTAGGGGCGATTAGGCCCCTACTCGTGTGAGTTATGGGCGAGTAGGCCCCTAATCACATGAACATTAGGCGATTACAAGCCCTAATCGCATGAACTGCTGCACAATCGCATGAAACGTGCTGGAACGACTAGGAACGCCTATAAATACAACACTTAACCTCCTAAACTCCCTAATATCAACCCTAGTCGCCCCATAACCGCCCCAAACACTTAAACAACCTCTGGAAGGCGATTTTGATCAAAAACACAAGGTTTCAAGGTCTAACCATCATTCTTTTACAATTCTAAGGTTTGATTCTCACCCATAACACTTTGTGAACGTTTTTAATAAATCCCTAATGGTCCAGACCTGTTCATAAACGAAAAAGCTTTCTGAAAATCGTCAATAAGGGTTGTTAAACGGATTATAACTAATTAACGTGCGTTATGGGTATGTATGATTAGAAAGATAGGATTTTTATGGATCTTGATGATGTTTTGATGTATTATCATGCTAGGTCAGAATTAATATTGTTAGTATGATGATAGAAAACTCAGTAATCGGATAATAGGGTTATGATTACATGCGTTAATTGATGTTACATGCTATGTGAATAGTGTTTGGATTGTTTTGGGTTGCATGCAGGACTGATTATACGAGGTTGAACGAAGGGTTTTGGGTTAAACATGTTTAGGATAGTGTTTGGGATGATATTGGGTAGTTACACACGTTCTGGATCTGATTTGGAGCGTTAAACGCGCGAAAAACCGGAACAGCATGGTTACAGGCGAGTAGCAATGCTAATCGCCTATAACTCATGCGATTACAAGGCTAATCGCCAATAAATAGGCGAGTAGAAGCCTAATCACTAGTAAGTTAGGCGAGTAGAAGCCTAATCACTAGTAAGTTCATGCGAATAGCCCTAATCACTAGTAAGTTCAGGTGATTAGCCCTAATCACTAGTAAGTTCAGGGGAGTAGCCCCTAATCGCATGAAATAAAGGGGAGTAGCCCCTACTCGCCTATAGTAGGGGCGAATAGGGCTTCTAATCACCAGTTGACTTTCCTAATCACTAGTTGACTTTTCCTAATCGCGTGTACTGCTGCTGTAAGTGTATATTAGCATTCCGAGACCCGATTTAACATGTAGTAACATGCTAGGAACCCCGTAACATGTCTAATAACTTGGTAACATATATTTGGATGTATTCCGGTGATACGTGAACTATGTGCTATAACTTGTTGTGAAGTTAACGTATGTTAAGTGTAATTGCGTTATTGTATGTTTTGGAGCGTAAACATAACACGGGGAGTCTCGGGTCACCAATGGGATGTCGAGTCTTGTACTTTGGGTCGGTTAAACAGTCACGGTGTTTTCAAACGAACTTGGTTATGGTCTGGACATCTAGGGACTAATTAGCCTGCGGGTTATTAGTCTAAGTACTTGTAACTGTCGTATGTTAGGTCGCCGCTTTACGGGACTAGCATAGCAGCTGAGTTTACTCGGGTTAAGGAGTAACGGAACTTAAGGTGAGTTTACGGCCCCTCTTTTAAACTGGTTTCATATTTTCGGGGGAGAAAACATGTGTTAAAACGATTACGTGGTAACTACTGTCATACTATGGGTTTCTATTGTGTACTACACGATCTTTGGAAGTCCCGGGGGGAACCATGAATGTGCGGGTTTGCACAACGGGGAAATGTGAATAGCGCTATTGGGAGTGACCAACCCCGCTCGTCGACTTGGAGGGTCGGCGGGTGCATATTGTCTCAAACAGGAACAACAGGAACAACAGGAACATACATCGGGCATACTTTTGGTATTCGCGTTAGTAATGGTTTTCCAATCGTGGTAGTAACAAAACGTACGCCTAGCTAGCGTATACTGGTTTTCTATTTGTTATAGTATGGACAGGTGGACTTGGTACTTGAACTGCAAACCTGTAAACTCACCAGCATTTTTGTGCTGACGTAAACTTTTACATGTTTTCTCAGGTCGCTAAGGTAGCACAACGGAACTAGGGCGCACGCGTCTGCACGGCGTCTAGATAGAGTTGCATGATTTCACAAACATTGAACTGATTTATTTATGTTGGATTTTATTTGAATAAGCTTCCGCTGTAAACAGGAATATTAAACTGTGTTTTGAAATTACATTTTAATTCATTTAGACTTGTTTATTGTGATCGTTGGTTTGGATCCTGGTTTGTCATGCGCCTCGCGGAAAAACTCCGCAAGTGGATTTTGAGGGTGTGACAGATTGGTATCAGAGCCAATGGTTATAGTGAACTAGGACTGCATGTAGAGTCTAGTCTATAGCCGAGTCGCACACACTAGACGATCACCATGGTACTAAACGTTATAGTGGGTTACGTATGGTCTTGTCGGGGTGTCTCTAAATCATTGGTCTTTCTACGTTACATCATCCGTTCTATCTTAGATTGGGTTACTTGTTTTCTAGGCAGTGTGGTCTGTTGGAGTAACTCGTGTGCCCTTGAGATTTGTCCAAGGCTCGGACATCTCCCTTTCGCACTCCAATAGAAACACTTGTCATGAACTACCGTAGTATTGCGGTGTATAGCTAAGAGTCTATGTTCGGTGATTTGAACTTTGAACTAGGAGAACACTAGGAGGACCATGTAGAGCGTTTTATCATTTTGGGTGCACACAAAATCATAAAACGAAATGCATGGAAGCACTAGTGAGCTCTGGGTTTGAGGGGATAGTCCTGGATTGGATCTAGCTTTGAACTTGTGAACATTAGTGGTTACCTTTAACTGCGAAACTAAATTTTCTCGTTCTTTCTGCCAGAATCATGTCTGGAGTGCGTGGAGGACGAGGAGGTGGTCGCAATGGTGGACGCGGTGGTGGTCGCGGTGGTGCTGGTGGTCGTGGTGGAGGAATTAACCTATCACAGGCTGATCTGAATAACTTGCTCCAGGCTGCCTTTCAGTTAGGGCACAACGGTGGTGGTAAGTTGTTTTATCTGTTTTCTTTGCCTCATTGGTGAACCTTGTGTACGTTATTCGTGGTTTCTCATACGTTTCATTTCAGGTGGTCCTGTTGACCCACCCCCACCCATGTGCACCTATAAGATGTTCCGGGACTGCAAGCCCCAGGAATTCTCTGGCACCGAGGGTGCGGTTAGCTTGCTTAGGTGGTTGGAGAAAGTGGAGTCGGTATTTCTGATGTGTAACTGTCTCCCAGAAGATCGGGTGAAGTATTCTGCTGCGTTATTTCAGGACGTGGCATTGACTTGGTGGAATGGTATCACCCAGAACATGGGTATTGGGGAGGCATATGCTATGCCATGGGAGAACTTTGTGCAGTTGCTGAAGCGGGAGTATTGCCCGAGGGAAGAAGTACAGAAGTTGGAGCATGAGGTGTGGAACCTCAAGATGACTGGATCGGAAATCGAGAAGTATACTGTGAGGAGGAATGAGTTGGCAGTGCTATGTCCCGATTTGCACGTGCCAGAGTATCGTAAGATTGAACATTATGTCTCAGGGTTGGTGCCGGAAATTGCAGGGTTAGTGGCTGCTGGGAATCATCCTACTTATGCGGAGGTAGTTCGATCGGCCCATAGGATGACCAATTTAAAGGTGAATGAGGGGATTTTGCCTGCGAAAGGTTCGACTGCTAAGGCTCCAGAGAACAATAAGCGCAAGTGGGAAAATGACGGGAAAGGGTCTGGGTCTGCACAGCAGGGTAAAAGGTTTGATAATGGGGGTTCATCGTCTTCGGGTAATAAGCAGGGTGGTTATGCGGGAAAACTGCCCAAATGCAACAAGTGTGGACGCCATCACCAAGGGAACTGCGACAGTAACCGTTGTCACCGCTGCCAGCGAACTGGGCACTATGCTAAGGATTGTCGGGCTACACTTCCATCGACTCAGGCTCCGACTAACAGCTCAGCTCCGACTACTCAGGGGACTACAGGGAAACAAGGATGCTACAACTGTGGTGACACTGGGCATTACAAGAAAGATTGCCCAAAACTGAAGCAGGGTGGGAACAACGGGAATGGTAACAACGGGGGCGGCGGCAGAAATGCACGTGCCTTCGTCATTGGAGCCGCTGAGGCTAGGCAGGACCCTGATACAGTCACCGGTACGTTTCTTCTCAATAATCATTCTGTTAGCGTGTTATTTGATTCTGGTGCCGACAAGAGTTTTGTATCCATGGATGTTAGTCGACTGCTAGATGTAGTATCTGTACCATTAGAGACCAAGTATATTATTGAGTTGGCTGACGGTAAGACGATTGAAGCTACTAGTGTTCTTCGGGAGTGTCAGTTAGAGTTGTCGGGTTTATCGTTCCCCATCGACCTTATGCCGGTACCTTTGGGTAGTTTTGACGTTGTGGTAGGAATGGATTGGTTATCTTTGTATCGCGCGGAGATTGTCTGTTACGATAAGGTTATTCGGATTCCTCTCCCTGATGGAGAATTTCTTTCTGTGTACGGTATCAAGGGTGGTGTTTCGCTAAACATCATCTCTAGCATGAAAGCCCTTAAGTGTCTTCGAAAGGGTTATCCAGCCGTTTTGGCGCTCTTATCTGTTTCCACTAGTGATGAGAAGAAGATTGACGACATTCCGGTGGTACGCGAGTTTTCTGATGTTTTTCCCGATGATTTATCTGGTCTTCCTCCTCATCGTCAAGTCGAGTTCGGTATTGATCTTGTACCGGGGGCTGCTCCTATTGCTCGGGCCCCCTACCGTCTTGCACCTCCCGAGATGCAGGAATTGTCTAGTCAGTTACAGGAGCTCTTAGACAAGGGTTTCATCCGGCCAAGTTCTTCCCCTTGGGGAGCCCCGATTTTATTTGTCAAGAAGAAGGATGGGAGTTTCCGATTGTGTGTAGACTACAGAGAGCTGAACAAATTGACCGTCAAGAACCGTTATCCTCTTCCACGTATCGATGATCTATTCGACCAGCTTCAGGGTTCTAGTTATTATTCCAAGATCGACTTGAGGTCCGGTTATCACCAGCTGCGCGTCAGGGAGGCTGACGTTGCAAAAACTGCTTTTCGAACACGTTATGGCCATTTCGAATTCTTGGTCATGCCTTTCGGTCTCACGAACGCACCGGCGGTTTTCATGGACTTGATGAACCGCGTCTGTAAACCGTATCTGGACAAGTTTGTCATTGTGTTTATCGATGACATTCTGATCTACTCCAAGAACGAGACCGAACACGGGGAACATCTGCGGTTAGTCTTGGAACTCTTGCGACGGGAACAACTTTACGCCAAGTTCTCAAAGTGTGACTTTTGGTTACGCGAAGTCCAATTCCTAGGACATGTGGTTAATGAACTAGGGATTCATGTCGATCCTGCTAAAATCGAAGCGATCAAGGACTGGGGAGCACCAAAGACGCCAACTGAGGTGCGGCAATTCCTAGGCCTTGCGGGCTACTATCGTCGTTTCATTCAGGGGTTCTCGAAGATTGCTCAACCCCTCACCACTCTCACTCAGAAGGATAGGAAGTTCGACTGGGGTGAATCACAAGAGTCAGCGTTTGAGGAACTAAAGTCTAAACTGTGTTCTGCTCCTATTTTGTCTTTACCTGAGGGTTCTGATGATTTTGTCGTTTACTGTGATGCTTCCATTCATGGACTCGGTTGCGTGTTGATGCAACGCGAGAAAGTGATTGCGTATGCTTCTCGTCAACTCAAAGTGCACGAGAAGAACTACACAACTCATGACTTGGAGTTGGGTGCCGTGGTATTCGCGTTGAAAATTTGGAGACATTACTTGTACGGTACCAAATGCACCATCTACACCGATCACAAGAGTCTCCAACACATTTTCGACCAACAACACTTGAACATACGGCAGCGTCGCTGGATTGAACTTTTGAACGATTATGATTGTGCTATTAAGTACCATCCTGGCAAGGCGAATGTTGTAGCAGACGCCTTGAGCAGGAAGGAATCTTCTAAACCTCGTCGCGTTCGGGCGTTGCAGCTCACTATCCATTCGTCGTTACCTGATCAACTCCGTTCTGCCCAATTGGAAGCTTTGAAGGAGGAAAACCTTAAAGCTGAAACTATGCACGGTGCCGACAAGCACCTAGAGCGAAGGCCTGATGGCCTGCACTACTTCGCAGAACGCATATGGGTTCCTTTGTTCGGGGACTACGGGAGCTTGTCCTTGATGAGGCTCATAAGTCCCGGTATTCTATTCATCCTGGTTCGGATAAGATGTACCAAGACCTAAAGGTGCTTTACTGGTGGCCAAACATGAGGTCGGACATAGCCTCATACGTGAGCAAATGCTTGACCTGTGCTAAGGTCAAGGTGGAATACCAGAAACCGTCAGGTCTCCTGCAACAACCTGAAATTCCGGAATGGAAATGGGAACGAATTACTATGGATTTTGTCACACAACTTCCTAAGTCACCAAGCGGGAATGACAAGATATGGGTGATTGTCGATCGGTTGACGAAATCAGCTCATTTTCTTGCTATTAAGGAGACCGACACCATGGATCGTTTGGCTCGTCTTTACTTGAAAGAAGTTGTTTCTAAGCACGGGGTACCAGTTTCTATTATCTCGGATCGTGACTCCCATTTTACTTCTCACTTTTGGAAGTCTTTGCACAAGGCTTTGGGTACCCAACTAGACATGAGTACGGCTTACCATCCACAGACTGACGGTCAGAGTGAGCGTACGATTCAAACTTTAGAAGGCATGCTGCGGGCGTGTGTGATCGATTTTGGCAAGGGTTGGGAAGCTCATCTGCCATTGGTAGAATTCTCGTACAATAACAGTTATCACACGAGCATCAAGGCTGCTCCGTTCGAAGCACTGTACGGACGGAAATGCCGTTCTCCTCTTTGTTGGGCTGAAGTGGGTGAGAGTCAACTCACTGGGCCTGAACTAGTGTACGAAACTTCGGAAAAGATCGTACAGATTCGAAATCGGTTGGCGGCGGCACGGGACCGGCAAAAGAGTTATGCTGATCAGCGTCGCAAACCACTGGAGTTCCAAGTCAATGACAAGGTACTTCTAAAAGTCTCACCGTGGAAGGGCGTCATACGCTTTGGGAAGCGTGGCAAACTCAATCCGCGATATGTCGGCCCATTTACGATCCTGGAACGGATTGGGCCGGTGGCATATCGACTTGATCTACCGACGGAGCTCGGTAACGTACATAACGTCTTTCACGTGTCAAACTTGAAGAAGTGTCTGGCTGACGAGTCTCTCATCGTTCCACTAGAAGAGATCAAGGTTGATGATCGTCTTCGGATTGTGGAAGAACCTGTGGAGATCCTTGATTACAAGATTCGTAGCCTACGTCACAACAAGATTCGTATCGTTAAGGTTCGGTGGAACTCGAACCGGGGACCGGAATATACATGGGAACGGGAGGATCAGATGAAGTCTAAGTATCCTCACCTCTTTCCTAAGGAAGCGTTCGAGTCGAGACATGTCTCTTCGGCAGCTGAATGAATCTCGGGTCGAGATTCCTTTTAACGTGGGGATGATGTGACAACTCGGGTAAATCTCTCTCTTTTGGTTTCTACCTTTTGCTTGTTTCCTTCGTTATTCCTTTTGTTCTTTCTGTACTTGTACAAATTTTCGGGACGAAAATTCTTTTAACGTGGGGATGATGTGACACCTGGCAAATTCTGGTTAACAACGTTGTCTAGATGAAAGTCTACCTTAGCGAGTCACGCGTATATTGTACTTAACTGGGTTAGTTAAGTCGGGATATGGTTCGGGAACTATTGGTTAGTCTAGAAGATCATTGGATGTTGGTCTAGAGGTTCGTTAGATGTCGGTCCTTAACCAAGTGTACAAACGGTGACGATTTGTAGGATCGTCAGGGCATACGGAACGTACGAGTCTCGAGTCCCGGGAATTGGTGAACGAGTGTAAATATGTGTATTTACTTGTGTTATGTGTTTACAATCATTATATGACTTGTCGGTATGTTAATATGTGTTAACATATGTTAAAACGGGGTTTAACGCGCAAAACGCACCAAACCAACCCCTATAGGCGATTAGGAGGCCTAATCACCTATAGGGAGGCGAGTAGGAAACCCTAGGGGCGATTAGGCCCCTACTCGTGTGAGTTATGGGCGAGTAGGCCCCTAATCACATGAACATTAGGCGATTACAAGCCCTAATCGCATGAACTGCTGCACAATCGCATGAAACGTGCTGGAACGACTAGGAACGCCTATAAATACAACACTTAACCTCCTAAACTCCCTAATATCAACCCTAGTCGCCCCATAACCGCCCCAAACACTTAAACAACCTCTGGAAGGCGATTTTGATCAAAAACACAAGGTTTCAAGGTCTAACCATCATTCTTTTACAATTCTAAGGTTTGATTCTCACCCATAACACTTTGTGAACGTTTTTAATAAATCCCTAATGGTCCAGACCTGTTCATAAACGAAAAAGCTTTCTGAAAATCGCCAATAAGGGTTGTTAAACGGATTATAACTAATTAACGTGCGTTATGGGTATGTATGATTAGAAAGATAGGATTTTTATGGATCTTGATGATGTTTTGATGTATTATCATGCTAGGTCAGAATTAATATTGTTAGTATGATGATAGAAAACTCAGTAATCGGATAATAGGGTTATGATTACATGCGTTAATTGATGTTACATGCTATGTGAATAGTGTTTGGATTGTTTTGGGTTGCATGCAGGACTGATTATACGAGGTTGAACGAAGGGTTTTGGGTTAAACATGTTTAGGATAGTGTTTGGGATGATATTGGGTAGTTACACACGTTCTGGATCTGATTTGGAGCGTTAAACGCGCGAAAAAACCGGAACAGCATGGTTACAGGCGAGTAGCAATGCTAATCGCCTATAACTCATGCGATTACAAGGCTAATCGCCAATAAATAGGCGAGTAGAAGCCTAATCACTAGTAAGTTAGGCGAGTAGAAGCCTAATCACTAGTAAGTTCATGCGAATAGCCCTAATCACTAGTAAGTTCAGGTGATTAGCCCTAATCACTAGTAAGTTCATGCGAATAGCCCTAATCACTAGTAAGTTCAGGTGATTAGCCCTAATCACTAGTAAGTTCAGGGGAGTAGCCCCTAATCGCATGAAATAAAGGGGAGTAGCCCCTACTCGCCTATAGTAGGGGCGAATAGGGCTTCTAATCACCAGTTGACTTTCCTAATCACTAGTTGACTTTTCCTAATCGCGTGTACTGCTGCTGTAAGTGTATATTAGCATTCCGAGACCCGATTTAACATGTAGTAACATGCTAGGAACCCCGTAACATGTCTAATAACTTGGTAACATATATTTGGATGTATTCCGGTGATACGTGAACTATGTGCTATAACTTGTTGTGAAGTTAACGTATGTTAAGTGTAATTGCGTTATTGTATGTTTTGGAGCGTAAACATAACACGGGGAGTCTCGGGTCACCAATGGGATGTCGAGTCTTGTACTTTGGGTCGGTTAAACAGTCACGGTGTTTTCAAACGAACTTGGTTATGGTCTGGACATCTAGGGACTAATTAGCCTGCGGGTTATTAGTCTAAGTACTTGTAACTGTCGTATGTTAGGTCGCCGCTTTACGGGACTAGCATAACAGCTGAGTTTACTCGGGTTAAGGAGTAACGGAACTTAAGGTGAGTTTACGGCCCCTCTTTTAAACTGGTTTCATATTTTCGGGGGAGAAAACATGTGTTAAAACGATTACGTGGTAACTACTGTCATACTATGGGTTTCTATTGTGTACTACACGATCTTTGGAAGTCCCGGGGGGAACCATGAATGTGCGGGTTTGCACAACGGGGAAATGTGAATAGCGCTATTGGGAGTGACCAACCCCGCTCGTCGACTTGGAGGGTCGGCGGGTGCATATTGTCTCAAACAGGAACAACAGGAACAACAGGAACATACATCGGGCATACTTTTGGTATTCGCGTTAGTAATGGTTTTCCAATCGTGGTAGTAACAAAACGTACGCCTAGCTAGCGTATACTGGTTTTCTATTTGTTATAGTATGGACAGGTGGACTTGGTACTTGAACTGCAAACCTGTAAACTCACCAGCATTTTTGTGCTGACGTAAACTTTTACATGTTTTCTCAGGTCGCTAAGGTAGCACAACGGAACTAGGGCGCACGCGTCTGCACGGCGTCTAGATAGAGTTGCATGATTTCACAAACATTGAACTGATTTATTTATGTTGGATTTTATTTGAATAAGCTTCCGCTGTAAACAGGAATATTAAACTGTGTTTTGAAATTACATTTTAATTCATTTAGACTTGTTTATTGTGATCGTTGGTTTGGATCCTGGTTTGTCATGCGCCTCGCGGAAAAACTCCGCAAGTGGATTTTGAGGGTGTGACACCCGTCAACCAATAGGCGGGCTTTTTGGCAGGATGTGTTGGTTGAGTTCAACCAAATCACGGGAACGAACCACCGTAACGTTGACCAGATCTACAGTAAGTGGCATTCTATACGAACTAACGTTGATAGGTGGCATGGAGTCTATTCAGCGGCGATGCAGGCGCACCCAGGGGTTAGCGAACAGATGGCAATTCAGTTGACACACGACGCCTATCGTCAACAATACGATAGCGACTTCTCAATCACCAATCTTTTGTCGTGGTCTCTGATGCGTTTTCACTATGTTTAATTTTTAATGTTTAGGCTTTATGTTTAATGTTACGTTTTATGTTTTGTGTTCTATTTGTAATGTTTAATGTTTTAGGCTTTATGTTTAATGCGTTTTCACCAATCTTTTGTGTTTAATGTTAGTTTATTTTAAAAGATTACATAATATTTTAAATTTAAACCACATAAACACATAAAATTACAATCCTAAATTACTTATTACAAACAGAGTTCCTAATCCTAAACTACTTATTAAAACGTTACATAAACACATTACATAAAGACATAATATAATCCTAAATTACTTATTAAAACCTAAACCTCCCACTACGGAGAGTAGTTGTCCCAGTCCTCGAGTGTGTAGTACTCGGGGGATAGGGAACGTGAGCTGTCCCTCCCATCGGACCTTGCATCCGAGGGGAAGTAGTAGTTCTCCCCACGAGGGGAAGGCATGCTCCAAAGGCGCTCCTCCTCCTCAAGTTCCCTGAGGGCTTCCAAGTCCTCAGGAGTTGGGTCCCCATATTCACGGGGTGGGGTGGGGATAGGTTGGTGGTGGTGGAGTGGGCAAGTATTATGGGGGGTGGGGATAGGTTGGTGGTGGTGGGTGGGGGTATTCTGGGGGGTGGGGATAGGTTGGTGGTGGGGGGAGGGGATAGGTTGGTGGTGGGGGGAGGGGATAGCAGCAGCAATTCGGGGGGTGGGGGCCGACACTCTCAGTCGGTCCATTTCATTAATAGCCATGGTATAATCCATGGCCCAGGCCCATTCTTCATCCGTGAAGTCATCATCGACTTCAGGATGAGGAAAGGTTGGTGGTGCCGCAGCAGGAGGAGGAGGGTGATAAATCCAATGTTGTGGAGGAGGAGGAGGAGGAAGAGGAGGTTGTGGAGGAGGAGGAGAGGAGGTGAATGGTAGTCTCCGGGGCCGGCCCCGTCCCCGGACCCGGCGAGCATACTGCCGGACATTAGAAGGTCCGGCAGCTCCTGCTTGAAAACTGCCCATATTATTCATTGTGTTCAAGATGAGGAAAGGATGAGGAAGAGGGAAGAGGTGTGACTGAGATTTGGGAGGAGGGGGGTATTTATAGGTGTGACTGAGATTTGGTGGAGGGGGGGGAAACTTTGAAATTCAAACTTTGAAATTTAAACGTTTGGGGGGGCAAAGTTTGAAATTCAAACTTTGAAGTAGGAGGGAAACTGTTTGAAATTCAAACGGTTTGGAACAGTAACCGTTTGAAATTCAAATTTTTTTTTTTAATTTTATTTTTTAATACTAAATAATTTTTTTATTATTTTATTAATTTAATAAACTTTCAGTCTAAATTTTTATTTTTATTATTATTTTTATTTTTAATGAAATATTATTAAGTATTAAATATTCTTATTTAAATAAAAAACAATAATTAACCAATCATTACCAATCATTTATAACCCCAACATAACCCTCCTTCCCACTACACCCTCTTTTTCCATAACCCCAACATAACACCTTTTCTATTACTTTTTAATATTTTAATCCTATAACCCCAACATAACTATCCACCACTACACATACCCTTACATCCAATCAAAATCATTGATATTTTTAAAACACCAAATTGACGCACATTGTCATCGTCTTCTTCTTCTTCATCTATTTCTCCATTGAAATACCGACAACTAATAATCAATCAATCAGTCTTTACAAATGGAGACACTCATACTATATTAATCAATCACCTAACCACTTAATATCGTCTGGTAGTTTCCCCCTATTTCTACCCACTTCCTATATTAACCAAATCTTCAAATCCTTCATATTATTCAATTATTTTCCATAACAATGAACAAGAACCAAAGAGGCTTAATTTACCTAAACTCAATCTGTTACAAACTCTGACCACTGTCAACCCATCTGAGTTGACCCATCATTGACCACTTAATAATACCCATCAATGAAGAGGTCAATTCATCCAATATTCACCCTTTTGTTCGTCAGCATCACCACCATCACACTCTGCTTCCGAATAATATTTTCCGGCAAATTCACTGGTGGGTTTCCTCAATTGGCTCTCCAGAACAACCAACCTGTGTTTAACGACACAATATTAAGGTTTGCAGCAGTTGATTTAGCTGAAAGTTCATTCAGGCAAAACGTCGAACAGTTGGTGGACAATAGTTTGCAAGGCTCGCTTTTCTTGTCTAAACGACAGCGTATTAATATCCGATCAAAAGGGGTTCCGGTAAAACTGTGGAATGATTTCCGGCAGTGTTTACAGACATGGTGGCGTAGTTACAGGTTCCAGCCTGATGTAATGGCAGATTTGGTAAATAATGTAAAGATTTTTAATAAAGGTTTAAATGGAAGTGTTTTGGGTGGAAATGTTAAGTATAAGACATGTGCTGTGGTGGGAAATAGTGGGATCTTGTTAAAATCTGATCTTGGTGGTGTGATTGATGATCATGAGTTTGTGATCAGGTTAAACAATGCGAGAACGAGCGGGTTCGAGCGCAATGTAGGGTCGAAAACGAGCCTTTCGTTTGTGAATAGCAATATTTTACACACGTGTGGGCGACGAGAAGCTTGTTTTTGTCACCCGTATGGCGAAAAAGTGCCTATTATGATGTACATGTGTCAAATGATGCATTTTGTTGATTATGTTGTGTGCGGCGAGTTACACAAGGCGCCGTTGATGGTCACTGACCCGCGGTTTGACATCTTGTGTGCGCGGATTGTAAAGTATTATTCGGTTTCTAGGTTTGTTAGAGAGACTGGGAAGTCATTAGATGCGTGGGCGGGTTCACATGATGGTTCTAGTTTTCATTATTCATCGGGTATGCAGGCTGTTATGCTTGCATTGGGGATTTGTGAAAAAGTTAGTATTTTTGGGTTTGGGAAGTCGGGTTCGGCTAAGCATCATTATCATACGAATCAGAAAGCTGAGCTTCATTTGCACGATTATGAAGCGGAATACGAGTTGTATCGTGATCTTGTCGAGTCGCCTGAGAAGGTACCGTTTATTTCGGACAAGTTCAAGTTCCCTCCTGTTGTTATGCATAGATGAGACTGTTTATATACATGTTACTAGCTATAGAATGTTAAAGGAGTTAAGAATGTTGAGAGTAAATTGAGTTTGAAGAAACTTATGTAAGATTTTTGTTCAGGGATTATGTTTTTAGGTGTTGTTGATATGGCTAGTTATGTGCTAAATAATTAATGATCATACTCGATGGGAAAAGTATATAAGTTGTTATTCTTATTCGTTATTTGAGTCCATCCTTTTTATATATTCATCTTGAGATTCATCAAGTTACACAAAATAAACAACAAACATTGGCTCTCATTGTCACAAGACATTTCTCATATAAGCCACGTCACTTCACCCTCCATCATCAGTAGTGGCGGATCTTAAACCAAGCACCTAGTAGGGCCGGGCTCAATCTGGGCGGGCCGGACTTAATACATATACAAATTTTCGGAAATTTTCAGTAAAATTGCCACTACGAAACGAAAAAAAACTGGACGGGCCGAGGCCCGGTCTTAGCTCCACGCCTCCACTAAGATCCGCCCTTGTCCATCATTACCATCCATCACCAACCTAGGGGTGTGGTCACTACCCTCCTCCATCACCAACGTCACGATTCCCAAAACAACAATGTTTAAAGTCGTGACAAGCATGAGGATCCCCACGTTGCTCAAGTGTGATGGGTGGGGGGCGATGTGCCTGCGGCCTCACGAGCCCCTCACGGGCCTCCTCACGCTTCCATACTGTTAGGCCTAAGTATATCTGAAAGAATATTATACTTGTCATTTTTAGGGTTTAGGTCAAGTGGGTGTGTAAACAAGTTAAGCTCATAACGTCTAGCTCATTTAACTTAGGAAAGCGTGAGTTCAGCTCGTTTCGAGCTTTATGTCTAAAGCTTAAACTTGATTCGTAAGTCATCAAACCGTTTTGTGTGATTAAATATATTTTTGTATTATTTGCTTCTTACAAGTATTCAACTTTCTTAATTTTTTATGTTTCTTTATATTTTTGTCATTGTTTCTTCGAAAAACCTTATTTAAAAAGTATACGGTGCCATTCAATTGCAAGACACAAATATAACACATCAACGATTGTTTATAGGTGACACGGATCGTGTGTGAGTAGATCCGCCAAATTCAAGTGCGGGTACTAACTAGTACATGAGCGATCGTTAAAAATATTGGCCACACAACAACAAATTTGTGCAGTATAGTTGGTTCTTAGTGATGTATAGATCACACAATTATTGACCCATTTAAATTCAGGTTATGCATATACTTCATACTTGCTAAATACTAAAACTCCTTATATACAGTCGCTAGAGGTGTACTTAAAAGTATTTTATAAGTCAAATCATCTCTTCAAGTCGGTTTATGTACACATTTTAGGTAATGAACATCCAATAGGTAATATTTCACATACCTGAACCCGTTGAGTTTTGATTAGAGATTATCCAACGCGTATGATATACATTTATATAATCTGGTATGAGACTAGGATCATTAAAATACACTAAATACATGACACATTTCCATCATTTAAGTAATATAAAATAAGGGGAAAGATCATTTCAAAGTGTTTTTTTGGTGAGAATCGTGAGAATTAAAGGAGGGTATTTTTTTATATTTTTTTTTTCAATTTTTTTTCCCCATATTGTTAAACATGTATTATAGTATTGAAATCTAAAAAAAAAAAAAAAAAAATAAATTTTGGTGTAGAGTAATTACGTAATTACTGTTGTAGAGTAATTACATAATTACTCTAGTGTAAACTAATGTATTTACTTTAATGACTTAATTACACTAAAATTATTTATCTAAAAAGTATGTTTAAGCACATGGGAAAAAAAAAATTTAAAATTTTGTTTTTTCCCCTCTTTGATTTTCACAGTTACCACTAGAAAAAACACTTTGTATTTGATCTTTACTCTATAAAATAAATATAAAGTATTTCTTAGCAAACATATATTTTTAATAAGCCGAACTACTTGATTTACTTCTAATTAACCCACCGTTAATTTCCAAGTTTCTTCTTTGCCTTATTTTTGACTATAGCTTTGGTACAAACTGATGTCAATAACTTTTCACAACGTATTGATCAAGAACCTTAACAAATAAGTTTTTACCGAACAACTGTCTCACATACCCACTAAACTTACCCCTAAATCTACATTATTATAATCATGTGTGCGTAGGCTAATTAATGTAAGGGTGTGAATTTTTTACACGACATAAAATTCACGGGTTTAGGTTTAGTCTAAATGGGTCGAATTTGGGTCAACCTGGGTGGGTTGACAGGTTGACCCAGTTGACAGGTTGACCCATTTATATTATGTTTTATTTTTTTTACTATATGTTTTATGTCACAAATTAAATTGTTGTGTATTTTATGCCATAATTATAACTTAAAAGATAAATTTACATAAGATTTTCTAACTTAAAATCTTGTTTTTAAAGTAAAAATTTTCATTAAAATATATTAATTTACAAAAACGAATATTCCGGTTGAACGGGTCGTGTTCGGTAAACCCGCGAATATTCGGGTCGTGTTTCAGGTTTATATTTATAAAACAATTTTTGGGTTTATATGTAGGGCTGTATACGAACCAAACGAACACGAACAAGGTCTTGTTCGTGTTCGTTTGTTAAGGAATTAACGTGTTCACAAACTATTCATGAACACTTACCGAACGAGATTTTTTATTCGTGTTCGTTTGTTAAGGAAATAACGTGTTCACGAACTGTTCATGAACACTTACCGAACGAGATTTCTATTCGTGTTCATTTGTATTTATTTGCTAAATTTAGGTGTCGGACAAAAACAAACACAAACAAACACAAATGAATGTAAACGAACACAAATAGGCATTACTGAACAAAAAAAAGGCACAAACTAACACATTAAATTATGAAAATTAGCATTTTTCATTGCTAACATTGTCCGCCCAAAATATACTAATCCAATTACCCAAATATACGTGACATAATCTTGATCACATAATGTCTTATAAAAACACAGAGGTATCATATTAAACTTGAAACCATCGTTTAATCCACAAAAAATAACAGTTAATTAAAATAGTTAAAGTAATATTAACATGTGATACACTAATATATATATATATATATATATGTGTATTAAATAATCTACCACTGGTAAATTTGAAGTACTTAAATTAAATATAAAAAAATTAAAAACCCTAATGAACTATCAAACACAAACAAACATAAACGAACACATTACCGAATGTTCACGAACATAAACGAACGAACGCGGCCTCTATTCATGTTCGTTTGTTTTACTTAACGAACGTAATTTCTGGTTTGTGTTCGTTCATTTATTAAACGAACGAACACAAACGAACTTTCCGCCGAACAATTCATAAACTGTTCGCCAAACATTTGGTTTGTTTACAGCTCTATTTATATGTATAAAACAATTTTTGGGTTCAAGTCATGTTCGGGTTTGTATAAAATTTTTGGGTTCGGGTTGGACCCGTCAACCCGACCCGTTTAAAGTTATTAAAACAACATATGCTTACACAATTTTATAAAAAGTAGCCCAACCCAACCAATCTGAATATGGGTCACGATATTGACGACCCAGGCCCAATTAGGGTTTCGTTATCTAATAATATTATTCATTCATATAACTCTGCCGCCGTTCTTCGTCTGCCCTGGTGTTAGGAAGAAGAGCCAACTGAAAATGAGGTATGTGTTTAGATTCAACTGTTTTGAGTTTTGTAATTAGGGTTTATGTTATATTTTATTGATACTTTATTTGATTTGTATGCTTTTTGTTCGAGTGTTTTATAATCGGTTTGTTCTTATTGTTTAAATATTATGTAGGAATTATTTTGTAATTTATATGAATTTTGAATTGAATTATTGCATCTTAACCGTAGTTGTTAATAGCGAACAGTGGACGATAGCGACAAAATAATGGGGCTATTTCATGTTTAGTGATATACTAGAAAAAAAAATTAAGAACTATTTTAGATGTATTATCAAAAAATAAAATAAAATTATAAAAATCTCGATATTTGTCGCTACCAACTATACAGCTACACACCTACGCTACCCTATTTGCTATAATGCCTGCTATGGCCGTCATTAACAACTGTGATCTTAAGATTCAGTGTTATGTTTTCTATGTGTGAATGAGTGTGTGTAACTCTGTGTATATATGCATTTTTGTAAAAATTCTGTCTAGTCTCCCATTAATCGCTAGTCGTATGCTTATTGAGTAATCACCGATTAATCGTTAGTCGAATGTTTACTGAGTAATCACTCATTAATCGCTAGTCGGTGGCTGTCTAGCGATTCCAACCAAAGCCTGTATATTCTGACGATTAATCTTATATACTTAAAGATATGAGTCGAGGAAGGGGTTAAAACACGCTTACTTAAAAGAAACTACAAAGAAAATGTGCGTGTATATATATATATATATATATATATATAATATGAAACTAAAAATTACATGTAAAATCCTAATCCGTTTAATCACGGTTAATCCCTACTAATCCTGATTAATCGCTAGTCGGTACCTCACCACGCAACTAGCGCCTAGCGATTCTTACAACACTGTATTATACATATATACAGTCTGTATATATGTATATTTGATTTCTGTAGCTATATGTATTTGTTGAACAGTTCAACACTTTTGTTTCTATGATTGCTTATTGTTGTGAATGTGATTCATTTCATCTGATATTTGAGTGATCGATTTTGCAGTAAACTTCAGAGCGAAGCCCTTAGGGAAGCCATTACTCAGATCACCACCAATGCTGTAGAAAAGAAGCGTAACTTCACCGAGACCATTGAGCTTCAGATCGGGCTCAAGAACTACGACCCACAAAAGGACAAGCGTTTCAGCGGTACCGTTAAGCTGCCTCACATTCCTCGTCCCAAATTGAAGGTTTGCATGCTTGGGGATGCCCAGCATGTGGAAGAGGTAAATTCTGTCATTTGCTACAAACCTTGAATCATAGTTATCAAAGGCGCTAGGCGCATGGGCCTCGCCTGAGGCCTAGGCTCAAGGCGCAAAAAAAAAGCGATGGTCTGAGATAAAAAAAAACGAACAAATAAAAAAGTAGAAATATATTATGAATTAAAAAAATAATAATATTATTCTTCAAATAAAATAAAAAATATGTTATTATGTAACATTTGATGTCATTTAGTTGGTATCAAAAGTTTTAAAATAGTAATGCATTAGCGTATAAAATTAGTTTTCCTTAGATAAAAGTAGAAATCTGGGTGGAATCTAGCCATTTTAGAGAATTTGGTTGGAAACTCTCCGGAATTTTGAAATCTCGCCGGAATCTGCGCTTAAACCATCACCTAGAGAATTAAAGCGCAATTGCCTCGACTTACAGTGCAATTGCCTTGCCTCGCCTAAAAAATGGGCCTAGGTGCAAGAGGCGATGACTTTTAATAACTATGCCTTGAATGCAACTCACGACATACAAATGCTTATTCAAACAGTTTCATACATTTTGGGTCAACGCATTCATGTTTATTACTATTACAGGCTCAAAAGATTGGTCTTGAATACATGGATGTTGAAGGACTCAAGAAACTTAACAAGAACAAGAAGCTGGTGAAGAAGCTAGCCAAGAAACACCAGGCTTTTTTGGCTTCCGAATCCGTTATCAAGCAAATTCCTCGTTTGTTGGGCCCTGGTCTAAACAAGGCAGGTCTGTATCCGTCTATCCGTTAAAACCAAAATTTGATTATAAATTGATCTAAGCAGTCAATATCGGTGGGATATCAGTGGGATATCGGTTATTGGACCCTCACCGATATTCGGTGTCAAATATCGGTACCGATATTATCGGTGATATTTGCTGATATCCCACCGATATTTTGATTCTCATATATTGGTTATAGCGCCGCATTTCCAGGTTTTGCTTTTTTATAGGCCAAATTACAATAAAAGCCAATAATAATGATTTTTTTGGAATAAGCCCATAAATATTAAGAGCCCAACTACCCAAAAACACTTCCAAAAAACTGGACAGATTTGCCTGTCCTTCGTCTTCTACCATTCGTTTGTGACTGCCATTAAATTTGTAAGTATTATATATTATTATGTTTTAGGTTATATATAGATAACATTTCAAATATTGACACTTTAGAGTCTTGACTTTTGATATTACTATTAGTAATTCAGTATTATATATGACTATGTTTAGGTTTTATATTATAAAATTCTACATGATATTAAAATTACCGATATCCCACCGCAATAACCTTTATATCGAATATCGGTCTTTGACCGATATTCGATTTCCCACCGCATTAACTGCTTAGAAATTGATTGAATCACATGTTTTTTGTTAGCTGTTTCATCTATTTGTCGTTTTAACTTTTTTGTTTACGCCACTGTTGCAGGAAAGTTCCCAACACTTGTTAGTCACCAGGAATCTCTCGAGGCTAAGGTGAATGAAACCAAAGCAACGGTTAAGTTTCAACTGAAAAGGTGCTGTGCATGGGAGTTGCTGTCGGCAACTGCAGCATGGAGGAGAAACAGATTTTCCAAAATGTGCAGATGAGCGTTAATTTCCTCGTTTCATTGTTGAAGAAGAACTGGCAAAATGTGAGTTATAAATTGATCAAAATTGGTTTCGTTTCTTTAGAACCGCAAAATAAGCTGATGTTTGTCTGATATGTGTTTCAGGTGAGATGTTTGTACTTGAAGACAACGATGGGAAAGCCGATTCGCATCTTTTAGATATTGTGTTTGTTTTTTGTTTTCAAACTTGTTGTGAGGTCAGTTCTTGGAAGTGATCTTCTTTTAATAGGCGGTGTTGGTTTTGTCTCTTATTCGCGTCTTAGTTGATACTATAAACATTATGTTTAATGGTTACCGCGATTTTATCTGTGTTTCCTATCCTCATTAAGGATGATACATGCTTTGAAAGCCATACCAGATCGGAAACAGGCTGTTGTACTAGTTTACGGTCGGATAGTCATATCGGATTATTCAAAACTATTTTTTAAGAGCACCCATAGCCAGGGGCGAAGCTTGGTTCTCGAATCAGGGGAGACTCAATTTTTTTCGATTGGAAATGGCAAATTGGTGGGAGTCAAACTCAAACCGGACTCAATTTATCTACGAAAATCGCAAATTTGCCCTAAGAATCCTTCGCCCTACCCACAACGCTGGACGTGCCAGATGAACTCGCCTCAGCATCACCCCGTTTTAGATGAACCCTCCTCACCATCCACATCGCCGAATAAACCCACCTTGTCCACATCGCCACGCTAAGCTGCATGAACTCGACCCACTCACCTCTTACTATACTCTATTGACATAGATTTTAAATAAAAAATGATTCAAGATAAATAGTATTTAAGAAAGAGTAGGAAAAAAATGTGAACATAAATAAAATAAATTTTTGATATGATTAGTTTTTAAAACTATGATAATATACCTTAAAAAGTGCTTTATTTTTTTAAGGGGTATTGGATTTTAATAATTCCAAGTTTCCACCATTGGCCGATAATAATCCCTACTTCAAAAATTCTCAATAATAATCCCAACTTTCAAACATTTGGCCTCTGGTAAACATTTTTTAACTGAGCACTAACTGGGTTAGTTAGTGCTGACGTGACTGCTGACTGAGCATGTTGACGTGTACAAGATGCTGATGTGGCAGCTGACTTTTTTTTTTTTTTTTTTTTTGACTAACTAGGTTCAATCTCCTTCATCATCTTCATATATCCACCACCACCACCATCTTCATCATATATCCACCACCATCTTCATCATCTCCTTCATCCCTCCATCGCCACCACCTGCAACACCACCGCCACAACCATCTCCACCGCCACAACCATCGCCACAGCCATCTCCACCGCCACAACCATCTCCACCTGCAACACCATCGCCACAGCCATCTCCACCGCCGCCACCTGCAACACCACCGCCACAGCGTCTCAAAACCCTTCGTCCCTGACTGTTCATTATCTTCTTCAGAAAATCACCGCCCCTGAAAACCACCCAACGAACCCCATCCCTGAAAAACCACCGGGTTGTAACCACCTGCAACCATCACCGTTCGCCTCCACGACCCCACTGTCTTCCCGCCGTCCCCCTGCCACCATCACCAGCATCTGACATCAGATCTGTTATTATTATTATTATTATTATTATTATTATTATTATTATTATTATTATTATTATTATTATTCAACTTACAACGCATACCTTAATTTTCACAAAAGCAGGTATTTTAAGAAGTGGTAGCTGGGAAGCACCCTGTTGTGTACATTTCAACCTTAAACCTGTCGAATGGATCTGAGTAATTCTCCTTCACTTTTTCTTTACTTTACTTTACTTTCATTGCATCAGTATCCTTTTCCCTAAACACCATCATAGTGTATGTTTATTGTAATGAACTCGCAAATGGTTCTAAGAATACAAAAAGGTCGATTTGCATCAGAATAGCACCAAAGTTGTTGTTGTTGTTATTATTATTATTATTGTTGTTGTTGTTGTTGTTGTTGTTGTTGGTATTGTGGTGGAGGAGAAGGGAGATGGCGAGGAGAGGGAGGGTGGCGGTGGAGATGGTGGTGGCGGTGGTGTTAAGGAGGTGGATGAAGATGGTGGTGGGAGTGGTGTTGAGGAGGTGGATGAAGATAGTTGTTATGTTGAAGATGATGATGATGGAGGGATGAAGATTGAAATTTGTTTTCTAGATTGGAAGATAAATAAATATAGAGATTTTGTTTTGTTGTTAAAAAAAAAAAAAAAAAAACCAGGTCATCGTGCCACATCAGCATTTGTTCCACATCATCGTGCCCAGTCAGCAGCCATGTCATCACCAACTAACCAAGTTAGTCCTCAGTTAAAAAAGGTTTACCACAGGCCAAATGTTTGAAAATTGGGATTATTATTGGGAATTTTTGAAGTAAGGATTATTATCGGCCAATAGTTGAAACTTGGGATTATTAAAATCCAATACCCCTTTTTTTAATTCATGCTTACTAGGGTCGCAAATTGACTTATTTATTGAATATAGAAATAACTGGAGGCACTTTTTGAAGTTGTAATATTTTGACTAATGGGTCTCCTCAAAAGTCAAAATAGTAAGGTTTTTGGTTTGTAATTCAATTAAGTTATTTACTTATTTTAGACTTTCAGTGACCAAAAGCGAAAATATAAAATAAAATAATATTAAAAAAAGTATTTGCATTTGTTAGAATGAAGTATACATTTTGCAAGATTAGAGGTATATAAAAATGTATAGAAGTTAAGTTTATATAGGAAAAAAATCATTTAGGAACCAAGGTACTAGTTAGGAACTTAGGAACCAATCTGAGCCATTCATCTTTTAATCTTGATCTAAGGGTAGGATGGTAATTGAACAATTATGTTTTATATTTTAATTTAAAAAAAAGTTATAAAATCCCCATCTCTTTCTCTCAGCCATTCTCACACCACTCTTCTCTCATATACTTTCTCTCTCTAAAAAAACCCCAATTCCAAACCCTAACCACCGTCTCCTTCCTTCGATCACCGACTCCGAAGAACTCACTCCTCGTCCGCCGTCTCTACCACCGTAAGCCGTGTCTCCGACGACGGAGGTTGGGCAGCAGTTGGTTTACGGAACAGCCACCTTTTCTTTTCACGTTTCTGCATAACAATTGAGAAGAAACGGTTAGTTAGGATATATAATAAAACGGTTAGTGTATGTATAATAAGTAATAAGTAACCTTGTCGTCTTCGTCATCGGGTTCGTGATCTTGATTAGGTGATGGGATTGGGTGCTCATAACTGCGCAGAGCATACCCAAACCTGGAATTCAGCCCCGCGGAATAGCTTCTCGCGTACAAAGAGGTTCCTCCGTCATTTAAAAGCATTAACTACTTTCCTACAATTACGGAGTGATATCCGCAAATGGCAACTGTAAAGGCGGTAATTGTTCCATGTTTCCTTATTTATAGCTATTCATTAACCACTTTACTAATATAATCCTTGGGTAGTGGAGGCAACCCTAATCGGGCCTGGCCCATTACGATTAGGTTTTGGGTAATGGTGGCATACGTCCACCTCTATATAAGGGATCATCTCCCTAATAGAGAGGACACTTTTGGCTAACCCTAAGAGCTATCAAACTTGATAGTATCCCCATTCACCCCCGTTTTTGTTATAAACTACTACCTTGTGTAGTCGTCTCCCTACCCACTTAATCTTTATTGCAGGTTACTCCAATCCAGGAAGTGCTAGTGAAGGATCAATCTTGTGGTTTCATCTAGACTATCATCCTTATAAGGAGGTTAGGCTATTTGTTTCTTCATTGGCGCCATCCCTTACGGTCTACCAATCTTTCATACTAGTGCAAATGGATTCTGGAACCGAACAACGTGCAGACCCCATCAACGGTGATGATGGAGTCCAAGCGAATCAAGACACAGTCGCACCAACGACGGTGACTAAGAACGTGAATCAGAGACAGGCTACCACGAACTTTCCAATGTTTGCACCAAGAAAGTCGGCGGTAGCAGCGCAAAAGAAAACGACAGAGGAGCCTGTCGAAGACCTGGAAGAATGGTTGGCTCAAGAAAATGCTAAGACTATAGCAGAGTACCAGAAGAGACTGATAGCAAAAGCCAGGTTGGAAGCAAGAAAAAACCTTGAATTTTGACGCTGAAGACAACTCTCACAACGAAGAACAACCTGCTTTCCGTCATACAGCTAAGCCCCGCCAGGCGGTACGTGGTGGAGAACGTGGTAAGATTACTCACGTTCAGGACCACGTCAACCTGACGGTTATGAATCTGAGAATGAAATCAATTCCGATCCAACTTGGAAGCCGCGTAATAAGTCTGTGGCTAGCAACCAGCCTAACCCGGACGATGATCTGCACAAGCCATATCGTCCGAAATCATTTGCAGAAAGATCCAAATTCTGTGCAAGAATTGCGCTGGCACCTATGCCAGTTGAATGTAAGCTGCCGAACACGATCGGAAAATATGATGGTTTGCGTGATCCGGATGATCATTTACACGCATTCGATTGCGCAGGTAGTTCTAAACCATGGCCGGTTCAAGCTTGGTGCCATCTGTTTGTTCAAACCTTAACAGGTGCGGCAAGAGTATGGTATGAAAGTTTACCGGTCGGAAGTCTCGTCGATTTTGATGACCTGATAAAGAAATTCAAGAATCACTTCTCCCACCTGAGGAAACACAAGAAAGACAAGGCTCAAATTCTATTATGCTCCCGGAAAGATAATGAGAGCCTGGAAGATTATATTGTTCGATATAATAAGGAAGCTCTACAATTGGGTTGTGGTGAAGAGCTTACCAGGGCCGCATTCATTCATGGAGTGCGAAACGATGATCTCATGAGATGTTTGACTGGGAAAGAAGGTGTACCCGAAGCATGGGACGAACTCATCGAAGCAGCAAAGGTTTACGCATCGTTGAAACGCTCGTTCACGCGATCGAAAAACTGTGACATCCGTCACTTTTTAATAATAATAATAATTATAATAATAATAAAAAAAAAAAAAAAATTTCAGATTATAGTTATATGTTAGTCTTTTTTTACCAAACAAACTAAACCATCCTTAAACCAAACCATTAGCCCAACCAAGTCCAAGCCCAACCACCCTTCCCTTTTTCCCTTGTTGATCTCGGACTGGGCCCTGCTGAGCCCAAGGGGGGGCCGGCCCAAACCAACCACCCCTCCTTCTTTCTGTATTAACCAAACAAAAAAAAAACATTGCTTCCCCCAGGACTCGAACCCGGGCAGAAGCGGAGACACCACATGCGCGTGACCAACCGGGCTACACCATCAGAACTGAGATTATCCAATCCTTATTATATTTAAGCCATCAAAAAAAAAAACTTATTACTTCTTCCTTGTTCCTGCTGTTCGATCGCAGCATTCAAACAACCAAGAAAAACCATATTGTTATCCAATAATCACGCCAATAATCAATTGATTTCCGGATATTACGCACGGTCATCATCTTTTCTTTCTAAAAACTACAAACACGCGTGGTTAACGCGTTTACCTTGACCAATTAGCGATTAATAGTCATTGTTAAACTTTCCTAAATAGCTCAATTGAAATCCTTATAAATACTCGTTTTAATCTAATTAAACTTGCACACAACCTCTGAAAGGACCGATAAACAAAACCTCACTTTCAATTCCTGTTAACAACCCGTCTCTGATCACAATCCTTCGCATTTGACTTTTTCGTTGACCGAGCTTTCATCTTTGTTTCTGACCCGAAGGTATCAATTTATTCCTTGATTTTGTTCATCGGTTATACCCAAGCAATAACCCCATGATTCCTGGGATTATTGCTTGGTAATTCGTTTAATTGAATAACTAGGGTTCATCTTAATCAAAATGGGGAAGATGACTACTCGCAGAAACGTTTAAAGTTTAAACAGTTTGAATCATAAACAAATAACTGATCCAGACCAGTTGGTGGGAAGTGTGTGTGCAAATCAGTGAACCGGGTTTGTACCCAGGTTCGAACCCCACAACAAGCAACCTTTTTTTTTTTTTTTTTTTTCATTTTTAACCTTTATAATTATAATCCTTATTCTTTTAAAAATCATTTTAAAATACCAAAACCCTTTTATAAATTCTACAAAAATTATATCATGTTGATCTGAGATAAAAGTTTAACTTACAATTTTTAGTTTTCAAAAATTTATTTATTTAATATATATAATAAATAAATCAAGTTTATTCTATTTTATTTATAAAATTCCTTTAAAATATCAAAACGATCTTATTAATTTCCACAAAAATTATCCTAAGTTTTTATAACTTTAAACTTTTCAGAAATGATTTTTAATTCTGAAAAATCATTTATTTTATATTTTTAATCAATTTTTGTTAGTTTTAATCATAATTAAATCATAATAAATTCATTTTACAATATTTTTATACCAAAATTTTACATAAATTATTTCTATTCATATAGAATTGAAATACAATTTTTGATTCAGAAATTCTTTGATTTTAATATTTTGACAATTTGAAATAATTAGATTAAATATTCTATTTTCAAGAAAATAATTTTATAAAAATTATTTTCATACTTAAAACCTCATGTTGTGATTATATTCAACTTAAAATTTTACAAAAAGACTTTTATCTATTTATTTATTAAATTTCTCATAATTAATAAACAATTTGTTTATTAAACAAATAAACGTTTATCCCCAATTCAAAGCCCTAGAAATACATGCATCCTAGAGTTATTTCACTTACACATTATCAATTACTTTAGGTTGATACCTTGAGATAGTTCCAACACATATTTCGTTGTCCAAGTTCAATTACAAGCTATTACGTAAACAGTGAGTATTTCCTATCCCCTTTTTGCTTTTATTCACTTTTGGGGTGTTACATGTACACTTATACAAATTACAAATACAAGTTCACATTTTTACAATACAATTCTAGTACTATGTGCATTTGTTTACAAACGTGCTTTATGCTTAGACATTACATGTAGAATACATTTGTACTTAGTGAAATCATTAACATTGTACAAGCCGACCTTAACATTGGATAGCGCTATTTGGATTGACAACCCGCCTAGATTGATTCTCCCCCTTTTTCATCGGAGAATCCGTGGCCATTGTTAAGTTATCATCCATTTATTGGTTGAGTACACTACAGTTCATACAGTACATTATACAGTCACAGGGTTGATTTCGCTCATTTGTATGATACATAGTTTACATAATTGCATTGTAGCTTGCACTTGAATTGTATAACTTTTTAACCTACTATATATATCAAATCTAGGAATGCTCACCAACATTTCATATGTTGACCAAACCTATTTTTGTACATGTTTCAGGTGCAGTTTGATCTAGTGCTTTAGCAAGAGACATTTAGTGTTTTATTTCAATTCAGTTATTTCAATATTTACATTTCATTTAGACAATGTAACTTCCATTTCCTTGTAAGACAATTTTGATTATTCAATAAATATTTACATTTTAGTACCATGAGCTTTTGAACAATCGTCACTACGTGGCACCTCGATGATTCCGCCATCGGTTGGGGTGTTACAGATTGGTATCAGAGCCATGGTTATAGGGAACTAGGTTACTAGATGAAATAGGCCTAGACTATAACCTGACTTCAACTTTCATGCATTATACTTCCTAAATTACCTTACCCCTCAATTCCCTCCACTTTCCTTCTTCTATCTTTCCCTTTTTCTCTCTCTCCATTCTTTTCATCCTTCATCATGGTGCATAGAGGTGGTGTCCTACAGGGAGTGGAAAGTCTACATCATCATGGAACAGGGACATTACCTTTCATGAAGACACTCTTAGGCATAATGCCTACTCTTACTTTTGTTCCTTCAAAGTTGTTGAACTTTAATGAGTGTGATAAGGACACGTGCAATCTGGAAGGGTGGACGCCTGTACACTGGGTTTTCTGGCATAGGCAAGCATAGCGCATAAATCCATTTACGGACCTGTTATGCTTACCTGGGGATTCCTGGAGTGAGTGTCCACTTATAGGCTAAAGCATGTCTTCTTTGATCACCATTTGGTTCGATTCCTTTGAAAAGTCAACGTTCTTGTTAAGCTTTACAGCTAGACAAGGGCACTCCAAGCATTTTATGCAAGCTTTTTCAATAATACTCTCTCGGTTCATATACAATATTTTGTATTTCATGATTTTCATATATTGCTTACAAGTTCATACTTTCATAACCATCTATAGATTTCACAATCACACTTCACCTTACCCTCTTAGCCACTTTTTAAATATTCAACACCCTACCCAAATCATATTATTTCTTTTCTCCACATGTTATTTATTTTAAAAACTATAACCTCATACTTTAGCACAAACTAAAGATTTCTAAAACTTGTTGTATTACCTAGTAACTTTACAAAGTACATAATATTTTTTTTTTAAAAGGATGCCCTCGAACTTAAATTCAATTGATTATTTATTGACGTAACAAACGATTTTCTATATAATGTTTTAAACTATTACAAAGCCTACTTAGCTTGTACTATTTAACAACTTTTGCCTTATGTACAAAACCAATTTTGAAAATAATTTTTTTTTAGGAATAATATCTAGTCTCTAAATTCTCCATCGACACTCACTCATTCAAATTTTTACAATATTCGGTATATACCACAATTATGGGTGTTCAAAATCGGATAATCCGAATTTCGGATATCCGAATTTCGGATAATCCGAAATTTCGGATAGTCAATATTGAGATCCGAATCCGAATCCGAAATTTCAGATATCCGAAATTCGGATATCCGAAATTTCGGATTCGGATTCGGATCATCCAACGGATAATCCGAAACTTAAAAAAAATTAAAAAAATAATAAAAAATAATAAAAAAAACTATAAAAAACGTTCTCCTTTATGCCTAAAACGTGAACCTATTAAAAAAACAAAAATCGAATTTAGATAAACGAAATTTGAATAACAAATATATAAAAAAAACTTATTATTTTGATGGAAGGGGGCTGTGGAGGTCGGATACGAGGTGGACGGGAGCTGTTATAGAGGAGAGAAGAGGGAGCAACAGCTATGGATTAGAGGAGTGTGGACTTAGAGTTAGAAGGATTAAGGATTTAGGATTGTGTATTGTGTTATGTAGTGTATATAATATTATATATTTATATATATTTTTTTAATATTCGGATTCGGATAATCCGATTATCCGAAAATTTTCAAAATCAGGATCCGAATCCGAATCCAAAATTTCGGATAATCCGATTTTCGGATATCCGAAAATCGGATTATCCAAAATTTCGGATAATTCGGATTCGGATTTTCGGATTTTTCGGATTCGAATTTTGGATTATCCGATTTTGAACAGCCCTAACCACAATCATGTTTTCTTATACACTTGATTATAACTTTTGATCCAAACCTCAAAATTTACACTGCTACATAATCTCCTTACTATAAAATAAACTCTTTATCAACTATCTTCACATTCTCTCACAACCTTGATTCTGCTTCAAGATTTTTCATCATCTTCTCAAGAACTAAATTCATATCCTTCACCTTCTCACACATGAACTAGTTACCCATGATAATCAAACTACTAAAAACCTGATACTTGATTCTACAGGATTTTTTTTTTTCAAAACATCATTTTTTTTTTGTGAAACTTGATTTCCTCTTAACTTGACTATTCACTGGACATTTAATTATTCATGATACTTGTGTTTTCATTTTCATAATTCTATTATCATTTTGTACCCAATTTTGTCGCACTCATTAGCATACAACATCTAGAAATTTCCTTGCGTATTATTGTGTATTAACACAAATTGGAAATTTATCATATTGATTACGTTTATTTTTAATCATACAAGACTCTACCTTACATTTATTTGAAACGTTTGGACTTGATACTTGATATTACATATGCTTTTCTAAGAAAACATCATTGCTTGTTATATGAAACTAGATTTTTCCCTTAATTTGACTACGCATTGAACATCTAATTATTCATAATACTCGTAAGCATTTAATTATTCATGATAACACTTACACTTAATGGTTGTAGTACTTACAAACTTACTTGCATAAACATGCTATCAATTTGCAATCTATGTGAATAATAATTGTTGCACTTAATAGAGGTCATCATGCCTTTTTCAACAGTCGGGAGAGGCCCTACAACCTGCTCCACGACTGGTGGAGGCTATCGAACATACTTAACGATTGGTAGAGGTCACTATGCCTTTCAAACAGTCGGGAGAGGCCCTACAACCTACTCCACGGCTGGTGGAGGCTATCGAACCTGCTCAACAATCGGTGGGGTCATAGAAGGACACAAAACCCTAATGTAAGGTAAATTGATGATTCCGGTCCGGAACGTAATCATGAATTTACAGGTACGTTAGGGTAGTGTGAAATTCTATTAGAGTTTTTGGTAGGCGTCCAGTACGTTTTCAAGGTATCAAAGGTGTGGTGGGTTAGCTGTGGTACACCCTGTATACAAACACTAATGATGCGTTGAAAGTGAGATTGGAAGTCGGACCAGGAACAAACTCTGGTTATTTGGTAGTCTATTTAGTCTTTCTGTAGATAATCAACACGTACATATATCTTAGGATTCCTAAAACTTGAAATTTATTGATTTACTAGATTCTTATTTTCTTTACTATTCGAGACGAACCTAATCCAATCCTTAACTCATACCCATCAACCCTCATATCCAAATCATTCGAATTTCCAAACCACAGTTATCTTAAATTTTACCCGAGCATCCATAACCCTATGTTTCTAATAACTTCGGGACGAAGTTTCTAAAAGTAGGGGATGCTGTGACATCCGTCACTTTTTAATAATAATAATAATAATAATAATAAAAAAAAAAAAAAAATTTCAGATTATAGTTATATGTTAGTCTTTTTTTACCAAACAAACTAAACCATCCTTAAACCAAACCATTAGCCCAACCAAGTCCAAGCCCAACCACCCTTCCCTTTTTCCCTTGTTGATCTCGGACTGGGCCCTGCTGAGCCCAAGGGGGGGCCGGCCCAAACCAACCACCCCTCCTTCTTTCTGTATTAACCAAACAAAAAAAAACATTGCTTCCCCCAGGACTCGAACCCGGCAGAAGCGGAGACACCACATGCGCGTGACCAACCGGGCTACACCATCAGAACTGAGATTATCCAATCCTTATTATATTTAAGCCATCAAAAAAAAAACTTATTACTTCTTCCTTGTTCCTGCTGTTCGATCGCAGCATTCAAACAACCAAGAAAAACCATATTGTTATCCAATAATCACGCCAATAATCAATTGATTTCCGGATATTACGCACGGTCATCATCTTTTCTTTCTAAAAACTACAAACACGCGTGGTTAACGCGTTTACCTTGACCAATTAGCGATTAATAGTCATTGTTAAACTTTCCTAAATAGCTCAATTGAAATCCTTATAAATGCTCGTTTTAATCTAATTAAACTTGCACACAACCTCTGAAAGGACCGATAAACAAAACCTCACTTTCAATTCCTGTTAACAACCCGTCTCTGATCACAATCCTTCGCATTTGACTTTTTCGTTGACCGAGCTTTCATCTTTGTTTCTGACCCGAAGGTATCAATTTATTCCTTGATTTTGTTCATCGGTTATACCCAAGCAATAACCCCATGATTCCTGGGATTATTGCTTGGTAATTCGTTTAATTGAATAACTAGGGTTCATCTTAATCAAAATGGGGAAGATGACTACTCGCAGAAACGTTTAAAGTTTAAACAGTTTGAATCATAAACAAATAACTGATCCAGACCAGTTGGTGGGAAGTGTGTGTGCAAATCAGTGAACCGGGTTTGTACCCAGGTTCGAACCCCACAACAAGCAACCTTTTTTTTTTTTTTTTTCATTTTTAACCTTTATAATTATAATCCTTATTCTTTTAAAAATCATTTTAAAATACCAAAACCCTTTTATAAATTCTACAAAAATTATATCATGTTGATCTGAGATAAAAGTTTAACTTACAATTTTTAGTTTTCAAAAATTTATTTATTTAATATATATAATAAATAAATCAAGTTTATTCTATTTTATTTATAAAATTCCTTTAAAATATCAAAACGATCTTATTAATTTCCACAAAAATTATCCTAAGTTTTTATAACTTTAAACTTTTCAGAAATGATTTTTAATTCTGAAAAATCATTTATTTTATATTTTTAATCAATTTTTGTTAGTTTTAATCATAATTAAATCATAATAAATTCATTTTACAATATTTTTATACCAAAATTATACATAAATTATTTCTATTCATATAGAATTGAAATACAATTTTTGATTCAGAAATTCTTTGATTTTAATATTTTGACAATTTGAAATAATTAGATTAAATATTCTATTTTCAAGAAAATAATTTTATAAAAATTATTTTCATACTTAAAACCTCATGTTGTGATTATATTCAACTTAAAATTTTACAAAAAGACTTTTATCTATTTATTTATTAAATTTCTCATAATTAATAAACAATTTGTTTATTAAACAAATAAACGTTTATCCCCAATTCAAAGCCCTAGAAATACATGCATCCTAGAGTTATTTCACTTACACATTATCAATTACTTTAGGTTGATACCTTGAGATAGTTCCAACACATATTTCGTTGTCCAAGTTCAATTACAAGCTATTACGTAAACAGTGAGTATTTCCTATCCCCTTTTTGCTTTTATTCACTTTTGGGGTGTTACATGTACACTTATACAAATTACAAATACAAGTTCACATTTTTACAATACAATTCTAGTACTATGTGCATTTGTTTACAAACGTGCTTTATGCTTAGACATTACATGTAGAATACATTTGTACTTAGTGAAATCATTAACATTGTACAAGCCGACCTTAACATTGGATAGCGCTATTTGGATTGACAACCCGCCTAGATTGATTCTCCCCCTTTTTCATAGGAGAATCCGTGGCCATTGTTAAGTTATCATCCATTTATTGGTTGAGTACACTACAGTTCATACAGTACATTATACAGTCACAGGGTTGATTTCGCTCATTTGTATGATACATAGTTTACATAATTGCATTGTAGCTTGCACTTGAATTGTATAACTTTTTAACCTACTATATATATCAAATCTAGGAATGCTCACCAACATTTCATATGTTGACCAAACCTATTTTTGTACATGTTTCAGGTGCAGTTTGATCTAGTGCTTTAGCAAGAGACATTTAGTGTTTTATTTCAATTCAGTTATTTCAATATTTACATTTCATTTAGACAATGTAACTTCCATTTCCTTGTAAGACAATTTTGATTATTCAATAAATATTTACATTTTAGTACCATGAGCTTTTGAACAATCGTCACTACGTGGCACCTCGATGATTCCGCCATCGGTTGGGGTGTTACAAAAACTTTCACCACAATAGTACCCACATGCAGGACAAGGGAAAGGGAAAACAATCGGTGTGGTCAAGAATTTCGGGTACCGCAGATGAAGGGAAGTACTCTTCGGGGCAAGACGCGCGGCAGTTCCTCAATAACAAGCACTCACGTGATTCAAAACCGCCAAGCAAGAAGAATTACGACTGGACCCCACTGTCAAAGACACCTTCCGAGGTACTGAAAACCGAACAAGTCCAGTTTCCTAAGCCCAGAGAACTAAGTCAAGATCGGAAAAACGTGGACACGTCAAAATATTGCGAGTATCACGAAGACTATGGCCACCTGACGGACAATTGTTATAGTCTAAAGATGGAGATTGAGAAGGCGATCAAGTCGGGCCAACTCTCACATTTAGTAAAGAATGTGAGAAAAAAGCACAGAGACTCGCAAGGAGATGCGGATGCTAGTAACAAGAGGATAAAGAACCTCAACGCGCATTACGTACAGCGCTCGGGTCGCCACAACTGCTACATGACTCATAACAGGAGTCAGAAGAAAAGATCTTACTCGGCCGCGCATGATGATTCCTGGAAAGAGGCACCTGTTGTCATGCCACGCGTTAAAGGAGGAGCATCTTCCACAACGCCATTGATCATCACGGGAATCATCGGACATTATCGAACAAGATATATGTTCCTCGATAATGGTAGCAGTACCGACATCATGTACCGGCAGTGTTTCGATCAGTTAGATGCCGAAGACAAGGAGAAGCTCGTTCCAACAACAGAGCCAATATCCGGATTCATCCATGAGGTGATTATTCCGTTGGGCATACTCACACTTCCTGTCACATGGACAGACGGACAACTCTCCCGCACGGAGACATGTGATTTCATGGTGTTGCCAGTAACTTCATCGCATGACGTTCTCATAGGGCGAGAAGGATTGGCTAAGTTCAATTGCAATGCGTCCACACCACACAAGATGGTCGGTTTTCCGACGCGGGGAGGGGTGGCTTTCATACGCGGAAACAAAAATTGCCACACAACAGACACATGCAAACCTCCCAAGATAATGAAGCCAGCAGACCGTACTGATCCGGAAAAATGGGTCATTAATCCTAAATTCCCAGATCAGACAGTTGTCATAGGCCCAGTAATCTCTGACACCATACGTGCGCACTTGAAGCAATTGCTAATTAAAAATGTGGATGTCTTTGCATTTCAACCCGCGGACATGGTTGGCGTTCCGCGACACATAGCGGAGCACAGGCTTAACGTCTACAAGTCCGTTGAACCAGTCGTCCAGAAAAAGCGCAGTATGGGGCCAGAGAAAACAAAGGCCATGAATGAGCAAGTGGAAGAGCTATTAGCTGCAGGCATCCTGCGGAAGACAAGATATCAAACCTGGGTCGCTAACCCAGTCATGGTCGGAAAGTCAAATGGAGGCTGGCGGATGTGTGTGGACTACAAAGACATAAACAGGGCATGTCCAAAAGACTGCTACCCGCTCCCGAAGATTGACTTAAAGGTGGACTCCTTGGCACCATTCAGATTCAAGTGTTTTCTTGACGCGTATAAAGGGTATCATCAAATCCAGATGGCTAAGGAGGACGAGGACAAAACGTCTTTCCGCACAGATACAGGAACCTATTGCTATACCAAAATGCCATTTGGATTGAAGAACGCGGGAGCCACGTATCAACGTTTAATGGACAATGTGTTCAACAAACAAATAGGGGTCAATCTCTAAGTTTATGTGGATGATTTGGTCATAAAAAGCACGCAGGAGGACCAAATGTTGTTGGACATCCAGAAGACCTTTGATCAGCTCCGTGCAGTGCGAATGAAGCTCAATCCGAGCAAATGTTCTTTCGGAATGGAGGAGGGCAAGTTTTTGGGAGTGATTGTAACCAAAGATGGTTTCCGCGCAAACCCAGACAAAGTACAAGCAATCGAGCGTATGCCGTCTCCATCTTCTATCCGGGAAGTCCAGACACTCATGGGACGCTTAGTAGCTTTAAACCGCTTCCTCTCAAACTATGTGTCCAAGTCATTCCCTTTCGTAAGCACACTGAAAAGCTGCCTCAAGAAATCCAACTTTAAGTGGACAAACGAGGCCGAGGCCGCATTTAAAGAAATGAAAGAATGTTTGAGTCACTTGCCTACTCTCACAGCTCCACTCCTGAAAGAGCCATTGACACTATATTTATCCGTAACGGAAAAGGCAATCGGTGCTGTTCTCTTAGTTGATCGAAAGGGCGTCCAAACCCCAGTATATTACGTCAGCAGAACTCTGCTCGACCCAGAGACTCGATACTCAATGATGGAAAAGCTGGTGTTAGCATTGGTGCACGCGTCAAGGAGGTTGCGGAGATACTTCCAAGGACACCCCATTATTGTCCTGACAGACTTTCGCATAAATGAAATCTTACGCAAGCCATAGTTGTCGGGACGATTAGCCAAGTGGGCCATCGAGCTGGGAGAACACACGATCGAGTATAAGTCAAGAACATCCTTTAAAGGGCAGGTCCTCGCAGACTTTGCTGCGGAAGTCCCTTCCGAAAACATCATTGAGTGCCAACAGGCACACATCACAACTCCCAATCTGGAACCAGCGGAGAAATGGGAACTATACACCGATGGGGCATGCAATGATGATGGCGCTGGAGCAGGCTTGCGTTTAGTTACACCAGAAGGGAAGGATTTCACGTACGCAATCCGTCTCAATTTCCCAACAACAAACAACGAAGCGGAATACGAGGCATTGCTCGCAGGATTGCGCATTGCGAAAAAGATGGGTGTGCAACACTTAGACGCCCACGTCGACTCCCAGCTCGTAGCTAATCATATTGACGGTTCTTACGAAGCACGTGAAGCATCCATCATGATTCTATATTTGGAGCAAGCCAAAGCCCTCATGCACGACTTCGCATACTGCAAGGTTCACCACATCAAGCGGAGTCAAAACAAGCCAGCGGACGCGTTAAGCAAGATGGCATCCACGGTTTTTGATCATCTAGCAAAAGATGTGCGAGTGGAAGTCCTGGATAGTCCATCCGTGCCTCAAAAACAGGTTAATGTTATCCAAATTGGAAAAACATCTTGGATAACTCCTATTCGGGCTTATCTCATAAACGGGACACTCCCAGACAACAAGGCAGAAGCTCGAAAGCTCCAAAACAAGGCACTGCATTACCAAGTCATTGATGGTATATTGTACCGGCGCTCTTACTTAGGGCCACTGCTACGTTGTGTTGACTCCGCAGAGGCTACTTACCTTATCAAAGACATACATGAGGGGTCGTGCGGGCTGCACGCTGGCCCTAGGATGGTGGTAGCAAAGCTAATGAACGCGGGCTATTATTGGCCCGGAATGCATAAGGACGCTGTGGCGGAACTGCGCAAATGCAAGTCTTGTCAACGTCATGCCCAGGAACGCTGCGACCCAAGAATAATCTGATACCTGTGACCGCGGCATGGCCATTTCAAAAGTGGGCCATCGACCTCGTAGGCCCATTTCCCACAGCTCCAGGAAACGTAAAGTATCTGGTGGTCGCAATTGATTACTTCACCAAGTGGGTGGAAGCCAAGCCTTTGGCCTCCATTGATGGAAA
Organism: Ambrosia x helenae; assembly: GCA_030844895.1. NCBI lineage: Eukaryota > Viridiplantae > Streptophyta > Magnoliopsida > Asterales > Asteraceae > Ambrosia > Ambrosia x helenae. The sequence continues at coordinate 29,501,146 of CM061232.1, forward strand.
GAGCATAAAGAAATTCATTTGGGAATTTATCATATGTCGCTTCGGTTTACCCATGGAAATTGTAAGTGATAACGGCACGCAGTTCGCGGACCAACACTTACAAGAATGGTTAACCTCCATGAATGTTAAGCAGATATTCACCTCGGTAGCACATCCGCAAGGTAATGGGCAGGTCGAACGCGCGAACAGAAGCGTGGTAGAGGGTATCAAGACTAGACTTGGAACGAAACGCACTGGTTGGGTTGACGAGCTCCCTCATGTTTTATGGGCTCACCGCACGTTATCCAAGACAAGTAATGGAGAAACCCCGTTTAGCCTTACGTACGGAACAGAGGCTGTCATTCCTGCGGAAATGTATTGTGCGTCTCCAAGAATCTTACTGGCAAACCATCAGGTTAACGATACGGAGTTAAAGCTCAACCTAGACCTACTAGATGAGCGCAGAGACATGGCCGCCGTCAGAGAAGCCAACTACAAAAGACAGCTTGAAAGATACTACAATGCAAAAGTAAAGGCAAAGGCTTTCCGCGCGGGAGATTACGTCTTCCGCAACAACGAGGCATCTAACGCGGAAAAGCCAGGCAAGTTGGCACCAAACTGGGAAGGGCCATACAAAGTTCAAGAAGTATTGGGGAAGGGTGCTTATGCCCTGGAGCGTTTGGATGGCACCCCAGTCCCACGCACATGGAACGCAGCTCAACTGCGCATGTGTTACTTATGAAGTATTTTATTAAGTTTGTAATAAACAATGGCTATGACCATTTCGATTTCAATAAAAGAACTTTTAGTTTATTTTATTTTCTTTAACCTTGGTCTACATGCAATGACAACTACGGTCAAGAAACACATTTCATTAAACAAAACATTGGCGTACTTACATATCATCACCAGATTCAAAAGAAACATACAAAAGAGGTGATTAAGCCAACACAATACATGCACCTAGGGCTATGTAGCAAAAAAGCAACAAAAAGAAAAAAAGACATCAAGTGGCATGCTGCCAACCGGTGGAAGTTCGACGAAGCCTTAACTTGGGAATCTTGGGATGATCTTGGAGCTCACCTAGCCGCTTCATCTTCACAGGAGCACCAAGCGAGTCACGCTTTACTGGTTGGTTCACTTGTTGATCTTCAGTCAATAAAAGATAACCACAATAAGTGGCTAATTGATGCATGGGAGTGGGAGGTACCTTGATCACAGGGGGATGATCAGATAGTGACAACATCCCTTGCAATGCTTCAACTTCAGCTTTGGTAATTCTCAAGGGAGAGGCCATGGAAACAATGGATAAAAAATCAAGAGTTATGGGAAAATATTAATCCATGCTTAACCTTTTATAGAAAAGACAAGGAAGGCCATTAATTACCATTAATGGTTAATACTCAAGTGTGGACGTCAACCGTCACATCAATCAGCTGCAGCGCCGCCAAAACTGTCAGATGACATCAGCAGGACAAGTGGCACCCCTTTTCCAAGGCTGACGTCATCCAATCATCATGGCAGTTCAACAGTTATGTTAAAGCACAAAATTAATTAACTAGACTTGAAATAGTAAAGCATAAGGAAGCATGCAATTGTTCAGTTACAAGAGTCACAAGGAAAAGGAGGATGACAAATTACAAAGAAAATCAATTATAGTCTATAAGATCTATGTAAGCGTCATCTTCCGCCCCTTCGTTCTGCGTGCCAGACCCCGCACCAGCATTGGACGATTCGCCTCCTCCTTGTGCAGCGGCTTTCCGCGCTTCTTCTTCTTTCCGCTCGTTCTCTTCGAGCTCTGCGCCAAGACGATCAGATTCTTCAAAATACGCGCGCAGTTGACCTATTGGATCCTCCGTCTTCAAGCAATGGTCAACCACGTCGAAGACATCAAAGGTGAGGGTCTCAAACTCCTGCTGCGCAGCAACGTCTTCATCTTCATATGGTTTCCCAAAATGCTTTCCATCTTCAAGGGCTAAGCCAGCCGCATGGTGATGATAGCCCTCCACAAACCCTTCTTGTAAGCCACTCCGCATGGACGCTGCACCGATCTTCGCCACCGCATCGCCAAACTTCGGCTCATTCCATATGCGTTTAAAAACCTATGGATCAAACATGCACAAGATAAGACAATAAAATGTATAACAACATATAAATACTCAAACCGAGGTTAAGGGAAATCGAACCCCTTGAAGACCGTGCTGCATCATCCAAGTTAAACGCTCCCGAGCAGCCTGCGAGGTTTGCCCAGCGTTACGGAGCTCATTTTGCGTTTGTTGGAGGCTTACTTCCAGCTGAACACGCGAGGAATCCAATAAGGCATTTGCTTCCCCAAGTTGTGCCTTTTCCTCATCAAGACTCTTCACTTGTGCTTCTAACTCTGAAACCCGCGTGGTGGCAGTCACTAAGTTCTCATGTTGCTCTTTCAACTTAATGACCGTGTCAGACAGTTCAACTTGTTTGGCATCTAGAGTTTTCTGTTTCTCTTCTGCCTCGCGAACCACGCGGGCCATCTCATTCTTCAACTTCTCAATAGTTTTTCGACCACGCTCCAGGTCTAAGTTGGTGCGCTCACAAGACTCCTTCCACCCCTTGGCAGCTTCAACTTTCTCAGTCTTCATCTTTTGAATCTCACCCTCCGCAGACCGAAGTTGACCCCTCAATTGCTCCACTTCAGAACGCGAATCTGCCCGGAATCGTTGGAATTCTTCCTCCCTTTTCCTTTGTGCTTCTTCCGCACTCTGGAGAGCTTGCCAAGAACGCTGGAATTCCTCCTCTCGCCGCAGCATCGACCCGAAGTTACTAAAGCTTAAAGCTAGATTCAAGCTCATGTCAGAAAACAATGAGCGACGGTCAATACTATCTTGATAGTCGCGCTCGCTGGGCGGAACAGCATAGGAGATAAACTCCTCTGCACTCAACGGATTGGTAAAGCGGGTCGTCTGCCTTATATCCCACTGGGGCTGATAAGGTTTGTTCGGGTCAAAATCACGAGGAGCTACCCTTCCTCCGCTTCCACTCGCTTTTCCGGTCCCCCGAGCAGTTTTGGTTATATTCCCTTTAGGAGTCGAGGAGGTTAGCATACCTTCCGCGGATACCTTATCCGCATGAACACCCGTGGGCGCAGATTTATCCATTTCAGAGGGTGGATCCAGCTGGCTACCTTTTTCTCCTCGGGAGGCATCCGCCTCCACGATTGTTGGATCAACATTCACACTGGACGACTCAACCAAGGGGCTTTTACCAGTGTCTTCACTCGCTTTCGGAGACATCATGACCCCTTCCACTTGAGAAGGTCTCCGGGTCTCCAACTCAGACGGATGTGAGCCTTGAACATCTTCTGGGACAGGCTCACTCACTTTCTCCACATTTGAAATGGGTTTCTTCAGTGCCCCTTGCGGAGCAGAACTTTTACCTGAGAATACCAAGGAGACAATAATCATTTTGTGTTCCATATTCAGAAGTTGAACACAAGATCGGGCAAAGAAACTTACCAGTGATTTGCTTGACAGATTTGACTAACACAGGTTTCCGTTTAGGCGGAGGCTTCACGATTATTTTCGGGCCAGCAGGCATGACATTTGTCCCCTTGTTAAGGGTCAAATCCTCAACCACATTGGAAGAAGTGGCATTCACGACCTCCGTAGATGGCCTTGTGATTTGAACCTGCTTCTGGGCAAGATCTTCAAGACGCTTCTGATATAGCTCGTTAGATATCTCAACGGAATCATCAATGGGTGTAGGTCCGCGTGTACGCTGACGCTTGGCGTCATCGTCTGATTCCGTTGCCTCGTCATCGTCTCTAGAAACAGTAGAGCTGGAGGCCACCTTCTTCCCTTTCTGAGATTCTTTCCGCTGACGTTTAGGACCAGCACCTACGGACAGGCATAAGACAGGGTTCAAACGTCATAAATACCACGATAACATATGACACGATTTACCTGTACATGACATCTTCTTACGACCCGGGGAAGTCTCACCCGAGTCAACCCCGGTCTTCTTCGCTGGGCAAATCCCTGCGCCTGAAACAAAGGGTACGCGGGATCAGAATCTGAAATACGCGGAACGCGACGCACCCTTTTTTGGCGCAGCAATCCTCCACAGTAACACAAGAAACACTATATTGAATATCGAGAGGTAGTATAGGATGTAACCTGTACGCGTGTAATGCTGCGGGGCATTCTTGAGTTGTGGCATCAAAAAATTGCGAGCCATCCGCTCAATCACTGTAGGAGTTCCTTGGGGCAAAGCAGTATACTTCAGCTTAGCGGCCCCTCGGGCATCGAAAAGATCAAACTTTGTCATTCCTGCAAGGATAATGACATGAAGAGAAAGCACAAAAATAAAAGAAGACATACAATGAAGAAGAAATACACATGTACTTACTGGCATCAGCCGCGGTGGGCTCACGACCCTCCGGATTCCCCAAACGGCTGAGCCCTAGCATCACAAGCACGCCCTCTGGGCACTTCTCCATAGACAGCGGAGTGGAATGCGCACACAGGGTATCATACCACGGTTGGTTTTTGTAATCTTTCATGGGCGGGAACTCCGCAATCCTTTCCTTCACCCCAATGCTCATCCACTGCAAGGCAGCGGGAATCACCCCTCGGTGGATGTAGAAAATTTTTTCCTTCCAATCATACATCGATTTGGGACTCTCCGAGACAATCTGAGTCCGATTCCTCCGGGGAGCTACACTGTACCACCCGGGCCCACCGCGGGCCTCTTCAAGAACGTAAAAAACATTCAACATATCAAAGGTCGGCTCTAGGTCAAGAGACCGACAGGTTGCTTCAAAATGCACGAGTCTAGACAGCCCAAACGGAGTCATTTGGGTAGGATGCACCCCATATTTCATAAAGGTGCTCACCAGGAACTTTGTAATGGGAAGACGAAAGCAACATCGGGTAAAGAACGCTTCATATAGAGTAATTTTACCGGGAGAAGCGTCCAACGCCGTCTTACCGGCAGCAGGTAGTTCAGGCTCCCAATCAGCCTCAATCCCATAGTGATCGAGGAATGTGGAAAAAGAAGAGGCATCCCACTTGACAACGGTAGTGATAATACCCTTCTCTGTTTTCTCAGTCGTCTTTGTCAGATCAGCAGCACCAGATGTTTCTTGAGACATTTTTGATGATCGAGTAAAAGCAACGGTTAATCAGAGCGAGAGAGAAAAAGGAAGTTGGAAGGTTTGCAATGAAAGTTGTGAGAACGGTGAAGTTTGAAAAATGAAGAAATCTTTTTATACTGTGGGCTATAACTGCCAATGACGTCAGCCTGGGTAAGTGGAAACGGTTTTCTACACGACACGTGTCTGTAAAACAGCTAATTAGGCGGCACACGCGCGCACCACGCGCTAAGCACGCGCCCGAGGCAGCTGTCTGCCATAACCGATGGGATGCTCACTGACACAAGTATAGCTTGTGACAGACGCTACCCACCATCCTTTGCTCATTACTCGACAGCTGTCCTCCACTAAAGTGGCATGACACGACCGCGGAGATTTAACGTAAAATTCAAGTACCGTTCTCCGCTCTCCGCATGGGAAGCACTCCGCTCTCCGTATGACAAACACTCCGAGTTTTCATTATTTTGCAACAACAATCCACCGATTACCATGTTTTCACCACCAAGGAAGGCTGAGCTATCATCCAGGGGCCACCACGTTTAAGTCCACCATCCACCCTCTTCCCTCATACACTCGAAAAAAGGGTACACGCTGGACTGGGGGGACTTGATGGGATTGGGTGCTCATAACTGCGCAGAGCATACCCAAACCCGGAATTCAGCCCCGCGGAATAGCTTCTCGCGTACAAAGAGGTTCCTCCGTCATTTAAAAGCATTAATTACTTTCCTACAATTACGGAGTGATATCCGCAAATGGCAACTGTAAAGGCGGTAATTGTTCCATGTTTCCTTATTTATAGCTATTCATTAACCACTTTACTAATATAATCCTTGGGTAGTGGAGGCAACCCTAATCGGGCCTGGCCCATTACGATTAGGGTTTTGGGTAATGGTGGCATACGTCCACCTCTATATAAGGGATCATCTCCCTAATAGAGAGGACACTTTTGGCTAACCCTAAGAGCTATCAAACTTGATAGTATCCCCATTCACCCCCGTTTTTGTTATAAACTACTACTTTGTGTAGTCGTCTCCCTACCCACTTAATCTTTATTGCAGGTTACTCCAATCCAGGAAGTGCTAGTGAAGGATCAATCTTGTGGTTTCATCTAGACTATCATCCTTATAAGGAGGTTAGGCTATTTGTTTCTTCATTAGGTTTTGTGTGGGTCTTTTTATCGGAGTCTTTGTTACTTGAAGATCGGAAAGCTCTTTTAACAGCGGTGAACCATGAAGATCCACCGTACACGGTGGTCTGGAACCCACCGGTTCCTTCCTTCTCTGGTAATATAATTAAACATAATATACACTAATGTATATATGTTGAATTTTGATGGTACTATAGAATGTTTTTGTATCACTAATTGGACTTTACACTGATGTATAATTGTTGAAATATGAATATACACTGACGTATATTTGTTGAATATTATGGTACAGTACAATCTTTTTGTAGTACTAATTGGACTATACACTGATGTATAATTGTTGGAATATGAATATACACTGACGTATAGTTGTTTTAATGTTATCGTACAGTATAATGTTTTTTTTAGCAATGATTGGACTATACACCGATGTATAATTGTTTGAATATGACGATACTAAACACTGTTCTATAGCATCAATTTTATTGGGGTCTGATGTATATTGTATGTATACACTGATGTATATGCTAAACAACCTTTTTCTTTGTTTCAGGTTACTCTTGATAAGACCAACCTATTAGTTTCGTGTGAGTGCATGGAATATGAATATACACTGACGTATAGTTGTTTAATGTTATCGTACAGTATAATGTTTTTGTAGCAATGATTGGACTATACACTGATGTATAATTGTTGGAATATGAATATACACTGACGTATAGTTGTTTAATGTTATCGTACAGTATAATGTTTTTGTAGCAATGATTGGACTATACACTGATGTATAATTGTTGGAATATGAATATACACTGACGTGTAGTTGTTTAATGTTATCGTACAGTATAATGTTTTTGTAGCAATGATTGGAATATACACTGATGTATAATTGTTGGAATATGAATATACACTGACGTATAGTTGTTTAATGTTTATCGTACAGTATAATTTTTTTGTACGCACAAATGATATTAGTTGTGGTTTTTGTCAGTTACAATGTATACTAACTAACCTATTAATACTCACATACCAAAAGACAATATTACCCCTTGATTTAATTAAAAAGTTAATTAATGTTTAACATATTTACCATCATGCCATTGAAGATGGATGGATGAAATTGGTTCCTAAAGTTCCTAACTAAGGGTTGGTTCTCAATTGAACCCTACCCAGTTTATATAAATGGTTATTATAATGTCACACCACGTCTAAGGCGGAAACACGTGGCGCGACGGTTCAAAAGTATTAAGCCAAGATTAATGCAAAGCACAATATTAATTAGAAAACGGGCATTTATTCAATGCTAATAATCATGTCAAATTATTCATACATAATTATAAATTGTTTTCGAAAATGATAAAGAGGCTTCTCCCTTTATCCCTAAGTCCATGGAATAAAGAGATATGACCCCGTCACGACATTCCCAACGCCCAATTTGGAGACATCCCCGACCCTGCTCGCCATGCTAACTTCCATCATTCAATTACCTGAAAGATATGTTTGAAAATCGTCAATATATAAATATTGGTGAGTTCACAGGTTTTAATTTAATAAGTCTTTATAAAGTGGGAATATCCTTGTTATGACATTCATAGGAGTTGCAAAGTCCTACAATTTACTTGAGCCTATAACCAAACCAAGACAATTAATAATGCCCCCGCCCAAAGTCGTTACTCGGTATTCCTTCGACTTTATTTCAGAATAAGTGCACCCCAGGCATACGCCGATGCATAATCGACGCTATCGATTAGGGGTGGGCCTTGTCAGGCACCAATAGTACTATCCAAATATCCCTTTGGTTTCTCATTCCCGAATAAATGATTATAGTGGGGAGGTCTCAACCCCGAGTGGCGATCTTTACTCAAGTATCCAACCCGTCATACAATCCCAACATATCTTTCCCCGTAAAAACGTTAAATAGTTTAGAAATGGGGCCGTGAGACTCACCTGTAACTGTGCTCGGCTCAAAGAAAATAGTAAAGTTTGTGATCCCGTACCTACAAAGGTTCTAGGCGTATAAGTCACTTACACCTATGGTGTATGTGCCTTGGCAAGTTGTACACCCAACTTCCCGACCACGTCTTTATCCCAATTCCCGTTTAATAGTTTTCGTATCCTAGGTTCAATGGCGATGGATTACCCTTTCCTTACAAGTCATATATTATTCTTATTAATATTCTTTATGACTTGTACGACATTATACTCGACACGACTTCATCCAACGTATAATTATTTCCCATTCAAATAATTTTACTTAGGATCTTTTCGCTCAATATAAAGTGTTTTCTTATTAACCGACCCGACTTACTTTGCCACATATTCATTTTCCCATTTAAATAAATATGCTAAGTCTTTGTCGTTTGGTAACATAATCTTAACGCTCGACTAGACTTACCACACCGTACATTCATTTTCCCATTTAAATAAATGTACTAGGATCTTTGTCGGTATTCACGCGTTCGTAGATATATCTCACCTACTCGTCTCGGTTTTCCTTCTCGTATATCTATTTTCCCATTTAAATAGATATACTAGAATTTCGTCGGAAACGAGCATATGTACATATATCGTCGCGTGGATACTACTTGTTAAGTTCATGTGTCGTTTAGCGCTTTTAGTTTGTTACGTTATGTTTCTCCTTTCCCACGAATATTGATACTACACTTAGGAAAGTGTTACGCACGTTTCACCCTTGTTATATATATTTTATTTCCGTAAAATATATATGTATATTTTTATCTCGACGTAATAAGTCCGTTTACGTTGGTTCGTGTAACTGAGTTCGTTAGTTAGCGTTTTTCATATTTATTCCCGTTGCGCGTTCTTATGGAAGTATTGTTCCAACTTCCGATTCCGAACGTTTATTTCTCGGAAAAATATATCATGTACGTTTTAGTCCGACTCGTCCAACTTGTTACCAAAAATGTTTCCGATACTTTTATATTCCCATTTATATAAAAGTATCTTATTTTTGTACAAGTCTTCCCAAGTATTTATTTTATACAATCTTACTTTATAAAATACTCGCGTTACTCCATTTATTTTTATAAAACGTCCATTTTATAAAAATATACTTTTTACTTAAAATGCCCAAGTAGGCTATTATTATTTACCAAATCAACCTTGTAAATCATTACTTACACTTTTTGACACCGATATTTCCATCATTGTGTCTTTGGTCCAATAGTTTTCTAAAATATTTATTTTAGTCCATTGGCTTCCAATGTTGTCATATTAATCCTTTAACTTACACTTGTAGCATTTTTCACTAAATCTTTCAAGGTTAATATTTTTGTTCCACTTTAGTGGACTTTGAAGAATCATTTTCACCATGTTTAGTTGTTTTTACTTCTTTTTACTTTTAATGCTCTTCTAATCCATTCTAGATATCATTAACATGTTTATTTCATATCTTTATCCAAAACATCCAACTTTCACTCATCTAAGTGAGTGGACTTTGAAGAACTAACTTTTCCATCTATGGCTTTCTAACCCATTTTAATACTTTTATGACCTTATTATATCATCCTAAGATGATTAAAACCACTTTTCATCATATTCAAGTTACTTTCCAAAATATAGCTTTTCTCATCTTTCAACATACAAGTATGTTCTTATTCTTACACTTTCTTCAAAATACTACTTTTATTAATAATAATCTAAGATTTTATTATATTATTATTCTTTCATCTTCATTTTTAATCAAAACCCATTACTTCTTTAGAACTCATTTTTGTTACCCACATTGTACAACTTGCATTCATAGCACAAAAATATGACATTTTAATTAATAAAACAATGCAAGACTTACAACTAGCTCAAGGCTAGGGAAGACAAAATCTTGGATTTTGGATGTGGTTTAGTGTGTTCTTCCAAGTGGGTTATGCTCCAAGCTCTTAAACACACAAGAAGGGGTTTGATTGATGATGAACTAGAGGTAATTTGAAGTAGTAAAAATTGAATGAAGGGTGTTGGTGGGGTGGTGGAAATCCACGGCCACAAGGAGAAAAAGGAAGGAAATTTTTGTGATTTTTCTCCAATGCTTCTCAAGTGATTATATGATCTTCTCAAATCTTCCAAGGATTATCAAATCTTGCTTGGATTGGGTGGGTATCTTAGTGTAAGATTATGGAGGATTTGAAAGGATTATGTAAGATTTGGAGATGATAATAATAATATTTAGGGGTGTTGGCCGAAAATTTAGAGAGAGAAAGGGAGGGATTTGGTGAATATTATTGCCCAATGCTTTTACATGCAAGGTTATGATTATTATCTTTCAAATGATTAACCTTTAGTTAACACAAGTAACCTTCACCTTGGTGGGCCATGGCCGGCCCCAAGGGGTGTCTAGGTGGGGTCCACTTTGCTAAATAATACCCCATTACTTGTTAAGTTAGTTCCTTTCGGGTACCGCCCGGGTATTTCTCGAATTTTCGTCGCGTTTTCCCTCAATATTAAAATACCGTTAATATTCATAAAATTATGTCCAGTTAAATTACTGATAATTTATTTCGGTTTTTGTCGGGTGAATTTACGTGTTACGCGCGTATCGGGTGCGGTACGCGCACTTTATTCGTTACCGGGAGATTTGTGCAATAAGCTTTCTCGTATGGCTTTGGGTTTCCAAAACTCATAATATTTTGTGAAAATATTATTTATTTTATATTCCGGGTGTCCGGTGTTCGTTTCGCTCATTTAAGTTTTTACCGGGTAATCGCCAGTGTCCATACCGGATAGTTTTGTCTGCGCACGATCCTATCATGCTTTGCTATTAAACTCATGCATTCCTATGCATTATTTGGGAATTACTATCTTTCTAAGGCCTCAATTAAATATTCAGCACATAATTACGGTTAATTACGTTAATCGCGTTTAATTAATTAGTACGGAATTACCTTAATTTTGCCGGTTGTTACATTCTCCCCCCGTTAAGAGAATTCCGTCCCGAATTCACTTTGAGCTCTCCGGTATAGGGGTCTTCTTAAATAGGGCGGGATACTTTTGCTTCATCCGGTCCAGCCTTTCCCACGTGAACTCCGGTCCACGCTTGGCATTCCAACGCACTTTGACCAACCTGATCTTACTGCGTCTTAGCTTTTGGACCTTCCAATCGGTTACTTCGATTGGCTCTTCGACGAAGTGTAACTTGTCGTCAATGTGGATTTCGTCTGCGGGGATGATGAGGGTTTCGTCGGATAAGCACTTTTTCAAGTTCGACACGTGGAACGTGTCGTGTACACCGTTAAGTTCTTGTGGTAACTTGAGCTTGTATGCTACGGGGCCTACTCTGGACAGGACTTCAAGTGGTCCAACATATCGTGGGTTTAGTTTTCCGCGCTTCCCGAAACGCGCGACACCTTTCCAAGGTGACACCTTTAGTAGGACCCTGTCTCCGACTTGAAATTCCAAAGGCTTCCTCCTCATGTCTGCGTAGCTTTTCTGTCGGTCACGTGCCGCTTTGAGACGTTCTCTAATCAGAAAGACCTTATCCGTCGTTTCTTGAACAATTTCGGGCCCGGTAAGTTGCTTTTCGCCAACTTCGGCCCAACATAGAGGCGATCTGCACTTGCGTCCATATAAAGCTTCAAAGGGTGCAGCTTGAATGCTCGTGTGGTAGCTGTTGTTATATGAAAACTCTACCAGTGGCAAGTGAGTATCCCAATTTCCGCTGAAATCGATTGCGCATGCCCGTAGCATATCCTCCAGGGTCTGGATGGTTCGTTCACTCTGACCATCGGTTTGTGGATGATATGCGGTACTCATGTCAAGGCGAGTACCGAGGGCTTCATTCAGACTTTCCCAAAATCTTGAGGTGAAACGACTATCTCGATCGGAGATGATAGAAATAGGTACACCGTGTTTTGACACAACTTCCTTAATATACAAACGGGTTAGTTTCTCCAACTTATCCGTTTCGCGAATGGGGAGGAAGTGTGCAGATTTTGTCAATCGATCAACGATCACCCAGATCATGTCATGGCCGCTTGTTGTCCTGGGCAACTTGGTAATGAAGTCCATAGTGATCCTTTCCCATTTCCATTCCGGTATTTCCGGTTGCTGGAGCAATCCGGATGGTCTCTGATGCTCGGCCTTGACCTTTGCGCAAGTCAAACATCGCGCAACATAAGCCGCTATATCCCTCTTGAAATTTGGCCACCAGTAAAATTCCTTTAGATCATGGAACATCTTGTCTGCTCCAGGGTGAACCGAATATCGCGAGCTGTGGGCTTCGGCTAATACCAGTTCACGCAATCCACCGTACACTGGTACCCAAATTCTATTCATAAAATACAGAGCTTGATCCGCTTTTGACTCCAGTGAATCAACCATCTTCCGCAATCTTTCACCTTTGACATTCTCGGGTTTAAGAGCGTTAACTTGGGCTTCACGAATCCGGTCAGTCAGGTTCGTGTGGATGGTTAGACCCAAAGCTCGGACACGCAGTGGCTTAACCCGTTCCTTGCGACTCAAGGCATCGGCTACAACGTTTGCCTTCCCGGGATGGTACTTTATCTCACAATCGTAATCGTTCAACAATTCGACCCATCGCCGTTGTCGCATGTTCAGTTCCTTCTGGTCAAAGATGTGCTGCAAACTTTTGTGATCAGTGAAGATTGTACACTTGGTTCCGTACAGATAGTGTCTCCATATCTTGAGTGCGAATACCACGGCTCCTAGTTCCAGATCATGTGTGGTGTAATTCTTCTCGTGAAGCTTTAGCTGTCTGGAAGCATAGGCTATGACCTTCTCTCGCTGCATCAATACACAACCCAATCCCTGATGAGAGGCGTCACAGTAAACTACGAAGTCTTCTGTACCATCGGGGAGTGATAGTATTGGTGCGCCACATAACTTATCCTTTAGCAACTGAAACGCTGCTTCCTGCCTTTCCGTCCATTCAAACTTCTTATCCTTTTGGGTTAGCATGGTTAAGGACTGTGCTATTTTAGAAAAGTTCTCGATGAACCTTCTGTAGTAACCCGCAAGGCCAAGAAATTGTCGTACTTCAGTAGGCGTTCTAGGGCGTCCCAATTCTTGATTGCTTCGATCTTGGCGGGATCGACATGTATACCCCTTTCATTCACCACGTGGCCTAAAAAGTGAACCTCTCGAATCCAAAAATCACATTTTGAAAACTTAGCATAGAGTTTCTCTTTGCGAAGTACCTCGAGGATTAATCGGAGATGTTCCTCGTGTTCCTCCTTCGTGCGTGAGTAGATCAAGATGTCATCAATGAAGACAATAACAAATTTGTCCAAGTATGGTTTGCACACTCGGTTCATCAAGTCCATGAAAACAGCTGGTGCGTTAGTTAAACCGAAAGGCATAACCAGAAACTCATAGTGCCCATAACGAGTCCTGAACGCTGTTTTTGGCACGTCTTCTTCTTGAATACGCAATTGATGATAACCGGACCTTAGATCGATCTTGGAGTAGAAACTGGATCCTTGAAGTTGATCAAACAAATCGTCGATCCTGGGAAGAGGATAGCGATTTTTAATAGTTAACTTGTTCAGTTCCCGATAGTCAATGCACATTCGAAAAGTGCCATCCTTCTTCTTCACGAATAAGACGGGAGCTCCCCAAGGTGAGAAGCTTGGTCTTATGAAACCTTTGTCCAACAACTCTTGCAGTTGTTCAGACAGTTCCTGCATTTCTGAAGGAGCTAGGCGATATGGCGATCGCGCTACCGGTGCTGCTCCTGGAACAAGGTCGATACGAAACTCGACTTGTCGGGGTGGTGGCAATCCCGGCAAATCTTCTGGGAACACGTCTGGAAAGTCTCTGGCTATCGGGATGTCTTCTAGCTTTCGCTCGTCAGCCTTCTTGTCTACCACATGCGCCAAGAATGCGACGAGACCTTTCCTTAGGCACTTCCTGGCTTTCATGCTGGTAATAATTCTCAATGGCGTTCCACGCCTTTCCCCTTGGATCGATAGGGTTTCACCGCTCGCGAGGGGAACTTGAATTACTTTGTCATTGCACACGACGATGGCGCGGTGTGCGGATAGCCAATCCATGCCAACGACTATGTCAAAGCTACCCAGTACGACTGGTAATAGATCAATGTCAAACTCATGACCACAGAGATCCAACTTACAACCCTTTGCTACCTCTCGAGTTTCTATAGTCTTACCGTTAGCTAGTTCAATGGAATATGGTGTGTCTAGCTTACTAGTCTTTAAACCAAGTAATCTTTAAATTCGACAGATACGAAGCTAAAATCAGCGCCAGTATCAAACAATACTGAAGCATAATGACCATTTAGAGGGAACGTACCAGTGACCACATTAGGGTCTTGTCGTGCGTCACCGGCACCAATCACGAATGCCCGCCCACGGGCTTGGTTGTTGAGTTTGGGGCAGTCCCTCTTCCAATGATCGAGCGACCCACATGAGAAACAGGGCCTCGCTCCACTGTTCTTTGGCGCTCCTGATCTGCAGTCTTCAGTCTTGTGCCCCGAACGACGGCACTTACCGCAGATCACTTCGTTCTTGCCCTGATAACCTTGCTTCCCATTATTTCCACGTCCAGTGGCCACATACCCTTTTCCCTTCTTCCCTGAACCTGATGATCCATCCTTCTTCCTCTCGTCGCGCTTACGCTTCCCAAACCTTGGCCTATTTCCCTGTTCACTTGACCCAACGGCTGAACTTGTACCCAGATTCTTACCCTCAACACTGCTGGACTCAGTAAGTTTTAACCCTGACACTTTCCGGATTAGAGTGCCCATTCGGATGGCGTCTTCAGTGAGGCTCAAGGCGAGATCGATAGCTTCGCGCATGGTTGTAGGCTTGGAAGCAGTGACCATGCCGCGTATCTGTGGTGCCAGTCCGAAGAGGTATCTTTCCACCTTCTTGCTTTCCGGGGTGACCAGGCGAGGCACTAACCGGGAGAGGTCATGGAATCTGGACGTGTAACCAGCTACGTCCGGTCCAACCATGGTGAGGTTCCAGAACTCAGTCTCTAGCTTCTGCACTTCACTTGCCGGGCAGTACTCGGCGATCATTAGTTCTTTCAACTCCAACCATGATAAGGAGTAAGCAGCATCATCTCCCAGTGTCTGCACTTGGTTGTTCCACCAGGTTAGAACTTGGTCCAGAAACAGGTTGGTGGCATACATGACAGCCTGTCGTGGGGTACAGCTGCTAATACGGATCACAGCTTCGGTTTTCTCGAACCATTTGACTAGTCCGACAGAACCTTCAGTGCCGCTGAAATTCAGTGGTTTGCAGTCCAGGAAAGCTTTAAACGTGCAGCCACGTTCTCGTGAGGCCGTTTCTGCAATAATAAAGCAATGTTAAATATGAGGTAGGAGTTTCACGAAGACTCCTATTGCATATACCCGACGTCTTCTTACCGGTAGGGGAGGTTTCGCGTCTGTCGCTCCCGGTTCGGTCTCGCGACCTTTCGGTGCGCGTGGCATTGTGTTCTGCGAGAGCTTGAGCGATACGTCCCGAAACTAGGGTTTCAAGCTCCTCGGGTGTCGTGGGCAGTCTTTCGTTTCCACTGTTGCTTCTTGTGGCTGGTGCCATGTTTCTTCAATGACCAATATCAAAGGTTAATTTCCGACAATCATTCATACAATATCATCACATATATAGTATAAACAACCACACAACATATGAACACAATAATCACCATAACAACATCACACAATCACAATATAAACAGAACAAGTAATAATAATCGTAGACAATCACAACACATATTTTACCATAACAAAATTTTCATTAATTTCAATACCAAGTACAATGATTTGTTCATAATAACAAAAACCGAGGATACATTCCTCATACATTGCTCTTTGAAATACACTAGAAATATAATGTCATATGCCGGCACAATCCCGCTCGGCTAGGCAAAAATGCAGATGGGTGCTATAACCCATGCTGTGCCATCATACTACTACTACTACTGCTATGTCCTGGAGTGATCTCCCAAGCGTCTCTGATGTAATGCTACTGTGGCGGTGGCGGCGGCGGGTGCTGGTACTGGTACTGGGGTGCGCACATGCTAATGGTCATGCTGATCGCCATAATGCGATCGTACAAGAACTGGCGATGCGCAAAGTGTGCGTCGCCCGTAAGGCCACAATGAGCATCCATGCTCAGCAGCTCCTCAGCATAATGTGCCAGTGCATCCCTGGCATCAATGATCCTGGCCCACATGAGCTGGGCCTGCTGCTCCATCTGACTCACGGTGCGCTGCACCGTGTCGGTGAGGGTCTGGAAATCTCTCTCCAGTGAGATCACCGTGGACCATGCGGGTCCTGACAGTGGGGCCATCCCGTGGGGCTGCGACGGCCCGGGGATGTCAGCGTACGTCGGCTGGGACGGGCCGACGATATCGGGTATGGGTAGTGGTGTGAAGGGTGGGGCAAAGCCCGGTAGTCCAGTGAAGCAGTAGGGTGGTACCTGGTATGGGTCTCCCGCACCTAGAGTATATGGTGCAAATGGGGGTATCAGAAATGGGGCTCCTGCATCCATAGTGAATGGTGCAGGTGGTGGTGTAGGGAGCATCTCGGGTAGGGGTGGTAGTGTGGGAAAAGTGGTGATGGGTAATGTCATGGATATGGGTGAGGGGACTATGAGCTCGGCGAGTGGGACCATGAGAGGCTGGGTGACAGCGACCCACTCTGGAGCGGATATCACAGTGGTAGGGGTGGGAGGGCTAGCAGTGGCGTGAGCTGCCAGTCCTGCTCGGTGCAACTCAGAACTGCGGGCTGAGCTGCCCTCCAGGATGTGCCCAGTAGAAGCTGGCCCATCCTGTGGTATGGGCTCGGGCATGGTAGGTAAGGTGGCTGGGGTGGCGGTAGCATGCCCTATCATCGGAGCGACGTGCTCCTCCTGGCCTGCTGGTGGGATAGGCACAGCAATGTGCTCCACCGACGCAGTTGACTCATCGTCAGAGTCATCGGAGATCCACCCGTTGTGTCCCCGGCAGACAGGCACGAGCCTCATGCCAGAGGGAACGGGGATAGGTGGGGTGGGTAAAGGCTCACGATCGACTGGTGCGCGTCGGTCGTATGGAGACTCGACAGTCTCCGACTGTGTAGGGATAGGTCTCGAAGGACCTGCGCAACCTACAGGGAAGTCCCTGATGGCGCGGATAGGTAGTGCTGGCAGTGGTGCTGCCTGGAATGGCACTAGAGGCAAGTCGGCCTCGGCCATCGGTAGGTCGGCCACGGCGGCCATGTCGTCTCCAGCGGGGGCCCACGCTGGGTCCTCGCTCGGGTCCGTCTCGTCGGAGCTATCTCCGTCAGCGCCCTCCATGGCGACATCAACATCCATCTCGTCATCCTCGGGATCGAGTATCACCACCTCGATCGGCTCCGCTGGCGGCGCTGGGATGATCTGGAGGCTACTGTCGTAGCTCGGTGCTACGCTCCCTGCGTTCGACATCCTGGCAAAAGAACCGTACTAATATTTAAGTATTATTCGTTAGGTAGTTAAGGCACATATCTAAGGTACTCTTCCTAACCTTCTAACACAAGGATAATACGTATACTTACCATGGCTAGCTTGGTCGGAATCTCCATATACCCAAATGGTCGTTGGAAAAATTTATCTTATTGCGTTTCGCATTTATTTGAAAGATTTTGAACCCAATTCCGGTTATAGTTTAGATTTTTAAAATGCTAATTCGCTATAACCTTGGCTCTGATACCACTTTCTGTCACACCACGTCTAAGGCGGAAACACGTGGCGCGACGGTTCAAAAGTATTAAGCCAAGATTAATGCAAAGCACAATATTAATTAGAAAACGGGCATTTATTCAATGCTAATAATCATGTCAAATTATTCATACATAATTATAAATTGTTTTCGAAAATGATAAAGAGGCTTCTCCCTTTATCCCTAAGTCCATGGAATAAAGAGATATGACCCCGTCACGACATTCCCAACGCCCAATTTGGAGACATCCCCGACCCTGCTCGCCATGCTAACTTCCATCATTCAATTGCCTGAAAGATATGTTTGAAAATCGTCAATATATAAATATTGGTGAGTTCACAGGTTTTAATTTAATAAGTCTTTATAAAGTGGGAATATCCTTGTTATGACATTCATAGGAGTTGCAAAGTCCTACAATTTACTTGAGCCTATAACCAAACCAAGACAATTAATAATGCCCCCGCCCAAAGTCGTTACTCGGTATTCCTTCGACTTTATTTCAGAATAAGTGCACCCCAGGCATACGCCGATGCATAATCGACGCTATCGATTAGGGGTGGGCCTTGTCAGGCACCAATAGTACTATCCAAATATCCCTTTGGTTTCTCATTCCCGAATAAATGATTATAGTGGGGAGGTCTCAACCCCGAGTGGCGATCTTTACTCAAGTATCCAACCCGTCATACAATCCCAACATATCTTTCCCCGTAAAAACGTTAAATAGTTTAGAAATGGGGCCGTGAGACTCACCTGTAACTGTGCTCGGCTCAAAGAAAATAGTAAAGTTTGTGATCCCGTACCTACAAAGGTTCTAGGCGTATAAGTCACTTACACCTATGGTGTATGTGCCTTGGCAAGTTGTACACCCAACTTCCCGACCACGTCTTTATCCCAATTCCCGTTTAATAGTTTTCGTATCCTAGGTTCAATGGCGATGGATTACCCTTTCCTTACAAGTCATATATTATTCTTATTAATATTCTTTATGACTTGTACGACATTATACTCGACACGACTTCATCCAACGTATAATTATTTCCCATTCAAATAATTTTACTTAGGATCTTTTCGCTCAATATAAAGTGTTTTCTTATTAACCGACCCGACTTACTTTGCCACATATTCATTTTCCCATTTAAATAAATATGCTAAGTCTTTGTCGTTTGGTAACATAATCTTAACGCTCGACTAGACTTACCACACCGTACATTCATTTTCCCATTTAAATAAATGTACTAGGATCTTTGTCGGTATTCACGCGTTCGTAGATATATCTCACCTACTCGTCTCGGTTTTCCTTCTCGTATATCTATTTTCCCATTTAAATAGATATACTAGAATTTCGTCGGAAACGAGCATATGTACATATATCGTCGCGTGGATACTACTTGTTAAGTTCATGTGTCGTTTAGCGCTTTTAGTTTGTTACGTTATGTTTCTCCTTTCCCACGAATATTGATACTACACTTAGGAAAGTGTTACGCACGTTTCACCCTTGTTATATATATTTTATTTCCGTAAAATATATATGTATATTTTTATCTCGACGTAATAAGTCCGTTTACGTTGGTTCGTGTAACTAAGTTCGTTAGTTAGCGTTTTTCATATTTATTCCCGTTGCGCGTTCTTATGGAAGTATTGTTCCAACTTCCGATTCCGAACGTTTATTTCTCGGAAAAATATATCATGTACGTTTTAGTCCGACTCGTCCAACTTGTTACCAAAAATGTTTCCGATACTTTTATATTCCCATTTATATAAAAGTATCTTATTTTTGTACAAGTCTTCCCAAGTATTTATTTTATACAATCTTACTTTATAAAATACTCGCGTTACTCCATTTATTTTTATAAAACGTCCATTTTATAAAAATATACTTTTTACTTAAAATGCCCAAGTAGGCTATTATTATTTACCAAATCAACCTTGTAAATCATTACTTACACTTTTTGACACCGATATTTCCATCATTGTGTCTTTGGTCCAATAGTTTTCTAAAATATTTATTTAGTCCATTGGCTTCCAATGTTGTCATATTAATCCTTTAACTTACACTTGTAGCATTTTTCACTAAATCTTTCAAGGTTAATATTTTTGTTCCACTTTAGTGGACTTTGAAGAATCATTTTCACCATGTTTAGTTGTTTTTTACTTCTTTTTACTTTTAATGCTCTTCTAATCCATTTTAGATATCATTAACATGTTTATTTCATATCTTTATCCAAAACATCCAACTTTCACTCATCTAAGTGAGTGGACTTTGAAGAACTAACTTTTCCATCTATGGCTTTCTAACCCATTTTAATACTTTTAGACCTTATTATATCATCCTAAGATGATTAAAACCACTTTTCATCATATTCAAGTTACTTTCCAAAATATAGCTTTCTCATCTTTCATGTCACACCACGTCTAAGGCGGAAACACGTGGCGCGACGGTTCAAAAGTATTAAGCCAAGATTAATGCAAAGCACAATATTAATTAGAAAACGGGCATTTATTCAATGCTAATAATCATGTCAAATTGTCAATACATAATCATAAATTGTTTTCGAAAATGATAAAGAGGCTTCTCCCTTTATCCCTAAATCCATGGAATAAAGAGATAAGACCCCATCACGACATTCCCAACGCCCGATTTGGAGACATCCCCGACCCTGCTCGCCATGCTAACTTCCATCAATCAATTACCTGAAAGATATGTTTGAAAATCGTCAATATATAAATATTGGTGAGTTCACAGGTTTTAATTTAATAAGTCTTTATAAAGTGGGAATATCCTTGTTATGACATTTATAGGAGTTGCAAAGTCCTACAATTTACTTGAGCCTATAACCAAACCAAGACAATTAATAATGCCCCCGCCCAAAGTCGTTACTCGGTATTCCTACGACTTTATTTCAGAATAAGTGCACCCCAGGCATACGCCGATGCATAATCGACGCTATCGATTAGGGGTGGGCCTTGTCAGGCACCAATAGTACTATCCAAATATCCCTTTGGTTTCTCATTCCTGAATAAATGATTATAGTGGGGAGGTCTCAACCCCGAGTGGCGATCTTTACTCAAGTATCCAACCCGTCATACAATCCCAACATATCTTTCCCCCGTAAAAACGTTAAATAGTTTAGAAATGGGGCCGTGAGACTCACCTGTAACTGTGCTCGGCTCAAAGAAAATAGTAAAGTTTGTGATCCCGTACCTACAAAGGTTCTAGGCGTATAAGTCACTTACACCTATGGTGTATGTGCCTTGGCAAGTTGTACACCCAACTTCCCGACCACGTCTTTATCCCAATTCCCGTTTAATAGTTTCGTATCCTAGGTTCAATGGCGATGGATTACCCTTTCCTTACAAGTTATATATTATTCTTTATGACTTGTACAACATTATACTTGACACGACTCCACCCAACGTATAATTATTTTCCCATTCAAATAATTATACTTAGGATCTTTTCGCTCAATATAAAGTGTTTTCTTATTAACCGACCCGACTTACTTTGCCACATATTTATTTTCCCATTTAAATAAATATGCTAAGTCTTTGTCGTTTGGTAACATAATCTTAACGCCCGACTAGACTTACCACACCGTACATTTATTTTCCCATTTAAATAAATGTACTAGAATCTTGTCGGTATTCACGCGTTCGTAGATATATCTCATCTACTCGTCTCGGTTTTCCTTCTCGCACATCTATTTTCCCATTTAAATAGATGTACTAGAATTCCGTCGGAAACGAGTATATGTACATATATCATCGCGTGGATACTACTTGTTAAGTTCATGTGTCGTTTAGCGTTTTTAATTTGTTACGTTATGTTTCTCTTTTCCCACGAATATTGTTACTACACTTAGGAAAGTGTTACGCACGTTTCACCCTTGTTATATATATTTTATTTCCGTAAAATATATATGTATATTTTTATCTCGACGTAATAAGTCCGTGTACGTTGGTTCGCGCAACTAAGTTTGTTAGTTAGCGTTTTTCATATTTATTCCCGTTGCGTGTTCTTATGGAAGTATTGTTCCAACTTCCGATTCCGAACGTTTATTTTCTCGGAAAAATATATTATGTACGTTTTAGTCCGACTCGTCCAACTTGTTACCAAAAACGTTTCCGATACTTTTATATTCCCATTTATATAAAAGTACCTTATTTTTGTACAAGTCTTTCCAAGTATTTATTTTATAAAATCCACTTTATAAAATACTCGCGTTACTCTATTTATTTTTATAAAACGTCCATTTTATAAAAATATACTTTTTACTTAAAATGCCCAAGTAGGCTATTATTATTTACCAATTCGACCTTGTAAATCGTTACTTACACTTTTTGACACTAATATTTCTATTATTGTGTTTTTGGGCCAATAACTTTCTAAAATATTCATTTTAGTCCTTCAACTTCCAAGTTGTCATATAATTTCTTTAACTCATACTTGTTGCATTTTTCATTTAATCTTACAAAGTTAATATTTTTCTTTTCCACTTTAGTGGACTTTGAAGAATCATTTTTACCATGTTTAGTTGTTTTTACTCTTTTTACTTTTAAAGTTCTTCTAATCCATTCTAGATATCAATAACATGTTTATTTCATATCTTTATCCAAAACATCAAGTTTTTACTCATCCAAGTGAGTGGACTTTGAAGAACTAGTTTTTCCATCTATGGCTTTCTAATCCATTTTAATATTTTTATGACTTTAACTAGTCATCTTATGATGATTAAAACCATATTTCATCATATTCAAGTATTTTTCTCAAATCATGTTCCACTCATCTTCTAACCCAAGTGTATGTTATTATTATTACATTTTCTCACAATATCACTTTTATTAATGTTAATCCAAGATTTCTTCATGTTATTATTCCTTTATTTTTATTCTTGTAAGATTCATCCTCTTTATGTTTCAAAATCATACTTTACCCATCAATGTACAACTTGCTCATAAACACTTAATATGAACATTAACAAACAAAACAAGATTAAAACTTACTACTAGCTCAAGGCTAGGGAAGACAAGAACCTTGGATTGGATGGGGTTTTAGTGTGTTCTTCCAAAGGGTTAAGCTCCAAGCTCTTAACACACAAGAAGGGTTTTGAAGGATGATGATCTAGAGGTAGTTTGGAGTAGTAAAAATTGCAAGAAAATGTTGATGTGGGGGTAATGCCACGGCCACAAGGAAGAAGAAGAAGAAGTTTTTGTGTTTTTGCTTAAGTGTAATCTTGATGTTATCCTTATAATCTCCTACTCAATCTCCAAAGATCACCAATATCTTGCAAGGATTGGTTAGGAAGATTATGGAAGATTTATGAAATGATTTTGAAAATCTTGGGGGATTAAGGGGTGTTTGGGCCGTGAGTTTTAAGAGAGAGAGAGAGGAAATGATTTGGTTAATCCCATTGCCCAATCATATTGCATGCAACCTCATGATTAGTAATAATATGGAAGGATTAAGAAGTTATCCCACACAACCTCTCACCCAAGTGGGCCCATGGCCGGCCCCTATGGGGTGCTTGGTGGGGTCCACTTTGCTAATTATCTCTTTATATTATGTTTAAGTTAGTTCCTTCCGGGTACCGCCCGGGTATTTCTCAAATTTTCGTCGCGTTTATCCTCAATATTAAAATACCGTTAATATTTATAAAATTATGTCCAGTTAAATTACTGATAATTTATTTCGGTTTTTATCGGGTGAATTTACGTGTTACGCGCGTATCGGGTGCGGTACGCGCACTTTATTCGTTACCGGGAGATTTGTGCAATAAGCTTTTACGTATGGCTTTGGGTTTCCAAAACTCATAATATTTTGTGAAAATATTATTTATTTTATTTTCCGGGTGTCCGGTGTTCGTTTCGCTTATTTCAGTTTTACCGGGTAATCGCCAGTGTCCATACCGGATAGTTTTGTCTGCGCACGATCCTATCATGCTTTGCTATTAAACTCATGCATTCCTATGCATTATTTGGGAATTCCTATCTTTCTAAGGCCTCAATTAAATATTCAGCACATAATTACGGTTAATTACGTTAATCGCGTTTAATTAATTAGTACGGAATTACCTTAATTTTGCCGGTTGTTACATTCTCCCCCCGTTAAGAGAATTCCGTCCCGGAATTCACTTTGAGCTCTCCGGTATAGGGGTCTTCTTAAATAGGGCGGGATACTTTTGCTTCATCTGGTCCAGCCTTTCCCACGTGAACTCCGGTCCACGCTTGGCATTCCAACGCACTTTGACCAATCTGATCTTACTGCGTCTTAGTTTTTGGACCTTCCAATCGGTTACTTCGACTGGCTCTTCGACGAAGTGTAACTTGTCGTCAATGTGGATTTCGTCTGCGGGGATGATGAGGGTTTCGTCGGATAAGCACTTTTTCAAGTTCGACACGTGGAACGTGTCGTGTACACCGTTAAGTTCTTGTGGTAACTTGAGCTTGTATGCTACGGGGCCTACTCTGGACAGGATTTCGAATGGTCCAACATATCGTGGGTTTAGTTTTCCGCGCTTCCCAAAGCGCGCGACACCTTTCCAAGGTGACACCTTTAGTAGGACCCTGTCTCCGACTTGAAATTCCAAAGGCTTCCTCCTCATGTCTGCGTAGCTTTTCTGTCGGTCACGTGCCGCTTTGAGACGTTCTCTAATCAGAAAGACCTTATCCGTCGTTTCTTGAACAATTTCGGGCCCGGTAAGTTGCTTTTCGCCAACTTCGGCCCAACATAGAGGCGATCTACACTTGCGTCCATATAGAGCTTCAAAAGGTGCGGCTTGAATGCTCGTGTGGTAGCTGTTGTTATACGAAAACTCTACCAGTGGCAAGTGAGTATCCCAATTTCCGCTGAAATCGATTGCGCATGCCCGTAGCATATCCTCCAGGGTCTGGATGGTTCGTTCACTCTGACCATCGGTTTGTGGATGATATGCGGTACTCATATCAAGGCGAGTACCTAGGGCTTTATTCAGACTTTCCCAAAATCTTGAGGTGAAACGACTATCTCGATCGGAGATGATAGAAATAGGTACACCGTGCTTTGACACAACTTCCTTAATGTACAAACGGGTCAGTTTCTCCAACTTATCCGTTTCGCGAATGGGGAGGAAGTGTGCAGATTTTGTCAATCGATCAACGATTACCCAGATCATGTCATGGCCGCTTGTTGTCCTGGGCAATTTGGTGATGAAGTCCATAGTGATCCTTTCCCATTTCCATTCCGGTATTTCCGGTTGCTGGAGCAATCCGGATGGTCTCTGATGCTCGGCCTTGACCTTTGCGCAAGTCAAACATCGCGCAACATATGCCGCTATATCTCTCTTGAAATTCGGCCACCAGTAAAATTCCTTCAAATCATGGAACATCTTGTCTGCTCCAGGGTGAACCGAATATCGCGAACTGTGGGCTTCGGCCAATACCAGTTCACGCAATCCACCGTACACTGGTACCCAAATTCTATTCATAAAATACAGAGCTTGATCCGCTTTTGACTCCAGTGACTCAACCATCTTCCGCAATCTTTCTCCTTTGACATTCTCGGGTTTAAGAGCGTTAGTTGGGCTTCACGAATCCGGTCAGTCAGGTTCGTGTGGATGGTTAGACCCAAAGCTCGGACACGCAGTGGCTTAACCCGTTCCTTGCGACTCAAGGCATCGGCTACAACGTTTGCCTTCCCGGGATGGTACTTTATCTCACAATCGTAATCGTTCAATAATTCGACCCATCGCCGTTGTCGCATGTTCAATTCCTTCTGGTCAAAGATGTGCTGCAAACTTTTATGATCAGTGAAGATCGTACATTGGTTCCGTACAGATAGTGTCTCCATATCTTGAGTGCGAATACCACGGCTCCTAGTTCCAGATCATGTGTGGTGTAATTCTTCTCGTGAAGTTTTAGCTGTCTGGAAGCATAGGCTATGACCTTCTCTCGCTGCATCAATACACAACCCAATCCCTGATGAGAGGCGTCACAGTAAACTACGAAGTCTTCTGTACCATCGGGGAGTGATAGTATTGGTGCGCCACATAACTTATCCTTCAGCAACTGAAACGCTGCTTCCTGCTTTTCCGTCCATTCAAACTTCTTATCCTTTTGGGTTAGCATGGTTAAGGACTGTGCTATTTTAGAAAAGTTCTCGATGAACCTTCTGTAGTAACCCGCAAGGCCAAGAAATTGTCGTACTTCAGTAGGCGTTCTAGGGGCGTCCCAATTCTTGATTGCTTCGATCTTGGCGGGATCGACATGTATACCCCTTTCATTCACCACGTGGCCTAAAAAGTGAACCTCTCGAATCCAAAAATCACATTTTGAAAACTTAGCATAGAGTTTCTCTTTGCGAAGTACCTCGAGGATTAATCGGAGATGTTCCTCGTGTTCCTCCTTCGTGCGTGAGTAGATCAAGATGTCATCAATGAAGACAATAACAAATTTGTCCAAGTATGGTTTGCACACTCGGTTCATCAAGTCCATGAAAACAGCTGGTGCGTTAGTTAAACCGAAAGGCATAACCAGAAACTCATAGTGCCCATAACGAGTCCTGAATGCTGTTTTTGGCACGTCTTCTTCTTGAATACGTAACTGATGATAACCGGACCTTAGGTCGATCTTGGAGTAGAAACTGGATCCTTGAAGTTGATCAAACAAATCGTCGATCCTGGGAAGAGGATAGCGATTTTTAATAGTTAGCTTGTTCAGTTCCCGATAGTCAATGCACATTCGAAAAGTGCCATCCTTCTTCTTCACGAATAAGACGGGAGCTCCCCAAGGTGAGAAGCTTGGTCTTATGAAACCTTTGTCCAACAACTCTTGCAGTTGTTCAGACAGTTCCTGCATTTCTGAAGGAGCTAGGCGATATGGCGATCGCGCTACAGGTGCTGCTCCTGGAACAAGGTCGATACGAAACTCGACTTGTCGGGGTGGTGGCAATCCTGGCAAATCTTCTGGGAACACATCTGGAAAGTCTCTGGCTATCGGAATGTCTTCTAGCTTTCGCTCGTCAGCCTTCTTGTCTACCACATGCGCCAAGAATGCGACGAGACCTTTCCTTAGGCACTTCCTGGCTTTCATGCTGGTAATAATTCTCAATGGCGTTCCACGCCTTTCCCCTTGGATCGATAGGGTTTCACCGCTCGCGAGGGGAACTTGAATTACTTTGTCATTGCACACGACGATGGCGCGGTGTGCGGATAGCCAATCCATGCCAACGACTATGTCAAAGCTACCCAGTACGACTGGTAATAGATCAATGTCAAACTCATGACCACAGAGATCCAACTTACAATCCTTTGCTACCTCTCGAGTTTCTATAGTCTTACCGTTAGCTAGTTCAATGGAGTATGGTGTGTCTAGCTTACTAGTCTTTAAACCAAGTAATCTTTTAAATTCGACAGATACGAAGCTAAAATCAGCGCCAGTATCAAACAATACTGAAGCATAATGACCATTTAGAGGGAACGTACCAGTGACCACATTAGGGTCTTGTCGTGCGTCACCGGCACCAATCACGAACGCTCGCCCACGGGCTTGGTTGTTAAGTTTGGGGCAGTCCCTCTTCCAATGATCGAGCGATCCACATGAGAAACAGGGCCTCGCTCCACTGTTCTTTGGCGCTCCTGATCTGCAGTCTTCAGTCTTGTGCCCCGAACGACGGCACTTACCGCAGATTACTTCGTTCTTGCCCTGATAACCTTGCTTCCCATTATTTCCACGTCCAGTGGCTACATACCCTTTTCCCTTCTTCCCTGAACCTGATGATCCATCCTTCTTCCTTTCATCGCGCTTACGCTTCCCAAACCTTGGCCTATTTCCCTGTTCACTTGACCCAACGGCTGAACTTGTACCCAGATTCTTACCCTCAACACTGCTGGACTCAGTAAGTTTCAACCCTGACACTTTCCGGATTAGAGTGCCCATTCGGATGGCGTCTTCAGTGAGGCTCAAGGCGAGGTCGATAGCTTCGCGCATGGTTGTAGGCTTGGAAGCAGTAACCATGCCGCGTATCTGTGGTGCCAGTCCGAAGAGGTATCTTTCCACCTTTTTGCTTTCCGGGGTGACCAGGCGAGGCACTAACCGGGAGAGGTCATGGAATCTGGACGTGTAACCAGCTACGTCCGGTCCAACCATGGTGAGGTTCCAGAACTCAGTCTCTAGCTTCTGCACTTCACTTGCCGGACAGTACTCGGCGATCATTAGTTCTTTCAACTCCAACCATGATAAGGAGTAAGCAGCATCATCTCCCAGTGTCTGCACTTGGTTGTTCCACCAGGTCAGAACTTGGTCCAGAAACAGGTTGGTGGCATACATGACAGCCTGTCGTGGGGTACAGCTGCTAATACGAATCACAGCTTCGGTTTTCTCGAACCATTTGACTAGTCCGACAGAACCTTCAGTGCCGCTGAAATTCAGTGGTTTGCAGTCCAGGAAAGCTTTAAACGTGCAGCCACGTTCTCGTGAGGCCGTTTCTGCAATAATAAAGCAATGTTAAATATAAGGTAGGAGTTTCACGAAGACTCCTGTCGCATATACCCGACGTCTTCTTACCAGTAGGGGAGGTTTCGCGTCTGTCGCTCCCGGTTCGGTCTCGCGACCTTTCGGTGCGCGTGGCATTGTGTTCTGCGAGAGCCTGAGCGATACGTCCCGAAACTAGGGTTTCAAGCTCTTCAGGTGTCGTGGGTAGTCTTTCATTCCCACTGTTGCTTCTTGTGGCTGGTGCCATGTTTCTTCAATAACCAATATCAAAGGTTAATTTCCAACAATCATTCATACAATATCATCACATATATAGTATAAACAACCACACAACATATGAACACAATAATCACCATAACAACAACACGCAATCACAACATAAACAGAATAAGTAATAATAATCGTAGATAATCACAACACATATTTTACCATAACAAAACTTTCATTAATTTCAATACCAAGTACAATGATTTGTTCATAATAACAAAAACCGAGGATACCTTCCTCTTACATTGCTCTTTGAAATACACTAGAAATATAATGTCATATGCCGGCACAATCCCGCTCGGCTAGGCAAAAAAATGCAGATGGGTGCTATAACCCATGCTGTGCTATCATACTACTACTACTACTACTGCTATGTCCGCGAGTGATCTCCCAAAACGTCCCTGATGCTACTGTGGCGGTGGCGGCGGCGGGTGCTGGTACTGGTACTGAGGTGCGCACATGCTGATGGTCATACTGATCGCCATAATGCGATCGTACAAGAATTGGCGATGCGCAAAGTGTGCGTCGCCCGTAAGGCCACAATGAGCATCCATGCTCAATAGCTCCTCAGCATAATGTGCCAGTGCATCCCTGGCATCAATGATCCTGGCCCACATGAGCTGGGCCTGCTGCTCCATCTGACTCACGGTGCGCTGCACCGTGTCGGTGAGGGTCTGGAAATCTCTCTCCAGTGAGATCACCGTGGACCATGCGGGTCCTGACAGTGGGGCCATCCCGTGGGGCTGCGACGGCCCGGGGATGTCAGTGTACGTCGGCTGAGACGGGCCGACGATATCGGGTATGGGTAGTGGTGTGAAGGGTGGGGCAAAGCCCGGTAATCCAGTGAAGCAGTAGGGTGGTACCTGGTATGGGTCTCCTGCACCTAGAGTATACGGTGCAAATGGGGGTGTCACAAATGGGGCTCCTGCATCCATACTGAATGGTGCAGGTGGTGGGGTATGGAGCATCTCGGGTAGGGGTGGTAGTGTGGGGAAAGTGGTGATGGGTAGTGTCATGGATAAGGGTGAGGGGACTATAAGCTCGGCGAGTGGGACCATGAGTGGCTGGGTGACAGTGACCCACTCTATAGTAGACATCACAGTGGTAGGGGTAGGAGGGCTAGCAGTGGCATGAGCTGCCAGTCCTGCTCGGTGCAACTCAGAGCTGCGGGCTGAGCTGCCCTCAAGGATGTGCCCAGTAGAAGCTGGCCCATCCTGTGGTATGGGCTCGGGCATGGTAGGTAAGGTGGCTGGGGTAGCGGTAGCATGCCCTGTCATCGGAGCAACGTGCTCCTCCTGGCCTGCTGGTGGGATAGGCACAGCAATGTGCTCCACCGATGCAGTTGACTCATCGTCAGAGTCATCGGAGATCCACCCGTTGTGTCCCCGGCAGACAGGCACAAGCCTCATGCCAGAGGGAACGGGGATAGGTGGGGTAGGTAAAGGCTCACGATCGACTGGTGCGCGTCGGTCGTATGGAGACTCGACAGTCTCCGACTGTGTAGGGATAGGTCTCGAAGGACCTGCGCAACCTACAGGGAAGTCCCTGACGGCGCGGATAGGTAGTGCTGGCAGTGGTGCTGCCTGGAATGGCACTAGAGGCAAGTCGGCCTCGGCCATCGGTAGGTCGGCCACGGCGGCCATGTCGTCTCCAGCGGGGGCCCACGCTGGGTCCTCGCTAGGGTCCGTCTCGTCGGAGCTATCTCCGTCGGCGCCCTCCATGGCGACATCAACGTCCATCTCATCATCCTCGGGATCGAGTATCACCACCTCGATCGGCTCCGCTGGCGGTGCTGGGATGATCTGGAGGCTACTGTCGTAGCTCGGTGCTACGCTCCCTGCGTTCGACATCCTGGCAAAAGAAACCGTACTAATATTTAAGTATTATTCGTTAGGTAGTTAAGGCACATATCTACGGTTCTCTTCCTAACCTTCTAACAAAATAATACGTATACTTACCATGGCTAGCTTGGTCGGAATCTCCATATACCCAAATGGTCGTTGGAAAAATTTATTTTATTGCGTTTCGCATTTATTTGAAAGATTTTGAACCCAATCCGGTTATAGTTTAGATTTGTTTAAAAATGCTAATTCGCTATAACCTTGGCTCTGATACCACTTTCTGTCACACCACGTCTAAGGCGGAAACACGTGGCGCGACGGTTCAAAAGTATTAAGCCAAGATTAATGCAAAGCACAATATTAATTAGAAAACGGGCATTTATTCAATGCTAATAATCATGTCAAATTGTCAATACATAATCATAAATTGTTTTCGAAAATGATAAAGAGGCTTCTCCCTTTATCCCTAAATCCATGGAATAAAGAGATAAGACCCCATCACGACATTCCCAACGCCCGATTTGGAGACATCCCCGACCCTGCTCGCCATGCTAACTTCCATCAATCAATTACCTGAAAGATATGTTTGAAAATCGTCAATATATAAATATTGGTGAGTTCACAGGTTTTAATTTAATAAGTCTTTATAAAGTGGGAATATCCTTGTTATGACATTTATAGGAGTTGCAAAGTCCTACAATTTACTTGAGCCTATAACCAAACCAAGACAATTAATAATGCCCCCGCCCAAAGTCGTTACTCGGTATTCCTACGACTTTATTTCAGAATAAGTGCACCCCAGGCATACGCCGATGCATAATCGACGCTATCGATTAGGGGTGGGCCTTGTCAGGCACCAATAGTACTATCCAAATATCCCTTTGGTTTCTCATTCCTGAATAAATGATTATAGTGGGGAGGTCTCAACCCCGAGTGGCGATCTTTACTCAAGTATCCAACCCGTCATACAATCCCAACATATCTTTCCCCCGTAAAAACGTTAAATAGTTTAGAAATGGGGCCGTGAGACTCACCTGTAACTGTGCTCGGCTCAAAGAAAATAGTAAAGTTTGTGATCCCGTACCTACAAAGGTTCTAGGCGTATAAGTCACTTACACCTATGGTGTATGTGCCTTGGCAAGTTGTACACCCAACTTCCCGACCACGTCTTTATCCCAATTCCCGTTTAATAGTTTCGTATCCTAGGTTCAATGGCGATGGATTACCCTTTCCTTACAAGTTATATATTATTCTTTATGACTTGTACAACATTATACTTGACACGACTCCACCCAACGTATAATTATTTTCCCATTCAAATAATTATACTTAGGATCTTTTCGCTCAATATAAAGTGTTTTCTTATTAACCGACCCGACTTACTTTGCCACATATTTATTTTCCCATTTAAATAAATATGCTAAGTCTTTGTCGTTTGGTAACATAATCTTAACGCCCGACTAGACTTACCACACCGTACATTTATTTTCCCATTTAAATAAATGTACTAGAATCTTGTCGGTATTCACGCGTTCGTAGATATATCTCATCTACTCGTCTCGGTTTTCCTTCTCGCACATCTATTTTCCCATTTAAATAGATGTACTAGAATTCCGTCGGAAACGAGTATATGTACATATATCATCGCGTGGATACTACTTGTTAAGTTCATGTGTCGTTTAGCGTTTTTATTTGTTACGTTATGTTTCTCTTTTCCCACGAATATTGTTACTACACTTAGGAAAGTGTTACGCACGTTTCACCCTTGTTATATATATTTTATTTCCGTAAAATATATATGTATATTTTTATCTCGACGTAATAAGTCCGTGTACGTTGGTTCGCGCAACTAAGTTTGTTAGTTAGCGTTTTTCATATTTATTCCCGTTGCGTGTTCTTATGGAAGTATTGTTCCAACTTCCGATTCCGAACGTTTATTTTCTCGGAAAAATATATTATGTACGTTTTAGTCCGACTCGTCCAACTTGTTACCAAAAACGTTTCCGATACTTTTATATTCCCATTTATATAAAAGTACCTTATTTTTGTACAAGTCTTTCCAAGTATTTATTTTATAAAATCCACTTTATAAAATACTCGCGTTACTCTATTTATTTTTATAAAATGTCCATTTTATAAAAAATATACTTTTTACTTAAAATGCCCAAGTAGGCTATTATTATTTACCAATTCGACCTTGTAAATCGTTACTTACACTTTTTGACACTAATATTTCTATTATTGTGTTTTTGGGCCAATAACTTTCTAAAATATTCATTTTAGTCCTTCAACTTCCAAAGTTGTCATATAATTTCTTTAACTTATACTTGTTGCATTTTTCATTTAATCTTACAAAGTTAATATTTTTCTTTTCCACTTTAGTGGACTTTGAAGAATCATTTTTACCATGTTTAGTTGTTTTTACTCCTTTTTACTTTTAAAGTTCTTCTAATCCATTCTAGATATCAATAACATGTTTATTTCATATCTTTATCCAAAACATCAAGTTTTTACTCATCCAAGTGAGTGGACTTTGAAGAACTAGTTTTTCCATCTATGGCTTTCTAATCCATTTTAATATTTTTATGACTTTAACTAGTCATCTTATGATGATTAAAACCATATTTCATCATATTCAAGTATTTTTCTCAAATCATGTTCCACTCATCTTCTAACCCAAGTGTATGTTATTATTATTACATTTTCTCACAATATCACTTTTATTAATGTTAATCCAAGATTTCTTCATGTTATTATTCCTTTATTTTTATTCTTGTAAGATTCATCCTCTTTATGTTTCAAAATCATACTTTACCCATCAATGTACAACTTGCTCATAAACACTTAATATGAACATTAACAAACAAAACAAGATTAAAACTTACTACTAGCTCAAGGCTAGGGAAGACAAGAACCTTGGATTGGATGGGGTTTTAGTGTGTTCTTCCAAAGGGTTAAGCTCCAAGCTCTTAACACACAAGAAGGGGTTTTGAAGGATGATGATCTAGAGGTAATTTGGAGTAGTAAAAATTGCAAGAATAATGTTGATGTGGGGGTGTAATGCCACGGCCACAAGGAAGAAGAAGAAGAAGTTTTTGTGTTTTTGCTTAAGTGTAATCTTGATGTTATCCTTATAATCTCCTACTCAATCTCCAAAGATCACCAATATCTTGCAAGGATTGGTTAGAAGATTATGGAAGATTTATGAAATGATTTTGAAAATCTTGGGATTAAGGGGTGTTTGGGCCGTGAGTTTTAAGAGAGAGAGAGAGGAAATGATTTGGTTAATCCCATTGCCCAATCATATTGCATGCAACCTCATGATTAGTAATAATATGGAAGGATTAAGAAGTTATCCCACACAACCTCTCACCCAAGTGGGCCCATGGCCGGCCCCTATGGGGTGCTTGGTGGGGTCCACTTTGCTAATTATCTCTTTATATTAAGTTTAAGTTAGTTCCTTCCGGGTACCGCCCGGGTATTTCTCAATTTTCGTCGCGTTTATCCTCAATATTAAAATACCGTTAATATTTATAAAATTATGTCCAGTTAAATTACTGATAATTTATTTCGGTTTTTGTCGGGTGAATTTACGTGTTACGCGCGTATCGGGTGCGGTACGCGCACTTTATTCGTTACCGGGAGATTTGTGCAATAAGCTTTTACGTATGGCTTTGGGTTTCCAAAACTCATAATATTTTGTGAAAATATTATTTATTTTATTTTCCGGGTGTCCGGTGTTCGTTTCGCTTATTTCAGTTTTACCGGGTAATCGCCAGTGTCCATACCGGATAGTTTTGTCTGCGCACGATCCTATCATGCTTTGCTATTAAACTCATGCATTCCTATGCATTATTTGGGAATTCCTATCTTTCTAAGGCCTCAATTAAATATTCAGCACATAATTACGGTTAATTACGTTAATCGCGTTTAATTAATTAGTACGGAATTACCTTAATTTTGCCGGTTGTTACATTTCAACATACAAGTATGTTCTTATTCTTACACTTTCTTCAAAATACTACTTTTATTAATAATAATCTAAGATTTTATTATATTATTATCTTCATCTTCATTTTTAATCAAAACCCATTACTTCTTTAGAACTCATTTTTGTTACCCACATTGTACAACTTGCATTCATAGCACAAAAATAGGACATTTTAATTAATAAAACAATGCAAGACTTACAACTAGCTCAAGGCTAGGGAAGACAAAATCTTGGATTTTGGATGTGGTTTAGTGTGTTCTTCCAAGTGGGTTATGCTCCAAGCTCTTAAACACACAAGAAGGGGTTTGATTGATGATGAACTAGAGGTAATTTGAAGTAGTAAAAATTGAATGAAGGGTGTTGGTGGGGTGGTGGAAATCCACGGCCACAAGGAGAAAAAGGAAGGAAATTTTTGTGATTTTTCTCCAATGCTTCTCAAGTGATTATATGATCTTCTCAAATCTTCCAAGGATTATCAAATCTTGCTTGGATTGGGTGGGTATCTTAGTGTAAGATTATGGAGGATTTGAAAGGATTATGTAAGATTTGGAGATGATAATAATAATATTTAGGGGTGTTGGCCGAAAATTTAAGAGAGAGAAAGGGAGGGATTTGGTGAATATTATTGCCCAATGCTTTTACATGCAAGGTTATGATTATTATCTTTCAAATGATTAACCTTTAGTTAACACAAGTAACCTTCACCTTGGTGGGGCCATGGCCGGCCCCAAGGGGTGTCTAGGTGGGGTCCACTTTGCTAAATAAACCCCATTACTTGTTAAGTTAGTTCCTTTCGGGTACCGCCCGGGTATTTCTCGAATTTTCGTCGCGTTTTCCCTCAATATTAAAATACCGTTAATATTCATAAAATTATGTCCAGTTAAATTACTGATAATTTATTTCGGTTTTTGTCGGGTGAATTTACGTGTTACGCGCGTATCGGGTGCGGTACGCGCACTTTATTCGTTACCGGGAGATTTGTGCAATAAGCTTTCTCGTATGGCTTTGGGTTTCCAAAACTCATAATATTTTGTGAAAATATTATTTATTTTATATTCCGGGTGTCCGGTGTTCGTTTCGCTCATTTAAGTTTTTACCGGGTAATCGCCAGTGTCCATACCGGATAGTATTGTCTGCGCACGATCCTATCATGCTTTGCTATTAAACTCATGCATTCCTATGCATTATTTGGGAATTCCTATCTTTCTAAGGCCTCAATTAAATATTCAGCACATAATTACGGTTAATTACGTTAATCGCGTTTAATTAAATTAGTACGGAATTACCTTAATTTTGCCGGTTGTTACATATAATAAGCACCAGATTGTCGTCTAAGGTTACAATTGTAATCACAAGCTTATTGTGGTGGATTATGGTTATGGTTTTGGGCTATGCTGCAGACGTTAAAAAACAGTCTTCCTCTTGCAGACTGCAGACCTTTGGTACACCTCTTCTCTTGCAGATGTGGTCCGCAGACTGCAGACCTTTTACCTAAGAAAAAACAAACAACACCTTATTGTTATATGTTACTTATGTGCCAGGTCTATTGTTTTTTTAATGATGACGTATTCGAATAAAGTGGCATGCCTCTTCATAGCCATGTCTATTGTTTGATCGTCTAATTATCTACTTATTATTATACCTGATATCATATATTGATGTACTAGAAGTTGAAGTACGTTATATAGGTCTCTTTATGTTAGACTACATGTAGTGAGGTGTGAAAGTCATACCACTTCATCCGTTTCACATCCAACACACCATTACACATTTGTTAATAAGGGCGCTAATAAGCCCTCAATTAACACAACAACATGCATCAAGGAGAAGTGTGTGAGACTACCACTACACCTACCAATCACACATTTTATTTTATTTATCTATTAGGTTATTTGCCCGTGTAACACATAGGTATAATAAATAAAATTTATATAAAATTTAAATATATAGTAACTAAGATTACATATTAATGTAAATTATTGAAAATTTTTAATATATAATATAATTCCTAAAAAAAAAAAATCATATATCTCTAAATATCTCTTTGTATACAACATTGGTTTCTTTATTTGTTAATATTGCTATATCTATCTAATATTAATAATTTAACACTGACTTTGCTTTTTACTCTTTATAACGTGATGCGCAATTGGCCATAAGCGAAAACATGGTATTTCAAATCCAAAGCAATTCTAGATAGCGATTGTCTTTGTCTTTTGCTTATCGTCATCGTGAGTCATACAGATAAAGTTTTTTTTTTTTTTTTTTTAAATTGGAACATAATTTTCTTATTAAAGTTAAACAAAAAATAAGACATTCAGTTAAAAAATTATAGTTTTCGAAAGTGATAATTAAATGCGGTAAATAACCTAAACATAAATAATTGTTTGAAAATTATAACATAACTAAGTATTCAACTATGTATAAATTAAATTTATATTTTTAAATAATTATCCCAAAGTTTCTGATTTATTTCGCAGTTAAAATTATTTAATTTTGAACAGTCATATTTTGATTAGATGAATTGATGGAGGTAATTTGAATTAATTAAATTTGGTTTGACTTAAAAGTTTGAAAATTTAATTTTGTAATTTTAAAGTACAATAAATATTTTTTGGTTTTATAAGTATAAATAGTTTTTAGAAATGATCTATACATATAATAAACCAAAGCCATTTTAATGACATGACACTCAAAGAGACATTCTCTTCCTTGAGTATGTCATGTGTCATCTCATGTGGCATTGAAATATTTTAGGAAAAAAATAATTTAAAAACAAAATTGGATTTTTCACCCTCATGTTTCCTCCCATAATTTTTAAACGTTAATATCTTAAATATACGAGTTTTTTTAAATAAAAAAATTACACCAAATTAACGAGCGTTTTATTATCTTTCCAACGAGTACCATATTGCTATATAAAAAACGGAGAAAAAAACGACTATTTTTTGTAACCCGACAGGTATTGTGTCAGGTTTGGAATTAGTTTTTAAAAAAAATTGTGGGTTTGGGTCGGGCCTGGGATTAGGTGATACCCGACTCAATTACCCTTTTTTTATATTAGAATATGATAAATTATGGCAGAGATTTGTTTAAAATAATAATAATAATAATAATAATATGGAAACATGGAAATAAATAATCCCAACTATTGACTATTGCCCAATAACAGTCCCAACTACGAAAATCACCAATATTGGTCCCAACTTTCGACATATGGGAAACCAACGGACCCAAACTAATGGAGGCTAACTATGTTAGTGTGATGCTGACGTGACATGCTTAGGTGGCAAGATGATCCTACGTGGCATGCCACGTAGGATGCCACGTAGGATCATTTTGCCACGTGGCATGCCACGTAAGATGCCACACATGATTATTTTGCCACGTGGCATGCCACATAGGATGCCAATAGTGAATAGTTGGGATTATTTATTTCCATTATTCCTAATAATATTCATTAATCATATATTGGCATTGGCAGATGCCATTTTTATAGTTTATATACTTTTAATTTTATTCACTTTATTTAGATTTCTCAACCCGGACGCTCCCGGGTATAAACTAGTTAACTATATTTGATGAGATTGAATATGTAAAAAATGTTTGTCTTCTAATATTTTTATATTGATTAATAAAAACAATAATTAAAATAATTTAAATACTAATTGAATGACATTTATTGTTTTGAATAATTAATGTAAGACTTTATGAGGAAGTGACATGTGTCCCTCATGTGTTTTTCTTTTATTAGATAGTGTAGATAGTGTAGAAGTACCTATGACCTCTTGGTCTAGTGGTATAGTGTCCCCCCTTACAAATGTAAGTTTGTGGGTTCAAATCCTTGCAAATGCAAGGTGAGGTGGAATTAAAGTGTGATAAAATTTGCCGTTAAAAAAAAAAAGGATAGTGTAGAAGTGTAGATGTAAATGTAGATTTTCTTGAATTTGTTATTTTAGTTAAAGCCCCTCCACCATTGCAAAAGTGTGATTTCCTTAAAGGCTTCATGCCACGTGACGTTAGGATGCACTTTAAGTAGTAAGTAGCAACTTTAACTTCACTACAGAGTCTTAGAAATGATGGTAGTGATGCTTAGACCATTAGGTGTGGAGGAGGCCCAACATCCATGCCTTGCCTCCATCTCACCTGTCATGTCAGCGTGGGGTAGGAGCATCCTTGAGATGATGCTTCTAGGGGTGTGGAGGAGGCCCAACATCATTTAATGCTATTTCTTTTTTTTTCTTTTTTTAATTAAATAATATTATGATATTAATATAAAATGTGAAGATGTATTTAAATTAAAAACAAACACTTAAATTAAAAAAAAAACATACACCTAAATAAAAAAAGTACAATTTTCAATTAAAAACAAACACTTAAATAAACAAAAAAAAAAACATAAACTACGGATTATATTTTTTTGCGATGCTCTCCTTCATCTTCAACAACACGGGACGGTCTTCTTCGGGGTAGTCGTTGATGTTTGCCGTCATTATTCGTCATTCTTCTATTTGCCTATCCTCGTTCTTTTGGCGAATGCTTTCCTCCACCCTCTTTTGCTTCAAGCGAAGCTTTTCTTCGACTTCCCGTTCCTTCAATTTCTTCTTCTCCGCTTGACTTTCACTAAAAGTATTTTTGAAGGATGCCAATTCAGCGACCAAACCGTCCAACATTGACCCGCTCCCACTCCCTGATGCGGCTTGTTTTTTTGCAGCCGCCGCTTGTTTTTTTGCTCTGTCCCTCCCTATGGGTC
The DNA here is from genome assembly GCA_030844895.1 of Ambrosia x helenae. Classification (NCBI taxonomy): domain Eukaryota; kingdom Viridiplantae; phylum Streptophyta; class Magnoliopsida; order Asterales; family Asteraceae; genus Ambrosia; species Ambrosia x helenae. Next base: position 29,540,395 of record CM061232.1, read on the forward strand.
GTGGCTCCTCTTGAACGGGAGTATCCTCGAACTCTGGCTCTGGGTCATCGTTTATATTTATTTGACAATGACCGGTCGACCCGCCTCCCACGCTATAATCGCCCGACTCCGAAGTCTTGCTTCGTTTGGCGTTTGCAACCTCGTTTGGAACCGGTGCCCATTTGCGAGATGTCTTCAACACCGTCCAAGCTCGAACATGAGGAAAAACATGGCCATACTTGTCTTCATATTTTCGCATCGCCTCCTTGAAAATCATTTCCTCGTTAAACCCGCTTGGAGGGTTCACATACAACGATTATAAAAGGCGATGAACTTCCCGATTGTAGTACTCATTTTCCTCCATTTAGAACTTAAAGCCTCCTGCTTGCGATACTCTCCTTGCTCCATCAATTGGTGAAATGTATCTCGTACTTGGGTGTATAAACTATCGCCCGTTTGATTAGTCCCTACATTTAAATAAAACATATATTAGAGAATAAAAAAAATAATTTTTTTTATTGTATACTACAAAAAAATTAAATTTTTTTTTACCAACTATGGGATCTTTCGAACTAGCCAGATACGCCTTCGCTAACGCTTCTTCTTCCAATTTCGTCCATGGGCTTCGTTCGGTTTGCTTTTTTTTTCCCTTCCCCTTCGCACTTGCACTCGCCTTCGCTTTCCTCTTCGAACGTTGGACTTGTGTTTCGGGGACAACCTCCACCTCATCATCTTCTTCATCTTCGAGTTCAAAATTGGGTTGTCGTTGTGGTGGTAGAGATTGACGGAATGGCGGAGTTTGTAAAAGTTGGGTAAAGGATTGAGGGTTATGATGCATTTGCATATTATGGAATTGGTTAAAGGTAGTAGGGCTTTGGTGCATTTGAGGGTATTGGGTGAAAGGGTTGGGAGTTTGTTGGAAACCCGCAAAAGTAGCCCAAGATGGATCCATTGGCATCGTGAACGGGTTTGGATTCGGGTTGTTTTGGTTATATTGTGGTGGTTGATTCGGGTTTGGGTTGTTTTGGTTGGGATCCATTGAAAAATGTATAAAGTAGTTTTTATATAAATGGCGGTGTTTGGTATAAAAAGTGGTGTTGATTTGTGATGAAAAATGGTAAAATGTTGTGGTTTAAATAGATTTTTAAAAAGAAAATCGTTTTTTTTTTTTTTAAACGGTCAAAACCCTTGGTCCCCATACCCCCAACGGTCAAATGCACATTCCCCAAGCAAAAAAGAGCCCCGGCTTCAACGGCTATGGGATGCCGGGCATGCCGTTGCCGCGCCAGGGGGGCGGTGTAGCCCGGCCCGGCTTGGCAATGCCGGCCCCATGCCGCAGCCCACACCATATGGTCTTAAAAGTTTTCTTGTGATGTTTAATTTAATAACGTATCAAAGTCATCAGTCACCTCATGTTGGGTTTTTGATAAAAATAAATGAAAAACTCTAATTCTTGTGTTATTTTAGGTTGGGGCTGGTGAGCAAATTTATGGCTTAAATTTGGAACAAACTGATATAATAGCCATGTGCTTGCAATGTAATTGCTGAAATACTTAAAAGTTGTAGAGCTAATTAATAACTGCTCCTGATGTACTAGGTGAAATATTGAATTAATGTTACGCTCGAGCTCATTCTTATATTAGGCTTTTTTTAGTGTAAGCGTTGTTTTTTTATTTTAGTGTAATTTTCTTTTTTTAGTGTAATGTTTGTTTTTTTATTTTAGTGTAATTTTTCTTTTATTTTTAGTTTAATGTATTTTTTAATAAAAAAATGTGGTAAATATTTAAATATATTTGGTAAAAAAACCCCGCTCACCTTGACCCACAACACCTTCTCGCGAGCAACTGCCGGTCGCTACCCAATGCCATGTAAGCGTCGACGTGGTAAAATATTATTCGATAAATCCTCCACTCATCTCTACCCACAACACATAGTCTAATTCAGACATCTGCCCTATTAGGAGCTGAAACAAACAATCCATAATTTTTTTTATAATTTTTTTTTGTGTGTTTGTAGTTGTGATGTTTTTTCATTTCAACCTAACCTCTTTAGTTCATGTTATTTTTGTTTTTAAAAAAAAAAAAATGGAAAAAGAAAGATTGAGTTTGTCTTATACATTAGGGTATCATGTGATTCATGTCCATAGCACACTTGTTTAGATTCCAAAAACGCCACCTTCCCCAACAACCCCCAACTCTCTCTATATAAATAACCTCTCCACACTCCTATTTCTTTATTCCTCGATTACTCCGCTCATTGCATTTCGTCTCTGTAAGTTCATTTTCTTTCATCTGATCCTATTACGCTCGTAATTTCATTCAGTTTTCATATTAATCACGTTTCTGTTCGTTTTTAATATTATTATTATTATTATTACTGATTGATTTGCTGCTTGTTTGAGTTTAGGTTTTATACTTTTATTACTTTAAGTTCATTCAGATCCTTCAGTTTCATGTTTTCCTTTGATCTGATGCTGTTTACGCTACTTGTGTTTAGTCGATATTCGTGGTTATCGATTTATCTATGTCTTTATGTGTTTTTTGTTTGTTTTTAATGTGATTACTGATTGATTTTGTGTCTGTTTGAGTTTTGGATGGAGTTTTCTTAGGTTTTGTTATGAATAATCTGATTTGTTAGGAATTATTGTATGCATTTATAGGTTAGATCCGTTTCACCGATTTACTGTTTGGAATTATGTGTAATCGACTAATCGTTACTTGTTTCCGTTGAACTTAAGGACGATTTTGTTGTGATAGAAACTTATATGGATGTGTTGTTTGATACATTAAGTTTTAATGATTATTTTGGTAAAAAAATGTTTTGTTGTAGTTGTAGTAAGTGTTTTGAAATGGCTTTGTGATCTATTCTGGAGACAATTTTTTTTTTAATTTTGTAAAGACGGTCAAAGAACGTTGGCCGATCCTTCTACCAACCGATGTTGACCGATTTTACACTGTAAAATGTTAGTTCTCTTAAGGAAAACTTATATAAATTCTCCAAATGATCACCTGCAGAGATGAAATAAAAATTAAAAACTGTAACATGCGAAAAATATTGGTTCAGTCGCATTTTAATCGCTAAGAGAAAAGAAAAGAATGCTCAATTGTGCTAGAATTAGTGTTCCTGAACTTTGCAATAAGAAAACAGTGTTCATTTTCACATACTTAAGTGGTCTTTATCCATTTCAGTCGGTAAAAATTGCAATGACTGGTTCTGGACTAAACTAGACTATTTGGTCCTTTTCAATTGTTTGATGTTTGCAATCTATATACACAGCTAGTCTCAACCATAGTTATCAAAGGCACTAGGCGCACTCAAGGCACATAGGCCTCGCCAGGGGCCTAGGCGCGAGGCGCAAAAAAGCGAGGGCATGAGATAAAAAAAGCGAAAAAAGAAAATAAAGGAAAAGTATATTAAAATAGTACTATCTTTCATTTAGCTAGTGTCAAAAGTTTTAAAATACTGATGTATTAGTGTATAGAAGTAGTTTTTGAGATAAAAGTAGAAAGCTGGCTGAATCTAGCCATAATAAAACGAATTTGGCTGGAAACACTCCGGAAGTTGGGAATCTAGCTGAAATCTGCGCCTCAACCATCAGCTGGAGAATTAAAGCGCAATTTCCTCTACTCAAAACGCAAATGCATTGCCTCGCCTAAAAATTGGGCCTAGGCGCAATAGGCGGTGGCTTTTAACAACTATGGTCTCAACTAGCTACTCAGCTTAAAACTTCTTTGAGACATATGTTTGCTGCACTCTCGATTTATAATCATGGATTTGTCCTCGGTTACTAAATCCTTTTCCTTTTTTTTTTTTTGTAATATTTATATCATCATTTGTTGGCTGGTAACTTGGCATGAGTTGTTCTATACTCTTTTTTCTGGTTTCCCTCTTACCTTTTTCTCATTACGTGTAAGTGCAGCTTTCAAATAAGGTTCGTCATAGTTTATGATGTTGGGGTTTCGGATATTTTACTATGAATCATTAACTGTAAAAAAAGACGTGCCATATGTCCCAATTTGATAGAAAAACACACCCACCTTATTTTGAGAATCATCTTGATATTCATGTTTTCGAAGTTGAACAACATTACTGTATTAATTTTTTCTTTTCATTTATATCCAGGTCAGCATGTCGTCCTTCACACTTCCTACTCAAACCATGCTCAGAACCACACCCCAAACCATGGCCAGAACCACACCCCAAACCATGGTTAGTGCTTTCTTGAAGTATCCATCCGCCCTTCCGACGGTTAAGAGCATCTCAAAAACCTTTGGCTTAAAATCCGGCTCTTCCTTTAGGACAACTGCAATGGCTACATACAAGATTAAACTCGTGACCCCTGATGGTGAACACGAGTTTGATGCACCTGATGATTGTTACATTCTCGACTCAGCTGAGGCTGCTGGAATTGAGTTGCCATACTCTTGCAGGGCGGGTGCATGCTCAACATGTGCTGGAAAGCTGGCGACTGGTGTTGTTGACCAATCTGATGGGTCGTTTCTTGACGATAACCAAATGAAAGAAGGTTACTTGTTGACCTGCATTTCATACCCAACTGGTGATTGTGTTGTTCACACACACAAAGAAGGTGATCTTTACTGAGTTCGATAATGTTTGGTCGGATATGTTTGATCTGAAATTTATGAACGGTTTGTTGTCTAGAGTCGAATTTGTTTTCAGAATTGGAAATTCTAGTTCTTGGTAGCAATAAGCATTTCAAATCATGTCACATTATCTTAATTAAGAAATTTTGGGAGTGTTCCAAACCTAATTCCATCAAAAAGATTTAATCCTAGTAACGGTCAAATGGTATATACCGTCAACTAAAAGCGACATGATGTATGGTAAGGTGTATCCCTTTTATATTAAAAGTGAAGTTTTAAAATGCTGCAAGGTGCACGTATAGGAGTATTTAGTTTTCCGTTAAAAAAAAAGTAAAAAACCAGATTGATTTCTAACGCTCTTCACAGCTCTCATTCGCGCATGAAACCTGTCGCAAAAAAGAAATGCGAAGGAGCAAATTGCGTAGCAAACAAATAAATACATGAGATATTTCAGCAACTTATCTAGTTATAAGGAAAGCTCATTGAGCTTGATGATTAACATTAATGTAAACAAGCAGAGCTCGTGTATGGTACCAATGTGTGGTGTTGTAAACATTCATGTAATCCATCCATTAGATACATACGCATTACAACATGTAAATTATTACTCATCGTAAAATAGATGAAACGCCATGATCTTAGCTCACTGCACTGTTTCTGGCTAAAATCCATCATTCCAAATTAGAAAGAAATGGAGAGAGAAGATGGAGAGAAGAAAAAAAGGTAGGGATTCTCTTCTCTTCCAACGTTAAATGAAACTAGGAAACACAACGTTGGTATTTTTTGGTTTAGTTACATGTTAATCTATGCATTTTTTTAAAATAAAATCTTTTGTTTACTAATCGTTCATGATAAATAGCAAAATTTTGTTTTGGAAGGCTAATTTTATTCACATACTAGCAAGGCGCTATAAGCTTACAACAAGTTTATATAAAAGAACAATCGCACCAACTACCCCAATCAAGATCTCCACTCGCTTTTTGGAGAAGGCCACCCCATTGCGTACTTTCCAAATCATCTAGCATAATAGCTTGAACAAACTTCTTTTTGGTTGTCCATCCCTGGACATGCTTATGAATTCTGAGGAGATCTTCGATTGTGAATGCAAAACTTGGATGAATTGAGACCCACATTGAGACCATTTGCCATACGACTGAGCATACCAAACACGAGATGAACAAGTGTTCTGTTGTCCCTTCTTTTTTCCCACACAAAGGGCACAACAAGTTTGCAATTTGAAATTTTGAATGTTCTTTTTGTTGCAGGCTGCTTTGGTAGGTAACCAACCTATCTAAATTCAGTCTCTAACCAAATATGTTTACTTTACACGGTAGCCAATTGTTCGACTCATAAACCTTGGTGTTAACCGCTAACTAGCTTGAAACTGAGAGAAGATTTCGCACAGATTTGACCGAGAATCTCCCATCCGAAACTGGACTCCACTCCCACCTATCTTTTGCTCCCATGAGTGACAAGCCTGAAAGCATTGTGGTGCAGGCCTGAAGCTCCATAACTTATTGTGTTGTGGCCAGCTGCCGACACCAAACCCAACCCAAAGAGTTACTCGATCCATCCTGCTGCACAAGGACGGTTCTTCACTAGGGCCAGACCAGGCCTCGGCCCACCCAGTTTTTTCGTTTCATAGTGTAAATTTTACAAAAAAATTCTGAAAACTTTTATATGTATTGAGTCTGGCCCTACCAGGTTTTTCGTTCAAGATCCACCACTGCTGCTGCACCCTATCACTGACTGAAAAACTTTTGAATTTTTCCAAGCCGAATATGGTAGGAAATTTGAGCTGCAGTGGTACGTCTCCAAGCCGCGTATCCATCCAGAACTGGATGTCCAAGGCGTTTCCCACCTTACCTATGATTAGTTTGTTTAGGTGAATGTTATGATTTCTTAGCGCCTGCTCTTTCTTGTATATGTTACTCTCCTCCAAAGCCTTTTGGTCCCCGTTTTATACCTCCACGCCCATTTAGCCTTATTGTGTGTAAGATTAAAAAAAAAAGATTAATCAACCAACAATATGCAAGACCCAATCAAAAAGTGACATGTGGCAAAAGAAAAGCCCCCACGCCAGTGGAGATCTTCCCCCCCATTCTGGGCGGTCTAAATGTTTATATACTATAATCAAAAGACTTCTAGTAATAACTTAACTTTTGCAACCATTTAAAAAAAGGTATTTAGGAATCATAACACCTCCTAATTAGGAAACATACATCCTGGCTCACACCACACACTAATAGGAGGCTGCCATATACCCATAATGTGATGTCACATGGTGTATAAAACCCATGTTCTTTAAAAAAATGATTTTACAACACAAGTCTAGTTTCACACTTCATTTAACTTAGAAATTATATGTGTTTAACTTCAATAAATGTAATATACTTGAAGAGATATGTACTCGCGCGCGTATGGGCCCACATCACACAGTCAGAATGGGAATAATCAATAGAACGTTCTAAAGGCCTTGCGTGCCACCTAGGATATGCCAGCTAATAGGATACAAGGAAAGGGACGTGTGGCTAATTAAATGAGAGAATTCCATGCTCTATGATCTCCTGGCTGACAAAAAGGACAACAAGGACACTTGAAAAGGACATCTAGCTAGTGACAGAATGGCATCGCATTATTCCCCAACGATTGTCAACCGTGGGGTCCACACGAGACAACTGTCATTCCCCAATCAACCAAGTCAATCTTAGAAAAAATCATAGAATAGCCACTCTAACTGTGTGAGAAAGATTGTAGTCGAAATACTTATAAATTGTGTTTATTTGAGTTCTTTGTAATCATCAAGTCAATCATCAATAAATATATCTCATTATTTTTCTCGTATTATATAATATAATATAACAAAAGCCATAGCATCTTAGGAACAGTAGGTGATGGCATTTTCGTTATTTAGGTGGTTTTGTGAGGGTAGTTTCGTGTGGGTTGTAAAGCTGTTCTCCCTGCTCTCTTTCGCTCATAGACAGAAGGGCGTTTTCGGTATTCTCCAAGTTTTGAAGGGTATTTCTGGAATACGCTTCCTTCATCAGCTCCAACTCTTTCTCTCGCACATCCTTCACACCCTCTTTTATCATGCCACCGCCTCCAGCTTCGCCACCACATCCTTCCTTCTCTACGGTCATCTGACGAAATCGAAGATGAGGGTTTTGTGGTGGCGACGAGTGTTGTTGTTGTTGTCTGCGACGGTTCAGAGGCATGGTTTCTTGGTTCGGTGCCTTTGGTCGTCGCAATGCCAATGGTTGTGATCTTTGTCCGGCTGCTTCTTTCCGACTGAAATCAGACCTTCCACCGGTGAGTATCCGTTCTTATTTAATGCCTTTTTACTGATTTATGGTTTTAATTGTCTGTTGGGTTTTGTACGGATGTCGTCACACTGATCTTTAATTCTTATGCTATATCAATTGTAATTTGATTTGGTTCAGAGTAGTGCAGCATTCTTTTGTTATAACATATCATGAACGATTTTCTTTGTTTTCGTGTTATCTTTTCGTTTCAGCTTTGGTTTTGGTACTGGCTGTGGAAGATGGTAGTGTTGGCTGGTATGTTGTGAGTTCTACTTCTAATTGCTTGGCTATGTAGAGATACATATATGGTAAAGAATGGGATAATGAAAAATGCTTCATTTTGAGAATAGTTATGAAGCATCATCTCAGTAGGTAAAGTAAGAGAATGAAAAAAATAGAACATATAGAAACCATTAAAATAGATAAATACGGTTACATGAGTTTGTTGGTGTTGTCAGAGGCGAAGCATTTAAAGGGCCAGGGGTGGCCCTGGCCCCCTGTTTTTTGGCTCAGTAGTGGAAGTTTGCAATTTTCGTAGATAAATTGAGTCTGGGTTGAGTCTGGCCCCCACCGATTTGCCACTACCGACCGAAAAAAATTGAGTCTGGCCCACCAATTTATAAACCAAGCTTCGCCCCTGGGTGTTGTTATTCAATTTTCTTCTAAGCAGATTAAACGTGTGCTCATTTGTCAATTCTAGACCATTGATTTGTGCATTTTTTATTGTATGCCTTGAATTAGAGAAAACACTCCATTGTCAACCCGGTATATACCGTTTATTATGATTATGTTTTTGGTCATTCGAAAAGTGATGAGCGAAAAACCTCATATATGACTTGCTAATTGCAAAAAATGATTAGGTTTATGGCTGATCGCACATATCATGATTCGTGATTAGATATTTTTGGTGTTTATTTACTTTTCTTTCCCACTACAGAGTTGAAAATGATGCACATAAGGTAGGCCAAGATTTGAATCATAGTAGAGAAGATAATTTTACAAATGATCAACATTAGGTAAGTTGTCTTTGTAAGCATTGTATCGGCTCCTAATTGACGACTTGATTGAAAATGGAGCAAGTGCGTCTCAGGTGGGGCTGTCACGAAGGTGGGGTTGGGTTTTGGCAGCGCCGCATACACATGCACGACATTCCCAGCTAGGAATGTGCTCCATGTATGCAGTTAACACCCCACACAGTGCGATGAAGGTATAACACATTGCGCTTTTTAATAACACACTTGAAGGAGAAATTTTAGTTAAATGACATACTTCTATCTACAGAGCACACATTGCGCTTCAATGACAAATGTTTACTGTCTTCAGACTGGTGGTGTTAAATGTTTGTAGAAGGCAAGTGAGTTCTAGATCTCTTATCCAACAAGGTTGGGGCCCCTTGCTACATATTATCAAGTACCATTGCATCATATCATACTGGTATTGCTTTCACCCAAACACTGCAATTAGTGTACAAGAATGAGGCATCATATAATTTGTTTATGTATAAATCAGTTGTCATCTATTTAGGAATATGACGGTCTCCGGCTTCAACCATGCCGACTAGCACCTTATCGGTTTTAGATAATCATGAGTGTTTAAACAATGCGTGTTTCCGCCGCAACGCGCGGAGCCAAAATACTAGTTTAACATCTTTATGCTAGTGTTTCTTCAATACTATTTTTGTTATATAAAAAACAATGTTAAATTATTTTTTATAAAAAAAATCAAGATATTAGATCAGTTGGGCTCTTGATATAACATTACATGGGTTTGGTAGGATATGGGCTTGATAAAAAGTGGGTCACGTATACAGGCTACAGGCTACAGGAGTACAGGGTAGTGTGTTCACCATTCTATTAATTTGACTTTGCGACGTTGGCCGTACGAAACGAAACAAAACAAAACAAAACAAAAAAAAAAAAAAAAAAACAAGAAAAAAGAAAAAGAATTGACTTTACGACTATGCAATGTGTTTGTAAAGAATGTACACCAAAACTAGGTGTTTGCAAGCAACTGAAATTGTGGACGCAAATGTTAGATCAATTTTTTTAAACATAATAGAAACAAGAATATAGAACATCCGCGGGGGCAAATTTGTATCTAGGTGGTGTTATGATTCATTAGTCCTTAATCTTATTTTTTTTTGAACCACTAAAATTACTACCAAACATGCCATTTGCAAGATTAGCACTCACAACTATTTAGTTGGGAATATACCGCTATACCACTATTTGGTTAGGCTATCCCCTTGGAGACCTTTAATCCTATCTAATGGTCTATATTGATACACCCAAGGGAAAATTCTATCATCTCTGGTAAGGATAATTACATCTATCAAATTTTTTTTTTCGAACTATCAACAAATTCATTTCACCAAAGCTAGCGGGATACTAGCGATACACCTTACATAGTATACAATATACACCACATAGACATCAATTAAATTACCATCCAATGTTTGAAAAACTAAATTTGCACCACGTAGACCAATCCAAATGATGTACGCCCGCCCTCGCCTTAACCCAAAAGAAGCTAAGGGATTTTATATCGGCCAGAAGCTTTTGAATAGAAACTTGCTTTTGATTAAATACCGCTTCGTTTCTATGATTCCAAATGCACCAAATCGTCGTCAAAACCACCGCGTAGAAAGCTTTCTTTTTTTTTCATTGACCCACCAATATGATTATGTAACTCTAGGAGATCCTTAAAGTGGAAAATAATTGGATTACTTACTTTGCACCATTGCGCCACCAAATGCCAAACGGTTTGAGACAAAACGCAAGAGATAAACAGATGGTCCGTGGTTTCAGCAAAGTCGCCGCAGAAACAGCAAAATTCAGACCCAACAGGAACGTTTCTTCGTCGTAAGGCAGCCTTTGTAGGTACACGATCTAATTCAGCGCGCCACGCAAGGATTATGGCCTTCTTGGGAACCCACGAGTTCGTCTTCACCACATAAGGAACCTGCGTAAACCTGAGCGAGTGCAAAACAGCCTTGAAGTCAGACACGGAATAGGCTTCACAGCCGCTGAGGGACCATTTCCACCTATCAGACTGATCTGACAGCACCGGAACAGAAACGCTGCTGCAAAATAAGTGTAATTCGGCCAGTTCTGCAGCAGAAAAATAGTCACGCTTCCAGTCCCAGCCCCAACCCAGTCCCGGCGATACCACCCTATCTGCAACATGAGCAAATTTATTTTTGTCTAGCGCGAACAAGTTGGGAAACGCAGCAGCCAACGGCAGATCTGCGGCCCAACTGTCCAGCCAGGAATATATGCCCGACCCATCCCCGACCACCCCATGAATCGCCCAACCCACATCCACCCCAAGCCCTTTAACCAATTGCATGCAAGAGTGAATTTGTTTCCAGGGACCGGGAACCGACACTTTTGACGGAATCGGATTCCAATCCCTAGACGAACTGTGAATTGCCCAAACGGTCTTTCTCCAAAGTGCGTTAGTGTCGGTTTTAAACCGCCACCACCATTTAGCTAACATCGAAGAATTCGCATCTTGAAGAGAGCCGAAACCAAGACCACCAAGTTCAACCGGGGCACTAACCCTTTGCCATGCAACCCAATTCATCTTTGCCTTTTCTTCCGATCCACCCCAAAAAAATATCCTTCTCAATCTATCCAATTCATCGATGACCTTACCGGGCGCTTTAAACATCGAGAAATAATACGTAGGTAAGGCGTTAAGGACCGACTTTAAGAGTGTAACTCGTCCACCAAATGACAATGATTTAGCCTTCCAAAGTGACAACTTATTCTTAAACGTATCCACAACGGGCTTCCAATGCTTTGCAAGGTTCATGTTAGCCCCAACCGGAACACCAAGGTATATAAAAGGAAAGGAACCCGCTTTGCAAAGTAAAATGTTGGCCATATGGTTAATCTCAACTACATCCACCCCAAGGCCGAAAACGCAACATTTTGCAAGATTAGCCCTAAGGCCCGAAACAAGGTAGAAACACCTAAGAATACGCTTCAAATTTTTTGCATTAGTATTAGACCATTCACCAAGGAAAATGACATCATCGGCATAGAGTAGGTGGGATAGTGTAAGTCCACCCGGGCCACACACCAAACCTCTAAAGAGACCAACCTCGGTAGCCCTTTTCACAACACCCGTTAACGCCTCCATAGCAAAAAGAAACAAGAATGGAGATATAGGGTCCCCTTGCCTAAGACCACGACTACATCCAAATTCATTGGTGGGGGAACCATTTACCAAGACCGAGGCTCTCGCGGATCTAACAATACTCATCACCCACTTGCACCACCTAGATGGGAAGTTCATTTTGTACCATGATAGATTCAAGGAAATCCCAGTTCAACGAGTCATACGCCTTTTCAATGTCTACTTTGAAAATCATCCCTTGACGTTTCATCTTCTTCAACCACCCAATGACCTCATTTAACATGAGTGGCCCGTCAGTAATGTTTCTACCAACTAGAAAGGCCGATTGCTCGGGAGAAATCAACTTCCCGATAATCGGTTTGAGTCTATTCACTAGAACCTTGGAAATGACTTTGTTAACACAGCCAACCAAACTAATAGGCCTATAATCCTGAAAAACCCACAGGATCATTCTTCTTCGGAATTAAAGCAATGAAAGACGATGCACAACCCGGACCCAAATCAGCCCCATTAAAGAACTCATCAAACAAACTAACAAAATCGCTTTGAAAACCACTCCAACACCTTTTAATGAATTTGAAGTTAAACCCATCTGGTCCCGGGGCTTTATCACCCGCACAATCCCATACCGCATCCTTGATTTCGCGCAAAGTAAAGGGCCGAACTAATGAACTAGCGTCCAAATCCGAGACCTTCTGTAAGTGAGGACAAACTAACATAGGCCTCGTCGGGTTGGACTCTCGTAGCTTATCCTGAAAGAACGTATATGCACTATCTTTTATAAACGTGGGAGACGTCACCCAATCACCATCGACCAAGAGACCATGAATTCGCTTACAAGAAATGTTTGAATTAATGATCCCATGGAAGAATTTTGAATTTTCGTCACCATCGATGGCCCATTTGACCCTGGCCTTTTGTTTGAGGTCCATATGCTTACGCCTATCAAACTCAAGAATAAAAGATCTAGCATCCAGACGCACCTCAAGTTCACGCGATGATAAGTCTCTCTCGTCCGCCAAAGCATCAAGCCTTTCCGCCTCCTTACGTTTGGTCTCATACTCACCATTCGCTATTGTCCTTTCCACCCTAATCCAATCTTTGATCCGGTTTTTAGAAATTTCAATTTGGTAATAATGGCAAGATCAGCAGGACCCGAAAACGAGAAACTCTCGCAAAGACTTAGTACATACTCAATAAATCCCGGTATCTCCAGCCATGAGTTAAAGAAACGGAAAGGAATGTGACCAAAGTCAGATGGGGTCACCGACATGACTACAGGACTATGATCCGAAGCGAATCTAGATAAAGCCGTAACCGAAGCTTCCCCCCATTTGGACATAAAATCGTTACAGACTAGGAATCTGTCTAGTTTGCTCAATTTTTCACCATTATCTGACATGTAAGTGAATTTAAGTCCCCCCATATTATACTCTTGTAACTCCGCCCTCCTAATGAAATCATTAAAAAAATCGGCATTCAAAGGCACGAATTCCGTATTCTTCCGTTCTTGTTGATATCTCACATCATTAAAGTCCCCAAACAATACCCATAGGCCAACTATAGAGTTCTTAACCCCAATCAACTCATTCCAAACCGTACGTCTAGCCACCGGGTCATTAGGCGCGTATACGTTTACCACGTTCAGAACATCACCAGAAGCTAACAAAATACCCGAAGTAATAAGAAAAAAATCTATTCTTTACTACAGAAGTTACCTGAAAAACGGATGGGTCCCATAAACTAATTAAGCCACCGGATCTGCCTTCAGCGTATACCTGCTCAAATTTGAATGCAGACCTGCCCCAAAGACTATTAAACTGAAAAAACGAACCTTCAACCAGTTTCGACTCCTGAATCCCAACAAACTGTGAACCATGACTTGTCTTTAAGCCTCTAATCCAGGATGTTTTTCTATCATCCCTTACCCCCCGTGCGTTGATACTCAGAAAATTCATTGGAAACCCGAAACAACACCTTCGCCATTAACTACTTCCTGTACCTGATCTTCAAATCCTTCCAAATTAATCCCACAACAAGACCTGCTTGAACAGTAAGGTGAACCTCCGATTGAACCTCCGCCGCCATAGAGTTAACCATATCCCAACAGATGAGGCATTCGGAACCGGCACAGAATCGATCCCATGAACAGGTGTAGTGATATTGGTAGGAGTATAAGTATTATCATTATTGAGAGTACTAGTAGGGTTAACAACATTGAAACGGCTATTATTATTATCATTATGACGAAAAGTACCCGCTTGACACCCATCAGTACCAGACACTGGTGCTTGAACCTGTGTGTTGTCAATTAGTGTCTCCCCCTCCGAGCAGGATCCTTTACGAGCAGACCCATTAGTTTTCATTGCAGCTTGATTAATACGGTCCAATAAGGATTGAATAGGCCCATCTGCTGTTTGCTGGACTATTTTATCACCTTGCACATCTTGGGCCGGGCTTTTGGAGTACCTAGGCCTTTTTCTGGATTCTTCTCATGCCCCAAAGAATCACTCTGGCCCACCGAAAAACCGTTGCACGTTTTGTTCAAATCCAATGATTGGTTATTAACTGCTGGCCCCACATGAGTATCCCTCCCATTTAAGATCCTTTGTTTTTCCCCACATGACTTTTGGCATTCCCTATAATCTCCTCCTCCCCATGCACATGCATAGTAGCGTTCACCCCTTCGTCTACCCTCCGCTCCGGCGAAACTCTCACCGGAGATACCGACATGTCATCCTCTTGACGGATTTCACCCTCTTCTGTTCATCTTCTTTATCTACCGAATTTTCGGATCCGACTGGTGTGGCTTTATCACCGGAATTCAAACCGTTCATCACCTCGTGAATCAACGGGTCTTCGACCTCGGTAACCCATGCCTGTATCGATACTCCATTCCACACGACTGTTATCTCCTCGTCAATTCGTTTATTCATCTTAACACAAACCCATACCTTCCCGTCCACATTGTTGGATGATAGCCAAGAGAAGTTAGACTCCATAACTATCTTCCCAAACAGCCGGCCCACCTTGTTAAAAAGTCAACTTCCCGAGTTGTAGGGCATCCCGGAAATTCTTAAACAAACAATCCGTTCAAATTCCTGATGACTTCCATTCCAAAGAACAGCTGAAGATAGGAAAGATCCCCATAACTCTTGTTTTCTGTTAATAAATTCTAAGGCAGTCCTCTTGTCTCTGAATGCCACCATCACTTTTAAACCACCAATAAGACTAACCGGACTTTCATAATATCCACCAGCAACCAGCATGTTCTTAAGTTCTTTCATGGCTTTAAAATCGATGGCTTCACCGATAATGGACCTCATAACACAATGTTCTGGATATAACGCACCCCTTTCGTCAATAATCAGGACCTTAGACGAAGACGATGGAG
The DNA here is from genome assembly GCA_030844895.1 of Ambrosia x helenae. Taxonomy (NCBI): domain Eukaryota; kingdom Viridiplantae; phylum Streptophyta; class Magnoliopsida; order Asterales; family Asteraceae; genus Ambrosia; species Ambrosia x helenae. The sequence continues at coordinate 29,555,817 of CM061232.1, forward strand.
CGTCCGGGACACCAGTAGTTGCCTCCTTAAAGGAGCAACCAGCCCCTTTTGGAACCGGAACATACTCCCTAGTCACGTTCACCCTTGCTCCCTGATAAGTTTTCTGTTGAACCGGAGGAGGCACAGGATGTGCCAACCTCCGGTGATCTTTCCCGAACTTCGCCACCGTTACACCCACTTTCGCGTCGAATATTTTAACAGTGTTCATGTTCTTCAAAACCTCATCAATATTCTTGACCCCCAGATATCTAATAAAACCAAACCAGTTACCTCGTGAATCCGTCTTCCTTGCAACATAACGCATCCTTAACAATCCCGTGTGGTTGGAACGCATTCCATAGCAAAGACTCGGTCACCCCCCTAGGCAGATTAGAGATGAAGAAGGTTGTTATTGGCTTGGATCGGTTTGCCCACGGTTGAACTTGGATCGCCGGATCGGTTTGCCCACGGTTGAACTTGGATCGCTGAACTCCGAAATTTCCTCCACTGAACTAATACCTTTCCGCCACTCATCTACGAAGAGGTACTCACCATTTTGATAGCGTATCCTCTCCGCAATACAACACGTTTATTCGACTCCAATCTATATAATTTTGGCCACCTGTGCATGAGTAAAGAATCTCCATACCATTTGTCAGACCAGAAGCATGTTTGTAACCCATTCCAACCTTTCCAACAATAATATGTTAACACCTTTGCCACCAAGCCTCACTTTACTAACACAGGAGACGATCGACTTCTAGCAACCGGTGAGCCCTCTATTCACAGGGAGGAAGTCCCATTTCCCATTCCCTCCGTGAATCGCTTCCAAAATCCGACGCCACGAACTGTTCGGGTCCTTTTTGAACCTCCAAGCCCATTTAGTTATCAAAGCATTGTTAACATCTTCTAGTTTAGTAATACCCAGGCCGCATCCGCTTTAGATAATGTAACAACTTCCCACGCCACCCAGTGCATCTTTTTAACGTCATTAGAATCGGCCCAAAGAAAATTCCTCATCAATTGTTCTATTTGATCCAAAACCTGCACGGGAGCTTTATACAAAGACAAGTAGTATATAGGGAGGTTAGATAACACCGCTTTTATTAAGGTAACACGACCCCCCATAGATAATGAATTAGCTTTCCAAGTTGATCAAATTTTAATATTCATTTTAGTTTTAAACTGAAAACCGTAGCAGAGAAATATAGTCATTAAGTCGATTTTAAACTCAAGACCCCACTAATCATACTACTATCCAAATTTAAAACTTAAGTAAACTTAGGATCAAATTGTCATATAAGCCCTTAACGCTGATTCGTATACTTAGTGTCTATATTTCTTTAGGCTAGTATGAACAAATTTAGAGACAAACAATTCAAATAAGTGAAGAATTTTTTTTTTAATAAATGTAAGTACAACATGTAGCTAAATAACGCTTTTTTAGAAAAGCCCATCTTCGAAACATGTTCTTCGAAAGCTTCAAGTGAGAGGCCTTTAGTGACAGGATCCACAAGCATATTTTTAGTACTTAACTCAATACAAAGATTATTTTCCTCAACTCACGCACATATGAACTAGTACTTTGTATCAAGATATAATCCAACTTAGTTGAATTGTTACCGTTCGAGAAACTAACGGAGTTATCACAATAAATCTTCAACTAACAACTTTGAGTCTTGTAATAAGATTCTTTAGCAACATTCTGTAACTGGTTGCGTTGTAAACAACAATGTATTCTACCATCATAGTGGATGTTGTAGTTAACTGTTGTTTATGACTCTTCTATGAGATAGGTTCGCTGGCTAACATAAAGAATCTTTAGCAACTTTGAATCCAATGATAAGACTCTTTAGCAACATTTCTTGTCATCTTTGCATTTGCAAAGTCAGACTTATAACAACCTACCATTTCCAAACTATCGCTTTTTCTATATGTCTGCTTATTGTCTTTCGCCCTTTACAAATATCGTGGAACTTTCTTAGCTAATTTTCAGTGATCGGGGCCATTAGTCTGAGATCCTAAGATCCCATTGTGTCTATCCCGGTGTATTTCTATGCTAATAACATAAGAAGCCTCTCTGAGATCCTTCGATGCCAATAACATTACATTTTTATATGCAACCATTTAATAAGATACAATTTCTCTCAATTTCATGACTTTTTTTTTTCAGGCATGTCATAGTTTATTTTTCCTGTTTGTACTCAATTTAGATTAAACACCATCTAAAGGATCAAAATTGCTACTTCTACATGCATACAAGTTTTTAAATGGGCATGGAAGTTGGAACTAACATGATAAGTGTGTTGTATGGCTAGAGTTAGATGATAATGTTAGGTTTCTTGCTGCAAAGGTTGATGATTGCACACATGTATAGGTGTTAACATGAATTAGATCTTAGGTTGATCGTGTATGGTGTAGAGGCTAGAGCATATGGCCTTAGCTATAACAATTGAGGTGATTCTTTGGTTAATTTAGTGGATTATATTGTTCATTAGTTGGTCCTTATAATCACATCATTTAAATGCATAAATCAAAATTAAATTTCTATTTCTTGATCTTTTGTGTGAGCTTGGAGGTAGTAGGTACCTTTAGAAATTAGTGTGATGAGGAAGATTATCAAGTTGATAATCAAAGGCGTAAATCCCTTCCAGATCTAAACCCATCTCACAAACCACACACTCTACCGACCCATCTCTTCACCTTCCATTATCCCTCTCAAAAACCCAACCTTTTCCCCCAAAACCAAATCTTCAACAATGGCGTATTCCTTCCCAGAAGAAGTCCTAGAACACGTCTTCTCCTTCCTAACCTCACACACAGACCGTAACAACGTCACCCTCCGGTCATCTCTTTTTTTCTGAAAACCCAACCGATTTTAAACCCAATCGCCCCTCCTACTCGCCCCCACTCTCCTTGCTACTCGCCCCAAACGGTCATTTTTTTTAAAAACCCAAAACGCTTATAAACCCAATCGCCCACCTCTCTTTCTAATCGCCCACCCCTCAAATTTCTAATCGCCCTTTTTTTTCCTGTTGTTTTGGTCTTGTTTGTTTTAACCTTTCCTTTCCTTTTTTTATGTGATATTGATATTACTTATCTCTCACTATTAATAACAAATATTACTATTAATAATAATAATAATAAACTATGGCAAGGTTTATAATATTATTAATGTAGGTAATTAATAATAATAATAATAATAATAATAATAATAATAATAATGGTGTAGGTGTTTTGTAGTGGTGCCAGAGAGGGCGGGCAATTGCAAGTTGCTTCCCTCTCCTTTGGTTTTTCGGTGGGCTTGTTTGCGGTCTCCTACTCATCTTGAGACGGGAGTTCCTTGTTTTTGTTTTCTTGGGGGATATTTTTTTGGCTTTATATGGGTCCGGTGAAGGGGAAGCGCATTGCCTTGAAAGGCACTGATGGAGGTGCTGCTGCCAGCTCCAACGGGGTGTGGTTGTGCCCCTTTAAGGAGTTCCATGGTTGTAAAGATGGTAAGCCTGGTTCTGACGGTTTACAACAGGCTGATCTCACACCTTCAGCAATTCCATTTCAAGGATGACGAGCGTAGGGATTTCTATAAGGGAGTGCTTTGCAGAGACTTTGATCTGTTTTCTAGGGTTGGGAAACCTTGCGGACTTTTGGGTGTTGGTTATGCGGGAGATGTATGAGGACACACGCCTTTAGTAGAGGGTGCCACCATCCCGATGGTGTTTTCACATTCTCTGGGGGTTCTGGGTCAACTGGGGATTACATTGTGGGGATTCCGATGCCCAGGACCCTGGAATGGAGCCTGAACAAAGAGAAACGGATGGAGTGGTGGGTGACGCCGCCCTCCTGGATCGGGTTTTCTCTCTCCCAGTTAGGACTGTTAAAAGCATCCCCCTAGTTGTCGTATGGCTTTTGCGCATGCTTTAACAAGTGCCATTCGTAAAGTTGTGGCCTCTCCGGGTTCTGTTGAAAACTGGGTCAAGCTTTTGCTTTTTCCTCGTTGTACTCTCAAGGTTGTTACTCCGTCTTCTAGGCAGGAGAGAAGGTCTGGGAACCGTAAGTCTTTGCAATGTGACAGCATTCGACAGGCTTTATCTATGTGGAAAGATGGTTCCGGTTTTGCAGATTTGGTTGCGTTGCTTTTTTCTGATGAAGGGGGAGGGGTCCTCCCGACGAGGGCAACGTCAGCGGAGGGATCCGATGAGGTCAACCCCAACGTTAGGCAGTGCCTTAGGAAGGTTAGTGATGGTCACTTCACTGCTGCGGTTAAAGTGTTGTGTTCCAATGGGATTGCCCCCAGGGGAATCAACCATGCAAGCTCTTATTGACAAGCACCCCATTGTCCCGCCTCCTAATCTCCCCTCCCTACCCCTGACCCAACGGCCTTAACTGTGGAAAATGAGTGTGTTTACCGGTGTGTGAAATCGTTCCCGAAAGGGACATCCTGTGGGCGTGATGGCCTGCGGGCTCAACACTTGATGGACGCCCTTGGTGGCGAAGGGACAGCTACGACATCTGGGTTACTAGCTGCCATATCTGAATTAGTTAATCTGTGGCTGGGGGGTTTGTGCCCCAAGGTGCTCGCAGAATATATTGCTTCGGCTCCCCTCACTCCGTTGCTTAAGCCTGACAATGGGATCTGCCCTATTGCCGTAGGGGCCATATGGAGGAGACTGGTTTCTAAGGTGGCCATGAAGAAAGTGGGGAAAGAAGTTGTTAGATATTTAGGGGACTTTCAGTTTGGGGTTGGGATTCCAAATGGGGCGGAGGCTGTGCTTCATAGTGCTAACAGGTTTCTCGATTCGTTCCATGATGATGGCTCGCTTGCTATGCTTACGGTTGATTTTTCTAACGCTTTCAACGCTATTGATCGCACTGCCCTGTTACGGGAAGTTCACTGTCACTGCCCTTCCATTTTCCCGTGGGTTCAGTTCCTATATGCTCAGCCAGCTAGGCTGTATGTGGGGAATGAGCGTATTGGGGCCTACGCTGGGGTTCAGCAAGGGGACCCTTTGGGGCCCTTGCTCTTTTCTCTAGCTTTACACCCCCTCGTGCTAAAGGTACAGGATAACTGCGACCTTCCCTTCCATGCTTGGTACTTAGATGACGGGACGATTATCGGGATTCTGTTCAGGTGGCTAAAGCACTTGACATCATTAGCCTGGAGGGGCCATCTCTAGGGCTCCAGCTCAATATTAGAAAAACTGAGGTTTTCTGGCCGTCGTGTGATGGGGGGAAGATCCGGCCAGGTCTGTTTCCTAGTGACATTGGCAGACCGGAGCGGGGGGTCAAATTGCTTGGTGGGGCAGTCAGCCGCGACGCCGGTTTCATAAGTGATCTATCTGCTAAAAGGGCGGCGCGGGCTGTTGACCTCATGGGCTCCTCCCTAGATTGCGGGATCCCCAAAGCGAGCTTCTATTGCTTCGATCATGTATGGGTGTGGCCAAGTTGCTCTTCGGTTTGCGTACCTGTCAGCCTCCTTTTGTGGAAAATGCTGTTTCCTGTTTCGACAAAGGCCTTCGGGAGCCATAGAAGACATTGTTGTTTGCCGGGGGGGGGGGGGGGTTTGGGAACCTACAGTGGCGGGTTGCGACTTTACCGCTTCGACTTGGTGGGTTAGGCCTCTTCTCAGCCCGGGACGTGGCTGCCTATGCTTTTGTGGCTTCCAGATCCCAGTCCTGGGGGCTGCAAGACCACATATTACGTAACAGTGGGGTTGCTCACGTAGACACGGATTATTCTGGCGCTATTGACCTTTTACAACGATCTCTTCCTGACTTTGATATTGGCGGTTTCTTTAATAAGGACACCGCCCCCAAAAAGCCACAGAAAACTCTGGCGAATGCTCTTTATAACCGAATCACACAAAGTTTAGAGAAGGATTTCCGTCTGTCCGTCCGTCAGAAGACCGTCATAGAATGCCTGCAAAAGCCTCACGCCCAGGACTTCCTTACTGTGTTACCTATCGAAGGCTTAGGGCAACTAATGTCGGCAGTAGAGTACATGGCAATCCTTAAATACCGACTGATGATACCCATTTTCCCCGACGATGAAAATTGCCCGGTCTGTCGCAAAGCATGCCTTGATAAGTATGGGGAACATGCGTTACATTGTAAGGAATTGCCAGGGTTTAAATATCGGCACGATTTTGTCCGGGATGCTTTGGTAGACATCCTTAGAAGAGCGGGGATCTCCGCAAGAAAAGAGGCGTCAGTTAATTTTCTCACAGACCCTGCGGAGGGGAGGTCCACCTTGCGCCCAACAGACGTCTTAGTTTTTGGTTGGGAAGGTGGGAAGCATGCGTGTGTTGATCTTACCGGGGTCTCCCGCCCTTGTTGGGCTTCGGGATAGTGGGTTTGTGGCCGGGCAAGCGGTCATGAGAGCTGAATCTAAGAAAGTGGAAAAGCATGCTAAAGCATGTGAGGATAATCAGCATGTTTTTCGTTCCCTTGGCCTTCGACACATTCGGTTCCTTGGCACCGGAGGCGGTGCGGTTTTTTGGCTCGGGTTCAACGAGTAGTGCACAACAACTTTTCACCCCCCAAGGGCGGGGTTTGTTTTTAGCAGATTGGGATTTTCTATTAAAAAAGGGGTGGCGGCGCAGCTTGTTGCCCGCCTACCTACCATCCTTATGTAATTTACCCCTTTTTGTCAATGGAATACGTATTATATTAAAAAAAAAAAAAATCAAAGGCTATGGGGTTTTATGGTTTAAAAATAAGCAAAATCCATATGTGTAGATTGAAGAGATTGGTGTAACTTTGAGATTATGTAATTGGTTTTCAGGTGCTTTGTTCCTACCTTAGGAATGAAGTAGCTCTTGTTATTAATAAAGTTCAATTTAAAAAAAAAAAAAAGTAAACAAAGGTTGGTAAATGATTTATTTTTAAAAATGTTTTTTTTTCTACCGTTTTATCAAATTCTATCTCAATATTTACGCACCTACAATTTATGTATCCTTGATATACATCACAAATTATGTATATTAAAATAAACTCATCAATTGACATATATCATATATGTTTATGACACGTTATTAGAATCTATACATGTAATAAACCAAAGCCATTTAATGACATGGCATTCAAAGAGGGTATTCTCTTTATAAAGTGTGCCATGTGTCATCTCATGTGGCAAGTTCTTTTATTTTAGGAAAATAATAATTTAAAATTTAAAACAAAATTAGATTTTTATCTCTAATGTTTCCTCCATAACTTTTAAACGTTAATATCTTTCATACACGAAATTTTTTAAAGAAAAAAATTACACCAAATTAACGAGTGTTTTATTATCTTTTCCAACGAGTACCATAATGCTATATAAAAAACGGAGAAAAAAACGACTATTTTTTGTAACCCGACAGGTATTGTGTCAGGTTTGGAATTAGTTTAAAAAAATTGTGGGTTTGGGTCGGGCCTGGGATTAGGTGATACCCGACCCAATTACCTCTTTTTTATATTAGAATATGATAACTTATGGCATAGATTTGTTTAAAATAATAATAATAATAATATTCATTAATCATATTCATTAATTATGTTGTCATATTAGATATTTTATTATGTCATATTAGATATTTCAACCGTGGCGCTCTCTAACAGGTAATTGCTATGTTTTCTTTTTCTACCATATTCTGAAATAGCTCAAATCTTATTGTATGCAGTTAAAGACCTTTAACTGAATGTATTGGTGCTAAACAATCTATGTCCCCTTGAAGTGTTTGGGATCTTAATATTCTGTTTTAGGTGTTGATGTTGTAAGGTGAAATAGATCTTTTGGTATTTTTTTAAAGTATCTAATGTAAGTTGATATATAGATGTCATTTTTATAGTTTTAGATACTTCTAATTTTATTCACTTTACTTAGATTTCTCAACCCGGGACGCTCCCGGGGTATAAGCTAGTATATTAATGTTACAAGTGATTGAACAGTAATATTGAAATGAACAGTACCGATTCAACCATGTCTTAAATAGAATTAGATATGAATCAGGTTAAGATTGTGTGTGTGGTGTAGTGGTTAGGCGGTTGATGTCTGGTTGGTGTGACTCGGGTTCGAGTCAAGTAGGAACCGTTTTTTATATTTTTTAATATTCCTTTACTGATGGCAGGTTTGTAATTATTAGGGTTTTGAAGGGGTCACTTTTATGACTTATAAACACGTGTATCACATCCATCTCCTCCACCTCTCACTTTTATCTGACTCTCTCTGTAAATCTCTTCTCACCCCTACACAAACGCCTCTCTCTCTCTTCTCTCACAGAACAAACACATGAACGGATGAACCACCACCGTTCACCATCACCGATCATCAGCAAAGCACCACCATTGAACCCATCGAACCACCATCATCCAAACGCACCGTCGTTTCAGATAGAGAGAGACGCAGTGAAGTGCCTTGGAATCCAGCCTTCTCCATGTGGGGTTCCGTCAGATCTGGTATGTTACTTCTCTTTGTCTCCCGGAGACAATCCGGTTGTAGACGCTTTATCTAAGCCTTCATTTTGGGGATTTTAAGACCCTATTTTGTTCCGGCATGTGGAAGACTCCTCTTTTTTTCCGGTGACGATCCAGCGACGGTAGTGGTTCTTGAATTTATGACGTATCATGTTTGTGTTAGGTCACATATGTGCCTCTGATTTGGTTGGTCGTGCATTTAAACGGTCGACTTCGGTTCAGTTTCTTCCTTGCCGGCCTTTTCTTTCCCTCTCCTGTTTAGCAGTGCATAAGGTTAGTTTTTTCCTCTATTCATCTTTTTTTTGTTTAATGTTTGTCCTTCTGTTTGCTACTTTTTATTAGGACCTTTTGTTCTGTTTTTTTTTATTTAGGGCTTAATAGTTGCTTAGCAGCATATGTATGTCAATTTGGTCTAAAGATTGTTTACAATTCTCATTCTAGCAATCATCTTATTAATTAGTTCCAGCTAATATAATTTAAAATAAAATTTTTATTTTTATTTTGAGTGATTTAAAATGTGACATTGATGTAAAAAAGATTCTGTTTTGGTTTTATGAGAAAAGTTTGGTTGAAATAGCTAGGTTTGTGAGGTGATTAACATGGATTTTTGGTTAACGCAATGGTTGCCTCTCAGATTGTTTTTGTTCATATGTCACAATTCTTCCTTTTTTGAAAGAAAATGAGGTTTAAACTCTGTTTGTTTGGGTTTCTACCGAGGATCAGTTCTAAAAAAAAGTCTTACTTTTAGTTAATTAAAATGTCACGTTCATAAAAAAAAGGTGAATATGTTTTGGATTTATGATGAAAATATGGGTGAAACAAGGTTGTGAGGTGATTTCAGGTTGTTTTTGTTAGTATGTTACTCGAAGTTTTGGTTAAAGCATTGTTTTTGTGTTTTTGAGTGGATTAAAAAAATGTTTGGAGGTTGTTTACATGGAATAGTGGTTAATGCATTTTTTGTATATTTCTTTCGTGATCATGTAATATAGTTATAAGAATTTTGGTATGGGATTACGGCATTTGGTTGTTTATGTGTTGTTACCCAAATAAGGATATAGGCTGGTTACAACAGTATGTTATTTGTTAGTATGATCGTTGCATCTCATGAAGTGTTTATTGAGAATAGCAAATTTTGGAATATATGGTATGTGATATATGCAGTTGGTTTATGTTATCGTGTTTTTTTTATATGCTAAAGGTAGACACCTTAGGCGTTTAAAGAAAGCGTAGCAAGTATGCTATTTTAGGTGTATTTCGCAAAACGTCTAAGGTAATGTATTTTTGTCGATTTTTGTTCAGGCGCCTAAGATCTTGATTTTTGGTGTTTAAAAATAACCGGTTTTTTTTTTCTTTTTCGCAGTCAGTAGCTTTGGTCTTGTGTGTTAAGTTTAATGGTTATAGGGTCTTTAAGGTATTTTGGTCATTTTATTGCTTCTTGAGGATTTGAGGGTAGGCTTCATGTTCTGGGTTTTAAACCCTCATTCTCTGTCAGTTGTCTGAGCTCTCACACCGACAACATCCGCTCTTGGATTCTTATACCTTACACGTTACACGCCCTAGCTACATTTATATATTTTACCCTAAATAAAATAATGTTAGGGAAAGCATTCATCAAAGTCAGAAAACTAAGAAGCAACAACTGAACATGATGTAAAACTGTAGACTCCAAGCATTTGACATTTGCATTATGGTCATCATGGTTATTAATGGTTTTTATTTAAAATTTGCAGTTTCGGTTGGTTAGTTTTTGGAGGCGACTCATAATTCGTTCTAAAGTTACTTTGAGTTGATCATAGTTCTAAAGTTATAAGAGGTTGCTGAAGGCAAGTTATTATGAAGTCTTGTCTAAGATTTAGGCGTAACACAAATTACATTTCGACAATAACAACAATTTAAAGAGGAAGGTGTAAACCAATTCTATGTCAGGTAAATTATTGTTTTAATTTGTAGAACAACAAGGCATGAGAATACATCGCCATCGCCATCGCAATAGATGTTTTGTGGCTTTTACCGCTGGCGATTTACTCTCGCCTATTTTGCACGCCGCGTCCTCACATGTCGGTGTTAGATGGTGGCGATGGTGTCCAATTTAGTGATCATTGACGCCCACGCCACCTCTTCACGACGTTAAGGTGCCATTGTGTGACCCGGGGTCGTCCGATATGTGGGACGGGCATAGGCATGTTGTTGGACAGGTTGGGGTTTGCATCTCGCCTGTCCGAAATGTGGTGACTATCACTTTGGTGGTGACTACTTATGTATGTTAAGGGTATTATGTTTAAGATTCAGTCAAAGTTTTATATGGTATTTGAGCTAACAGTTTGATAAATAACTTTAAGACTAAACTGTCTTAAAGTAACTCATCCAGTATCCGATTTCTTACAACTTTTATGTTAACAACTTTAGACAAGTGCTAGCTTTGGTTTTGAAGAAATGTAAAAGGAAAGCAGAGCGAGAGTTTAGCAGGTTAAGGTTGATTAGTTCTTGAGTGTTTAGGGTAGAAAGAAAAGGAACTCTATTATATTGGTTTTCAAATAATCAATGAAATTGCAAAGTTTTCATATTTTCTAGATGGTTGCAGTGTCTTTATAGATAAAGTGGTTGGTTTGTTGAATTCCCTGTTTTGGAATCTATGTTGTTTGATACATGCGTTTTAGTTCAGTTATGGCGGATATTATGATTTGCTAAAAGGACACTTTAGGCGTTTTGGATTCCATGTTGTTTGATACGTTACATGCAGTTTGGTTGAGCTATGGTGAATACTATGATTCGCCCAAAGGAGACACTTTAGGCGTTTTCGATTCCATGTTTTTCATACGCTTTAGACGACGCAAAAGACCTTGAGTACTGAGAGTAAGCGTTTCAAAAGATTGTACGTGTACAGCAATGGGTTTTTTGGCTTTTTCTTGATGTGCCTAAAGTGTTGAGCCTTGACGGTTCAAATCAGATTTTTCAAATGTTTTCTGTATGTCTTTAGGGCTGTTACTGTTTGATTAATTAGCGCCTTTATGTTCTGCTCATGAATGTTGGTATCCTAACTTTTAGCGCCTGTTTTTTCTTTTCTGTTTTGACCAAACATATATAACACAAGTGTTTAAGCAACAACACCATTCTATTTGACATTCAGATCATACGCTCAAAACATTTTTTGATATCTCTATTCGGTGACAACCATGCGTAAGGGTCGTTTTTTCGGTTAATCAATCATCGCGCACCGCTCAATATAGAGCAACACACGGTTTAATGTGAGTCTCCAAACAAAGATACCGCATATGATTCAAGATTCCATGTGAGTCTCCGAATAATTCGCTATAGACAGATTGACGGCTTGGTACACCGCTTTGCCTTTTTTTAAGGTTTCTCTTTGATGTGGTTGAGGGTTCAAATCCATGATATTAAGAAGTTTGCCGTTGAAAAAAAATGATTTTAGGCTATTGGAACATGTAATGGGGACCAAACCGTTTGTTTAATAAATTTATTGTAAATTGTTTTTTTTTTTTTGTGCTTCTTGTATGTAAATTGAATTGGGATTGACATCGGTTAGACGCCGTCGCAGCAGAATGTCTCCTTTTTGGACGCTTCAACTTTTAAGCCACGCTACTAATAAAAAACATCGCAAAACATCGCATCTATGACATCCAGGATATTCAATTGGCACCAAATCGTTTAGCTACTATAAAACAACACATTCGACATGATAATTTCTTTATTGGCTTGAAAGCAATCACAGAAGGAAACCCGATATACCCAGGCGCAATGCGCCGCTATCAATACCCCTAGTTTTATAAAAATAACAACAATACTTCGAATAGGCATATTTTCATATAACTAATGAAACATACGGCATCCAAATATTTACAAGTGTATACAGTGGCAAAGCTTGACCCGAAACTTCGGGGGGTCGGAAGTCACCAGGGGGTCGGAAATCACTAGTTTCGGGGGGTCGAAAACCAATTTCGGGGGGTCGAAACTGTATATACAAAAAATTTTCTATACGAATACTATATAATCGGAACTTATGAGCGAAAATTCAGGGGAGTCAACAGCCCCTCCCCGCCCTTTAAAAGCTACGCCACTGAGTGTATGCACAAATGTATAAATCATAAAGTATGTAATTCCTTTTTACACATTACTTATTTACAAAAAAATGACCTAATAATTTATTAATTGGAGTTTTCTCTTGTATACGAATCACTACGTAATTGTTGCTTCGTAAGTCCGAATAATGTGTTTTTAAATTATATCAATTCCCACACGAAAATCTAATTTATTCCAACCATAAAATATATAATATCTTCACGGCAATAATGAAAATAAATGTAATAATCTATCTCTTAAAGAATATATTTATTTAAAATCTTTTATTATATACAGATTTGAAGGAGAGGGCTATAATTAGTAAAAGTAACGTAAATGTAGTATGTTTAGCAGCGCGTTTTAAATAGCTTATTCACGCCCTAGGTTCTTATTTGGGTATTTATAATATTTTCACAATTACAATTATTAAATATAATCTTACATTTTTTGTTTTTAAATTCAGACAATAAAATCCTTCTTTATTTTAAAATTCCCGAATTTCACAATAATTGTTAATTAAGTTCTTATTTTTATGTTGATTACTTTATTTTTTTCATTAAAACAAAATACGAAAGTTACATCAAAATAGAAGGTAGACGGGCAACAAGCTGCGCCGTCACCCCTTTCTGAATTGCGAACCCTAGTCTACCAAAGATAAATCCTTGCCCTCCCGGAGATGAACTATTGCTGTGGACGACCCGTTGAACCCTGATCAAGAAACAAATAGCTTCCAGCGCTAGGGTGCCAAAGGTATCAAAGACCAAAAAAGGATAAAAACATATTGGTTCTCTGCTCAAGCTTTATATTTCTCTTAAACAAATCAAATACCAAAACTAATCACTAGATGTTAAATTACCAAACATAGTTACCATTACCACTTACCATTATTTACCATATATATCTTCATATATTTACGGTCTAAGATCTTCTAGTTATTACAAAATCTGTTTTATTTTTATTATTATCTGCAAAAATCGACGTATATGTGTGTCGTCCAAGTATTGGTACATCGTAAAACAAATTATTCGGTCGATCTCTGACGTCATCGTCCTTATTATAAAGGCTTCATGCATTCATACCTTTTTAATTCCTTGATTTTTTAGAACACCGATACCTTTTTTTTTTCTGGCAAACTCTCCGAATTTTATTTTTAATGGCTGCTATCTTTATCTTTAGTACAATTCTTTTTCTGCTCACTTTATCAGGTAACTCTCTCAATCCCTATTTACTTGTCACCGAATTTTATTATGCATGTTTGAATTTGTTAGCGAAATCCAGGATTTATTTTCTGAGGGTACGATTGAGATTTTTGCTTATAAAATACACTAAAATTTTCTTTTTACGGGGTGCGGCCACCTCCTTGGGCTACACTTGGGTCCACCCTCGCGGAAATTGAATTTCAATAATTTAAACTATGTTTAACTTTAATAACTTAAAGTGTGATATAATGTTAGTGGTGACACTTTTAACTTTTGTTACGTTTCGTTTAGTTGCCAAGGGTAATCCCAATCTCAGTTTACCCTCAAGTTTCAACTGTTACTAGTGACACATAAAGTTAATTTTCTAGTAGGATTATTAGTCATATTACTACATGGCCTAGATTATTATCGGCTGCATGGAATTACTATAATTCACTTTGAGTTTTGTTAATCAATTCTTTTTCATTAATCCAATGTTCTATTGAATAATATGTTACTAGGATCATTTGTTGGTATATTCAGCAATGGAGTTGGAGTTAACTATGGGACGGATTGCCAACAATCTTCCATCTCCGTCTCAAGTGCCAAATCTCCTAAAGCCTTTAAACATAAATAGAGTAAAAGTTTATGATTCCGATCCCAAAGTGCTACAAGCATTTGCAGGAACTGATATCGAGTTAATCGTTGGTTTAGGGAACGAATACCTTCAAAAAATGAGTGATCCCCAACAAGCTCAAACATGGATCCAAGAAAACATACAACCTTATCTTTCAGAAACTAAAATCACATGTATTAATGTTGGTAACGAAGTTTTAGGAGCAGATGATGGTGAGACATCATATGATACATATCTCCTCCCTGCTATGAAATCTATGTATGCAGCTTTAGTTAATGTTGGATTAAGCCAACAAGTTTGTGTAACCACGGCTCATTCGCTTAAGATTTTGGCAAGTTCTTCGCCGCCTTCACAAGGGGTGTTTCGTGAAGACATGGTTGAGTATATAAAGCCGATTCTTGATTTTCATACGCAAGTTAACTCGCCTTTTTTTCATCAATGCTTATCCTTACTTTGCATACAAAAGTGACCCAAACAATGTCCCGTTGGAATACACGTTGTTTGAACCAAATGAAGGGACGGTTGATCCAAATACGAATCTAAAGTATGATAACATGTTGTATGCACAAATTGATGCGGTTTATTCGGCTATAAAAGCATTGGGTCATACTGATGTAGAAGTTAAAATCTCTGAGACTGGATGGCCTTCTAAAGGAGATGAAAATGAAGCTGGAGCAACGGTAGAAAACGCAAGAACATATAATAGAAATTTGATGCAAAGGATGCAACAAGGGCAAGGTACTCCTGCCCATCCTTCGCAGCCGATTGACATTTACATTTTTGCCCTTTTTAATGAGAACATGAAGAACGGTCCGACTTCAGAGAGGAACTTTGGATTGTATTATCCTAATGGCACTTTGGTCTATGACCTTGGTGTACAAAGTTATGCATTTCCAAGAATGGACTATTCATCTTCACATAAAAATGTAAGTAACACATATGTTTGACAACGCGTATCCAAATTGCTTATCTGAGTATTTGAAAGTGAAAAGTAAACACGTAGTTTGAAGTTGCTTATTACAAGCTGCGTGTTTAAAAAATTCTTTTACTAAATAACTGTTTTAATAAGCAATCCTAAAGCCGCCCTTATGAATTACAAGTTACAATTCATATATGTTTAATGAACTATACAAATTTTAAGAGTTTTCTATATATTTTTGTATTTTCAGGCGATCCCCGTCTTCAGTTTTTTTCATTTGGGTTTGTGGATCTTACTCATTGCTTAAGGCACTACAAGAATTCTAACCCTTAGCAGCGAATCCTTTAGCGTCGCCGCTAAAATTCAAATTCATTGTAGTGAGGGTTGAATAGTTAACTTCAAATTTTGTGAGAAGTATATATAGGGAGCTCAAAGTCCCTAAAGAACATGGTCATTAAAGGTATTTTTTTTAACAACAATATCCATTTATTATCCATTCACTAGTCTCCAAGGTGTATTAAATCAGCCAACAATAATGGGTATAGAATCTTGCTGCAAAGAAAATTATTCAATCTTCATGTCCTATAGTATACAAAAGTCCAAATTTTGTTCAATCAAAAACTAGAAAGTCGGTCCACAATGTACCAGTTTTTGGCCGTCTGATAATATAAGAAAATGAAGGATAATGATAATTGAAAGCTCAATCAGTATCCACAATGTAACTAATTTTTTATTATATAGATATATATAAAGTGTTGACAGGTTCAACTGATGACATCACCTGTATATTTGACAACAATCCCACTTAAAATCGTGTAACTCAAACATAACATGTCTAACTCATTTATCTAAACGAGTCAAAGTGTTTGTGATTGTTGTAAAAGGATTGGCAACTTGTAATGTGAGTTATAAAAAAAGTTATACGTGTCATAAACATGTTGATGGATTTTTATTATTATTGGGTTAAGCGAGTTGACCATATATCCTTTAGTGCCGTGTAAGGAATTGACACCCCTGGTTAGGATGATTTTCTTGATGTGCAGCTCTCTCTTTTTCATTCTAAACTCAAATATATTTATAATTGTAATAGTAATTACATGCTAACTTTAGTCTAAGTTGGTTATCTTCCACAATAATAAGCTAGCTAAAAGAATCCAAATTGAGTACTTCTTTGTTTGTTTTTTTTTCTTGCATGTTGAACAACTTTTGAAAATTCTAGTTAATTTGAAAGTGAGATATCACCATATAACATCTTATTCATTCTGGAAATTAAGTGGATTTCAACATCAAAGAAATACATTTTCAACTTTATAACTGTTTCTTATTGTTAGCTTGTCTTTTTGAAGATAAGATGACCTTGTCACTATTTTAGTTCACAGTTCTTCCATAACCATAGACTTGGTTATGGTTTATGTAATCCTCCATCCGCCCACCACCACCACAACCGCGGCCGCCACCAGGGGTGGAGCCAAGAAGTTTGTCCACCACCATCACTAGCATAACGCCTCCTAGTCACGTGCCATGTCGCAACTGATTGGCGCTATGCCAAATGTCATGTTGTCATTGCATATGCCAAGTGTCAGCCTACGACTAGTCGGGTATTCCTTGTGTCTATCTGGGGTCCAGTTGATTACGTGTGCAGGTGAGAGTTTTGGATTCACATTTCATCAATGTTTTAATTTTCCACACACTGACTGCAATATGTCATCTTCAGTTCTTCACAGTATACATTGTTACAAAAAGCCTTAATGCTCCAATTGAAACTCATATTCTTTTTTACAAGTTTTAAAAGAAATTAATATAATTATAAATTTTACACATTAAACGTACTATATATTAACGAATAAACCAAACCCGCTTTAGCAGTATAACAAAAATCAATATATATATGAAGCAAAAAAAAAAAAAAAAAAAAAAATTCTTGAAACATCTTATAGCTATCATTTTTGTTATCGTTATTGTTTCTTGATTGACTTTCGGTGAAGTGTGTATTTGTTCACATTTGAATTTTATATTACATCGTTGTATTTTTTGTAAATTGGATTTTATTATGATCAAACAACTCTTTTGTTTCTTCTATTCTTCTTCATTTATTATCTATTTTGTTTAATTCATTGTTAATTAATTGGCCTGTGTCATACGGGGAGAGATAACGTATAACGTTTCTTAACGTAAGAAGCGTAAGAAGCAATCTCAACCATTAGATTAAACTAACCAAGGGTAAATTATGAAAAAAAACGTCTATTTTTTTTTCAAATCGTAACAACAAAAAAACAATCGAAACAAACAATTTTCAACAATTGAAATCGATTAAACCATTCTGAATGATTACACAATCAAAATAACAAAAAACATTCGATTACAAATGACGAAAACGAAAAAAAATTATAAAAACAGAGATTTACATTGGAACGATTTTAATCATAGGAAAAAACATTACAATTATGAATAAACGCTCGTAATTGTTGTCAAATACTTTTGATTTTGTTTCAATAAGTATGATTAAACATAAAAATTAGGTTAAAAAAAGTTGCAGAGGAAGAAGATGAAGTTGGTGAACACAGATACTTTTAAACGCACTAACAAATTTTATACGCACTCATGTACAACATTTAAACACACTTACAAAAAATTTTAAACGCACTCATTAAAAAGTTTGGAACCACTCATTGAAAATTTGGACGCACTCATTGAAATTTTGGACGCACTTATTAAAAAATTTGGAACCACACATTGAAAATTTTGGACGCACTCATCAAAACCCAAAATAAAATCAAACGCACCTTTACCAAATAATTAAACGCACCTTAGCATCACCAACAAAAGAAACGAACGCGTTCATCACATTAACTCACAAAACAAACGCACTCATCACATTCACTGACAAAAAAAACAAACGCACCCTCAATGCAACTCAAACCTGAAAATTCTTCTTCACACTACTATCCTCTCATCACTTTCCAATCCACTGATTGTACTCATCCATTCTAATTATAAATGAGCTTGAAGAAGGGGAACCTCCTCCACCGTATGCCTATGTATATGAAAATGGTGACATAAGGCCATCCACAACTGTTGACACATGAATCACGTTGAAAATGGTGACATAAGGCCTTCACCGAATCCTCTGTTCCTCATCACAGTGGATTCTTCTTCTCAAATTATATGTCAGATATGTGCTAAGCCAGGTCATGAAGCATCTTCATGTTATTTTTGTTACCAGTCAACTGGATCCGGAGGAATCGGTAGTGGTCATTCTAATTGGAGAGGAAACAGAGGACGTCATGGTGGTGGTGGCGGAGAGAGAGGGCGGTGGGTTATCATACGGTTCTGATGGTGGTGGTGGTCAAATGTCGATCGGTTTGTTTCAAAATGAGGATGGGTTAGGTATAGAACAGGGAAGATAGGTTTTTTTTTTGTTTAACTGTGGTTAGGTTAAATTGACACGTGTCAATCTCTGGTGGCTTCTTACGCTTCTTACGTTAAGGGACTTTATATCGTTATACTTTCTCGTGTCATATATGTATCATTATAATAAGATATGACACAATCTAGATTGAGATCAATTCCTTTTTCAAGTTTCATAAGAATATCAGTTAGCTTGTTAGTCAAAACTCAAAAGAATATTAGCCAAACTAACTAGTTCAGTTAGACTGTTATGTTTAATTCTACGCATAATGAAAGAGTTCCATGTTTATAAAGGGGGGGGGGGGTTTCTTGTAAGGCGATCCTCTATCTTCTTTTCTCATCATCATGTAATCACTTCATGTCTCAATCTCCAAAGCATGTGAATTGGTTATGTGTGACACCGGCAAACTCAGGTTAGTAACGTTGACTAAACTAGTAAGTCTACCTTAGCAAGTCATGCATATTACATCCTTAACGGGGTCAGTCGAGTCGGTATGATGATTCTGGGAATCATCGGGAGTCGTTATGATGATCCGCGGGGTCATCGGGAGTCGGTCCATAACCATGGGTACAAGGATCGGTGATTCGTGGAATCACCGGGTTTAATGCACACACGAGTCTCGAGTCCCGGGAATTGGTGAACGGATGTAAACGTGTTAGTTATCATGCATTATATGTTTGGAATCATTATGTGACTTGTCGGTATGTGAATACGTGTTTATATATGTTAAAATAGCGTTTAACGCGCCGAAAACCCAACTGATAGGTATCAGGCGATTAGGGCCTGGAATAGGGCCTAATCGCCTATAGGGACATGCGAGTAGGGGAGTTTATAGGCGATTGGGACCTAATCGCCTGAGGTTATATGCGATTAGGCCCCCAATCGCATGAAGGGTACTGCTAATCGCATGAACAGCAGAGTCCGGGTCAAAAACACCTATAAATAGAACCCTTAACTCCCCAAACACCTCTAGAACAACCCTAGCTGCCCCAAACCACCCACACACCTTGAAACACCTCTGGAACTCTTTTTGCTACAAAAAATCACCATCCCCAAAGCTTACACACCTTTCTTTAGCAAAACCCAAGGTGTGTTCTTCATCCCTAACCTTTGTAAAGTTGTTATTTTGAGTTCCCCAAAGGTCCAGACCTTGTTTTATCAAAATGTGTCTTTAAAAACCTTTCAAAAGAGTTCTAAACCAAGTCTACACCTTGATGCTTGTTATATGTGAAGTTTACATGCATATGTTGGTCTTCTTGGTGATTATAACATGAATGTTTTTCAAGATATGATTGTACTTCTGTTATGTAGAGGTTATTAGGAAGGTTTGTCTTGGAATTTTAGCCATTATTGTGGTGTTTTGAAGAAAATGTGTATTTTGACCCATTTGTATGTTCTTGAAGATTTAGGATGATTATGGTATGATTGTTGATGCAAAAGTTGTTAGAATTGATGCTAGGAAGATGTTAGAACAGAGGTTTGATGATCTACATGTTGGTAGAGGTTGAAATTTGATTGTTTCCATTTAAGGAAAGATAAGGTTGGTAGGTGAAAACTAGTACTTTGCCATTTTAGGAAATAATTGCATAGAACATGCTAGATCAGTGATATGTCGGGGGTTTTTGCTTGAAATGGGTTGGTAAATGTTTTAGGTTTGATATTGGGTGTCGTTGCATGTTTCGGATCTGATTTGGAGGGTTAAACGCGCGAAAACCCGTTACACAGCAGCTACAGGCGATTAGGAATCCTAATCGCCTGAGCTGGGGGCGATTATGCAGACTTATAGGCGATTGGGACCTACTCGCCTGATACATCAGGCGATTAGGCCCCTAATCGCCTGTAGGCTGATGCCTACTCGCGTGTGACCTTCCTAATCGCATGTACTGCTGTCGTGAACGCGTTTTGACATCCCGGAACACGATTTGATACCTAGGAACATGTTAGGAACCCCGGGATACACCCAATGACTTAGTAAGACGTGTTCGGACCTGTTTATGCGTTAATTGGACATTATGCTAGACTAGGTGAACTTTTGCGCGTATTAAGTGTTTAATTGCATATGTTGCATGATGTCTTGCATTTATCTAACACGTGGAATGTCGGGTCACCAATGGGATGTCGGGTCTCGTCTGGCACGGTCGGTTTAACAGTTAAAGGTGTTTTCAAATGTTTATGGTCGCGGTCTGGACATTCGGGAACTAGTTAGCCTGCGGGTTATTAGTCCAATACTTATACACATTTTATGATAGGTCGCCGCTATTTGGGACTATCATAACATAATTACTTAACTGTTTTCAAGTAACGCAATCCAAGGTGAGTTTCACAGCCCCACTTTTACCGTTTTACTTCGGGGGAGAAACATGCTACTTATTTACCTATTAAAGGTCATGTTATACTATGGTTACTTTACATATACTATGCGGCTTTTTACGGAAAGTCCAGGGGGAAACCATGAATGTGCGGGGATGCACAACGGGGGAAATGTGGATAGATCTATTGGGCCTCACAAACCCCACTCGACGGCTGGGCCGGGCGGGTGCATATTGTCTCTTATTACTGGCTCGCCGAGGCATCGGTTTTAGCCAAAACTGCTGGGCAAGCTTCAACAACTTATAAACGTATAGTAATGGATTCCCAACCGCAGTAGTAAACAAACACTTAACGTCTAGCTAACGTTCTTATAACCTAGTAGTAACGGATATG
This sequence comes from Ambrosia x helenae, assembly GCA_030844895.1. Lineage (NCBI taxonomy): Eukaryota > Viridiplantae > Streptophyta > Magnoliopsida > Asterales > Asteraceae > Ambrosia > Ambrosia x helenae. The sequence continues at coordinate 29,577,169 of CM061232.1, forward strand.
ATCTTCACAACTTACAGAAAACGCTTTATAAAAGAAAACCTGTGAACTCACCAGCATTATATGTTGACATTTTTGGCATGTTTTCTCAGGTCGCTAAGGTAGCAGTCAATGGGCTAGGCGCACGGAGTCATGCACAGCGTCTATTATTTTGAAGCATATTAAACAATGTCTTTGTAAACAATGATATGTCTTTTGGTTGTAAACAAGAATGCTTCCGCTGCTGGTTTACGGCTCAAGCATGATATTTTGGTTTTAAATATAATTATGAATGCATGTTGGTTGTATGTTTATTGTGATCGTTGACTGAGATCCTGGTGTGTCACGCGCCTCGCGGTAAAACCCCCGCACGTGGAATTTGAGGGTGTGACATTATGTTTTTATGTTTAATGTAAGGGCCCAACTTTATTAGGAACCAAGCTATGAATATGAGGCCCCCTTTAGAAAATTGTTATAAGTTACATCCACTTTTTATCCTATAGCAAACAATTTTGCGGTAATGTAGTTTATATATAAGTTGGCTACCAATTTAATTTATTTTGTAAGAAAATATTTACCTTAGTTTATAAATTGGTGGGATGCTATAAACTTCTTTGTATAGTCAAATTGAATTTGAAAATAAGAATCCAGTTCTTTTTGGAAAACGCCCTGGATTTTTTATTAGCTTTGGGCCTTTAAAATAGTTGAGCCAACCCTATATTATTTTATTGGTATTATCACTCCACAACGTCCACATAGTGGACTGATGATCTCCCACCGCTTATTCGCAGATATGCATTTTTTTTAGAATGAATGGACAAGGGACAACTTTCATAACCTTGTGGGAATTCGTAGGTGATTTCAATTAGTAACTAGGATTCGGCTAATTTTGGCAAAGGTAAAGTGTTTGGTGTAGGGGTGGATTTGGGTAACATAGCTTTTTTTTTTTTTAGAACGACAAATTTGGATCATTGACAGATGACTGAAGTAGTGAAGTATCATTGTGCCATAAGCGGAACCACCCGATCATATCGATCTCCAATCTCCACTAAGCAATAATGCAAACACCAATTCAGGAGGAACCTAACAAATCTGGAAAAAACCCCTTGTGGGAATCGAACCCAGAACCAAATGGTTCCAAAGCCTTATCCAGCTTCGAAGATGCCACCAGGCTATAATTGCCATAGGCATTTGAGTAACATAGCTAGCATGGCAAATATTCTCCAATGTAAAGCTTACCCCTTTATTTACTTGGGGGTTCCCTGGGCAAACATGAACCTCACCAAAGAAATGGGCCACGATTAGAGGTGCATAAAAATGCGTACTTGAAATTGGACCGTGAAGAAACCGTGAAAACGGTTGTTTTTGCACTTAGCTATTTCCCGTAATCGAACCTGACCTTACCTGTAGGGTATGAATGGGTTATACATTTTGAGCTCAATATTCGTACCGAAACCATACCCGATTTATACCTGAAATACCCGTAATCGGTTATACCCTATATCTAAACGAGGTTAAATATAACTTATACGTGATATCGGTTTCTTTAATACCGGTAGATTACCCGACTTTTTAAAATATATTTTATGTTTACTTTACAAATAATTTGTAAACGATTTTAAAATATATTTTATGGCAACAGCCCCGATTTAAGAAATTCCTCATGACAGTCCCAACTTCCAAACGATTTTCCTTTATCGAGCCTTTTTTTAATCGGGGTCAAACCCATTTATTTCTTGACTGACGTGGCAGATGATATGTATGCTAATGTGTAAAGAACACCAGTTGGCTCGTTATGTTGTTGTTTACATGGACAACGATATGGATTTTTTTTTAATAAAACCTTCTTAACACACACACTTACTACAGCCATACCTAACTATCATCAACCACCACCACAAACCACCTTCTTTTCTCCCACAACCCGTCCACCCACCAACGCCACTTCCTCCGACCACCACCTATCCACCATCACACTAACCAACAACATCCATATCCACCACGAACAACTACCACCACCATACAAACCATGTTCCACTTTTTGTAACCACTAGCTCGTTTTTCTTACAAATCCAAGATATGGTGATGGTGGTGCTGGGTTGGAATACACACACACATATGGAGCCCCATGGTGTTTTTTTACACATAAGCATACACGTCACCCGACACTTTATCAAAAACTAACTGGGTTAGAAGCCACTTAGAAGACTCGATAGAGGATAATAGTTTGAAAGTTGGGACTGTATAGAGAACTTCTTAAGTTGGGACTGTTGTTAACCAACGGTCAAAGTTTGGATTATTAAAATCCAATCACCCTATTTTTTAAAACCAGGTTATCATACTCGGACCCATACCCGTTTATACTCGAACTCCATCATACGCTATCCAGGTATTTAGAGTATGTTTTTTCTTCTAAATAACGTACCCGAGCCCTACCTGGTTTCTCTCAACACCCGATTTTCCAATATGTGATTATACCTACCCAGTACCGATTCCATACCTAAAACCAGGTATTAAAAAAACCAGAACCATATTTTAAATACAATATCTAGGACGTTTAATATGAAAAACATTTGTGATATATGCATTATTCATCATCATCATCATCATCATCATCATCATCATCATCATCATCATCATCATCATCATATTCAATTAATCCCACCTATAACAAAGCTAAGGTAGGGTCTGAGGATGGTAAAATGTAGACAACCTTACCTCTACCCCTAAGAATAGAGAGACTGCTTCCAGTGAGACCTCCGGCTCAATGTGGTTTGGTATCAAGCCTGGGACATAAGGCACAGAACACTTAGCAATCGGGACAAACCCGATCGGTGCATGTACCCCTTTGTCTTTTGGCTATCCACGCCACCACATGATACATGATTAACCGTCAGTCATTTTTAAAGTTATTTTCATGAAATTAGTAAAATAACGTTAAAACTAGTGCAACTTTACTTTTGCCCCCAAGGGCCACACATATATACATTATATGCGCACACCGTAAGTGGTATATAAGTTGTATTTCTCTATGTTCATTTTTTAATATGCATGCGATAGCGTCTATACATATGAGGGATGTTATTTACACAATAACAAAAATTAGGTTTGCACACCCCTCTACGGGCCGTAGAGGCCTCTACGGGCCATAGAAGGTCAGTGTAATAAATGAGGACACCCTCTACGACCCGTAGAGGCCTCTACGGGCCGTAGAGGTGGGTTGGTCGAGTGCATTTAAACCCTAGACGGCCGTAGAGGGCTCTACGGCCGTAGGGAATACGAGGTACGAGGTCATTCAATGAACAGACTGACTTTCAGTGTGTCAGTCTGAAAAAACACTTTCTTCTACGGGTCGTAGAGGCCTTTACGGCCGTAGAAAACCTGGTTGTTGGGAGCATTAAACCCTCTACGCCCCGTAGAGGCCTCTACGGGCCGTAGAGGTCCAGATATATTCTTCTTCCTTGTTTTCTTTCTTCAGTATACGAAACATGTCAAAAAAAACGGGTGCACAAAAAATCCGATCGATTCCAAGCTACCGCGATGTCTTCGGGCCACTACGGTAATGTTTCAGATGAATGGGAGCATTCGATTAGCATGTCTCACGTCTCAGAAAGCCTTTTCGGAGCCGTGGTGGAACGTGGTGAGGCTGAGGTTAGATCCGTTGTTCACTGTGGTGACGGGAAGGCACTACCCAATTTGAACCTGCTGCCCGATTTGAACCAGGAGTACGTAGAAGAACCGGAGTCATTTTACGTGCCGCCGCCAAGTCATCCACAGTACGAATACAGGACTTATCATTCGCACGAGGGAGGTGATAACGGTGGCGAGGAACCTGTCCCAGATGTTTCGTACGAAACAAATCAGGTGTGTTTATGTATTTGCACTTGTTTATAATTTAGACCCATGTATATTTAGTAGTGTACATATTTAGACTCGTATATTTAGTCCCGTACCTAAATTTGTTTTAGGGTTTGTGAGATTTGAACTTGTATATATTAGTTGTTATTTGAACTCGTAGGGTTTGTGAGATTTGAACTCGTATATATTAGTTGTTATTTGAACTCGTAGGGTTTGTGAGATTTGAACTCGTATATAATAGTTGTTATTTGAAACTCGTATATAAATTTTGTAGGTATTCGGATCTCTTAAAGACCTAACAGAGTGGGTTTATCAAAGGGCAAAAAAATGGTTACATTACCGTATACTCACGTACTGTTTCGCAAGGCAGGGGGCCGAATAGCAGGGTAATAACGACATGGATACGATGTGACCGTAGTGGCGTACATCATAGTGTAGCCACGGTTCGAAAGACGGGCAGTAAAAAATGTAATTGCCCGTTTGAAGTAATAGGGAGATACCACTCCGGCCACGATGGTTATATTTTGGAGGTCCAGAACCAAACACATAATCACAAACCTTTCCAACACATCGAGGGTCACGCATATGCTAGGAGGCTGGGTCCGGGCGAGTTAAAAATGGTGGATACACTTTATTTTCAAAATGTTACGCCAGTAGACATACATTCGGCCGTTAGAAAACAAAACCCGGATAGTCCCTGGATGATGATTATTATTATTATTATTTATTGTTATCCATTGCAGGTGTTGCTATGGAGGTTGGGTTGCAGTTTGTTGCTGAGGGGGAGGGGGGCGATCTGAGGGACGTCGAGATGCCTGAATCGTAGCCTGAGGATGTGCAGAATCCGGCGTGCGTTTATCACTCTCTCAGGTTGCCTCCTGATGTTAGGGCGGACGTACGTGCGGCTGCCGCAGAGGCTGTCGAGATGCGTGCGTGGCGTCAGCAGATGGACACCTGGCGTTAGCAGCAGGACATCGAGATGGTCAGTGGCGTGATCGGCAGGACGAGGCGATGCGCTGGATGATTGCTGGCCAGCAGGATATCTACCACCAGCTGGGCATGCAGACTCGTGTCCCACCGACTATAGGGCCCAGCACGCAGCAGACCCGCATGAGGCCAGGAGGTCCTCGCAGCAGTCGTAGCCGCCTGATGATACGATGTTTTATTTCTGATCATATTTTGTAAATGGTTTAAACAATCTTTATTTTGAACGCTCCTGTTAACGTTTAGTTTTATCTTTTTGCTTATATAAACGTTTGTGTTAACGTTTTACACGCTTATCGAGACGACATTAAAAAATTTAAAAAATTAAACAATTAATATTATTTTTTGTAACTATTCTGATGATCCACTACGCTCGTGTTTATTTATTAAACAATTAAAATGTGTAAAAAAAAAACTCATCTACGGGTCGTAGAGGGCTCTACGGGCTGTAGAGGGTGTCTAATATTGGTTTATGTTATATTTATTTTTTCCAATACAGAAACCAGCGAACTGGTAGCCCAGATTGTCCCCATATTCGAAATAAGACTTGTGTGTGTGTTTGTGTGATAATGTGCTCAAGATCGAACCTCGTCCCAAACGTTTTTTGTGTTTTTTTTTGAGTCTACGGGCGTAGGCAAAACATAAACATCCATCCCTCCCTTCTTCATTGCCAAAATTAATAAGACTTCTTCTACGGGCCGTAGAGGGCTCTACGGCCCGTAGAAGAAGCAAAAAATGAGGTCTACGGGCCGTAGAGGGCTCTACGGCCCGTATAGGGTCGTGTGAATAAATTTTCTACTTGTGCAAATATCCGGAGTCTATACATATATGCACACATATACACTGTATTCTTTGCAGGTTGGAATCGTAGAACAGACGCTAGACACTGGATAAATCTGAGAGTCATGTGAGTTATTTTTTTATTAAAATAATTCATGATTCACTCGAATTTCTCAATCAAATAGACTCAAAGTAAATCTTCAAGTACATATGCAATCTATGATTAATTCGTGAACCAGGGAGATACAGACAAAAGGGATGGTTTTCATCTCTTATTATTGGGGGCACTGACTGCTATCAAGCAATTATCTTTTGTTCTTTGAAATGTTTAAAATTATAGCCAAATTCTACATTGAATTCTTACTGCAATTTTCACGATAATAAAATTCCGATAGATTTTTTAATGAAGCAATACTTGTCCGCCCCTTAGATCCCGCTCCCATGGGCGATGCCCTTGTACCCTCGTCAATGGGGTTGCCCCTTTGGAATCCACATTGCTTAGTGGCTCCACCCCTAAGAACTAACGGGGTTCCTAAATACTTAAAATCAGAGAAAATTGTTCGAATGGTCCTTGTGGTTTGCACTTTTTTCACCTATAGTCCCCAAGTTTTCAAAATTACAGCCATAGTTCCGAAACAGTGATTTTTTTTAACTCGGATAGTCCTTGAAACTAACTGAGGTTAAATAATTCAGTTAAGTGGGTGTGAAATTACAAACTACCCTTTCTATAAAACAAATAAAATAAAACACTAGTGGGCCTCACATTTTATAATTAAATATATAAAAAAACCATTTATCCCTACACCACCACCACCACCACCACCACACCAAATTCTTCCCACCCTTCATGAATCAACCGGACCTGGACCACAAACGACCAGATCAGCCCTCACCTAACTGAACCCTGACTAAAACAACCACCTCAGCCTCCACAATCGTCACTCAACAGCAACCGAAGCAGCAGTGACCGGAGAGCCATGGCCGGCCGCCGCCGCCTTGTTCTCCGGCCGCCCACTTGTTTCCCGATCACTCATCTCCTCTCGGTAAGCCCGATAACTCTCTACCTCTACTTTTGATAATAACCGATAACCCTTCATCTCCGGTGAGTCCTTTTTCCGGTAAGTCCTTCCCTCCGGTAAACTTCCTCCCCCCTCTCTTGTGTACCGGTGAACCTTTAATGATTCTGTTATGAACCAATTAAACCATAACCCGATAACCCTCTGTTTCATCGAGTCGGTATCGAACCACAACCCTCCTTCATCTCTAATAATAATAATCCCGTGATTTGTTCTTTCTGTTGTGATTGTTTGACGAAGAGGAAGCCACCGGAACAGTCACCGGAATCGGTGACTGTCGTGTATCATCCTCTGCTTTTGTCATGAGTCTCTAAAACCCAACAGTTAACCCAACTCGTTAAACCACCTTGTTCTTTCCTTGTTCCTGGTAAACCACGATTGGGAACCGGTAACTATTGACGAGTCGTTACAGCCGACTCTGAAAAGGAAGGAGGAAGGTGACCAAATTATGAGGGAGTAGAGAGAGTTGTCTAGTGTTTTAGAGAGAGAGAGAGAGTAGAAAGAGAGAAAGAGGGTTAGCGGCTGGTGAAATGGAGGAGGGAAGAGGGTTATTTTGTATATTTTCAGATCTGATAGAGATGAAGGGTGGTTTTATATCTAGGGTTTGGTTGGTGGGGAAGATGAAGGGTGGTGATGATGGTTTGAGGAGGTTGTTGTTGTTTGTGGAGGTGGTGGGTGGGGGTCGGTGGTGGTGGAGGGTAGAGATGGGTGGTGGTGGTTTGTGGAGGTGATGAGGTGAAGAAGATGAAATGGGGAAGATGAAGTGTGGGGCCCACTAGTGTTATATTTTATTTGTTTTAAAGTAAGGGTAGTTTTGTAATTTCACAGCCACTTAACTGGATTATTTAACCTCAGTTAGCCTCAGGGACTATCCGAGTTAAAAAATTCACTGTTTCGGGACTATGGCTGTAATTTTGAAAACTTGAGGACTATAGGTGAAAAAAGTGCAAACCACAGGGACCATTCGAGCAATTTTCTCCTTAAAATCATAATAAACTCAAACAAAAATGCACTTTCTACTCTCTTCACTCATTTGATCAGAGGAGAAAAATGTAACCGATTCTTTCGGCCACTGGCTATCCGCCGGGAGTTTCTGGTTTAATTACGATACTTTAGCAACAAATCTAATAAATCTAAGTGTAGTGCTTGGGGTCTTAATCTTTTCTGGTAAGGCTATTAGGTGTGGTGTACACCTCCCCTAACTCCCCCAAATTCCACATCAGCGCCACGTCATTTCCCCTTCCCCTCCCCAAACTAAGGAAATGGTTCCCCCTTCTTCCTCATTTCAATTTTTTTATTAAATTTTGAAAGGAAAAAGACAAAAAAAAAACCCACAAAAACTCTCGGGGAGTTAGGGGAATATATCCCGAAGTCACCGATTTTGATTTAGGGGGGGGGGGGGGGGTGTTCCCCTTGGGGGAAATGTGACACCTCACCTCACCGATTGATTCCCGAATCCATACCAATAAGCCTAAGGGAATGTGTGCGAGTTGTTTATTTCAATAATAGGTTGGATCCAATCAGATATACTCTTTTTATGTTATAACTAGAAAAGTTATATTTAAGAAAGAAGAGTGCACGATCTCTTGAATTACTTCGGAATAAATTCAAGAAATCATATCTAAGAACCATAGCATTTCGTAATTTATTGGAAAATCCAACAAATCAATCCAATTATCCAAAAGTTGATCAACAAAATATACCGAACCTTACAAATTGGCACTTGACCAGCTTAACTCTTTTGTTTCTTTCCTAATCACATTTTCTTCCATATTATCATCATCTTTATCATCATTCCGATGAACACCTTCATCATTACCATTACCATTACCAAATTTTGTTATCTTGTTAGGCCTCCATACCATCATCAAACTGTATAAACCGCAGCTTCAACCGCCCGTCTTCTCTATATGCATGCAAGATTTCATGTGTTAGGATCTTTTCTTCTCTAATCACAAGATTCCCATTACACCGATACGATTTTAAACAAACCCGCCTCCCGAAAGAAGAAATCGGGGGCGGGAATTCCTTCGCATTAACCCTAGATCTCTTAAATATGGCCTTAAGAGGGATCTTGGCTTTTGCATGTTTTACAATACGTTCATGTCTTTCTGTCTTTAAAGTGTGATCCAAGGAGAGAATCGAATCGGTTTTATCGTTAAGATTGAACCCTGAAAACACATGATCATCGGTGGTTGAATCATCAAGCAGGTTGATAATGTTGTTGCATGAAGGGACTGATGGGTTATCAAAGATGTGTTGAAGGCTTCCACAGGCAGCCATATGTATGTTTTGTCTCTTGTATTTGTTGTTTGTTCTATGAAGAAAACAATTACAAACAACAAGAGGTTAGGGAGAGAAAATGTATTATTAGAGAGAAACTGTAGTTAGAAAGACCAATTCATAATGATGTTCATCGGGTGATGCTATTAAATAGTTTATGGACAATTTAGTTACAATTTGGTGGTCAAGGATTTATGTGTAGATAGATCTTTGTTTCTAACTTTAATCTATATCTATATCTATATCTATATATATCATAAACCAAAGCCATTTAAATGACATGGTACTCAAAGAGGGTATTCTCTTCATTGAGTGTGCCATGTGTCATCCCATGTGGCAAAGACTTTATTTTAGGAAAATAATAATTTGAAATTTAAAAACAAAATTAGATTTTTATTTCTAATGTTTTCTCCCATAACTTTTAAACGTTAATCTCTTTTATATACGAGTTTTTTTAAAGAAAAAAAAATTACACCAAATTAACGAGCGTTTTATTATCTTTCCAACGGGTACCATAATGCTATATAAAAAACAGAGAAAAAAACGACTATTTTTTTGTGTGGTTTTGTTCATACAGGAAAAAAAACACAAAGTGTTCAGGTTATTCATTAATCATGTATAGGCAAGTCATTAGTTATGTTCAAACCAGTAAATATGATTTTTATTTACAACATGTGTTAGCATTATAGTTGTACATCGTTTTAGGTTATGTTTTAATATTAGAGTTATACAGTGTTTAAGGTTATGCACTAACATTGAAGATACATTGTTAATTGTTTTAGGTTAAGTGCTACCCGAAGCTTTCCTGCATGTAACTGTAAAACGCATTAGTCTATTTCAGGTGTAAAATTGATATTTCAAATTAAATTTCTCAACCCGGGACGCTCCCGGGATATATTAGTTTAAAAAAATTGTGGGTTTGGGTCGGGCCTGGGATTAGGTGATACCCGACCCAATTACCCTTTTTTTATATTAGAATATGATAACTTATGGCAGAGATTTGTTTATAATAATAATAATAATAATAATAATAATAATATTAATAATAATAATATTCATTAATCATATATTGGCAAGTCATTAATTATGTTGTCATATTAGATATTTTATTATGTCATATTAGATATTTCAACCCGGGACGCTCTCCAACATGTAATTGCTATGTTTTTTCTTTTTCTACCATATTCCGAAATAGCTCAAATCTTATTGTATGCAGTTAAAGACCTTTGACTGAATGTATTGGTGCTAAACAATCTTTGTCCTCTTGAAGTGTTTGGGATCTTAATATTCTGTTTTAGGTGTTGATGTTGTAAGGTAAAATGGATCTTTTGGTATATTTTTTTAAAAGTATCTAATGTAAGTTGATACATAGATGTCATTTTTATAGTTTAGATACTTCTAATTTTATTCACTTTACTTAGATTTCTCAACCCGGGACGCTCCCGGGATATAATCTAGTTATATCATATTATGGAGTGAATTTGTACATTGTTTGTAATATTAACGCACGTAGCGCCAGTTTAGTTTAAATAAAGATTATATAGAATAGTAGATAAAATTAAGCGTGACACAACGGTATATTCAAGAAAACAAAAGTTTTTTGTGCACTACACCTAAACCAGGCCATCATGATAGATGGGTTAACTAGTGACTTACATTTTATTTGGGTTTGAGTCACACTTCTACCATTTGATCTTTTATATAAGATTGCAATTAGAGCATCCACAATGCATACATCATCATGTTTTATTAGGTTGTCCGAGATAGAAAATTTGGGTTTGAGTCATAATCCATCGTGTTTTATTAGGTTGTTCATTGTGTTTTTAATATGTCATCCATTGTGTTTTTAGACTGTTCACTGTGTTTTTATACACCGTTGTTCATTGCATATTTAGTTTGGTACTTATTGTGTTTTATGTTATTTCTATTGTGTTTTACGCAACTGAGTTTTCAATTTTTTTTTCAAATGTATAACAATAGGGTACTCGTATTAAAGATAAGAAGACGCTCAATTTTATGATATGTTACAAACATGATATCTTAACCAGAAACTTAAAGATCTTTATTTAAATCAAAGAATCAAACAATCTAAACTGAGTAACAATCTGAACAATAATCTCTCACCAACAAGAACCTCTCAATACCATCAACAGACTAACAAGACAATGATCAACGAACAGATACAAGATGTATCTGAACTACAAACAATAAAAGATCAAACCCTAGACTATTCAGACGAATGAGAGAGACAAAGAGATAATGAAAGAATTTGATTGCAAAACTGGAATGTGAATGACGATAGAACATATTTATAGCTGGAAAGTGTGTTTCTTGACTTGATCGTACGACCAGCAGAGAAGAGATCCAACGACTCAAAATGACTTGTGCTTCTTCACTAAGATTGCCACATCATCATCAATATATACGAGAAGGACCATGGGAGATGGGCCATGGGCCACCATCATCTGTCCAAACGTACATGGGCTTATAAGCCAGACACCATCTGGGCCTCTACACATCTGCACCGGGCCAATCTACACAGCAGCTCCAATCTAGAACCCTGAGTCCAAATAGACAGCTCCAATCATACTTATGCAAAATATAAAAACATGTAAATAAAACCAAACCATAAGAAAATACTTAGCTTATACTGACCCATTTTAGTAGAATTGACAAAATGACTTTAATTTTAACATGATATATTTTGTTTATTAAAACTGAAGTATGGAAATAGCATATGGCTTACATGTGCATCTTCTTTTTTCTTCTCTTGACAAAATTACCCTTTCCACTTATTTATTTCTTAGGGCACTCGGGGCGGTCCGTGATGGACCAGCCGTGATGGCCGCGACCATCACGAACACTGCCCCATCAAAATTATCGCGACCGTGAAACAACAAACCCGTGACATACATGATACATCATGGTGGAAAAGCAAGTGATGGTCCATTTAAAACCATCTCTCTCTTTTTTTTAATTTATAAATTAGGAGAAAAAGGTGCCCATGGTCTCCACCAAAACACTATCTGTCTTGGTTAATATTATAAAAAATGAGGTGACACAAGATGATTGGGTGTGATAGTGTGATGAGTGTGATGGGGTGATGATCACCCCATCCATCCTTAGACACATGTCATTTTCTAGTAACTTCTCATTTTCTTTAGACTTTGTAGGATAACTAACCCCAAACATTAATTAAACTTAAAATTCATATAACATATGTCAAATAAGTTTCAACTTATAGTTTTTATTTATTGATTCTATGATTTAGTATTAAAAAATATATGATTTTTTATTTAGTTACTTTATCACTGTTTTTATTTGGTACCTTATTTATTTTTATGTACAGTTCTCTTTTTATAACAAACTTTCTTAAAAAATTAATCCGTAAAACTGTCTAGTTTAATGTTAGTAACATAAAAATTGTTAGACTGACCGGTGTGGGGGTGGCGCCAACTCCACGTAGGCATTTGTTTGATCAATAGCGCCCCATAGGGGTGAGCAAATTAACTGCCATAACCGATAACTGAACCATAACCGAACAAATTTTAACTGATAATCGACATAACCAATGGTTATGGTTATGAAATTTCTTTAACCGAATGAGCGGTTATGGCTATTAAGCTTTGGTTAACCGATATAACTGTTGCTACAACAAATATTGGTCTAACGTTAGTTCTGGGTCCAAGGAAGGATAAAAGGGTTAAAGGGTTCCAATCTGCCTAACGCAGGTCGTGGTGTCCTCCTACGTTGCAAAACATAGAAGGAGGTTCAAGATAATATTTGTTTTGAGTATTATGATTCTGGTTTGAGTAAGACTCAAAGCAGAAGTGTTGTTATAAACTCAAGTGTAACTTTAGTGTGGAAGAGAGAGAGTCTCCACAAGTGCATGATCAAAAGGAATAGAAGAAGTGTAAGTAAGAATAATCAGAAAGGTGTAATCAGATCTGTGGAGGATGGTCTGATTTATAGCAAAGGTATCTTCTTCTTTGGGAATGGATATTATCTTGAATTGTGGTGCAACTTGAGGACATGCCACTTTAAGCCGAGGATGGCTTTGGACCTGCGGTCCGAGTATTGCAGCGTCTCCATGTGCCAGACATGGACAGCTGCTTGTATTGACCGAGGAAAAAGATGACAAGACAAGTCATCTTTTGATCAGTGCTTCTCGATCCCTAGAACCTTCGTACCTTTCAACCCTTTAAGCGTAGTTATATAATGTTATCAACCTATTTTGCTTTAGGCTACCCACGTCATCAATAACCAAAACCGTACCGAACTTCTAATGTTAAGTCTATGTAATAGGTCTATGTTTTACACTAACCATCTAGAGTTTTTATAATAAGATAAAAGTATGCTAGTAACAAAATAGTCTTGATGTAAGTGATCTTTATTTTGATAAAGAATTAAGCTTAGGCTTAAGTAAGTTTTTTTGTTGTCGAGAAATAACTTTATTAAAAAGGATCCCCCATTAGTAGTTTAACAAAATAAAAATAATAATAATAATAATAATAATAATAATAATAATCTTGATTAATGAATAAAAAAGCCCAACTTAAGTCCAGCAACATAGGTTCCATTTTTATTTTGTAGGCCCATGAGCTTTTAATTTTTGAACTTTAGCCGAAAGTCAGTTTTAGTTGAAAGTTTTGGTTAATAACCGAAATAACCATAATCGATTAACCATAACCAAAGTTTGGTTATGGTTAAGGAAGTTTCATAACCGAAATAGTGGTTATGGTTATGGTTAATAGTAAAACTGAACCAAATAGACCCATGCACACCCTAGTGCCCCTCCATTTCTTAGGCGTCATTGAACTATTGCCAGCCCATTAACCGATGCTTTTATGGGCCCAATTCAATTTAGACTAATAAAAACGGAAAATAGGGGCGAGGCGTCATTGGGAGGCTTTATTCTATTTCTTGGGCGTTGTTGAAAGGAGATAATGAAGCCCCTTATTGACTTGACACTGAGATGGTGCAATTAAACTCCTAGGAGCTTGATTTCACACCACATAGCGTTATAGTTGCACTCTTTGTATAAAGTACTATATTTTCTTTTACAGTGTGTATGTTGCCAAACCAAATCCCGAAACTGAACATCAAGTAGAAATCTAAAATTAACAACTTCTAAAAAGATCAACACTACGAAGGGTAAATGCATAGATAGTTGATTTTAGAGTACAATTGCTTGAACTTATCTATATACAAGTTTGATTGTTCAAGTCAATTTTGTAGTATTGTGGCATTACTCCAAATAAGTTGCAATTACATACATGTTATCTATACTATTTGGAATGACTACTTAAAAGAGCACACAACTTCATTCACGACGTTCAAGTTCAAGCAGATGGGACATGATCCAGTGCTTTGCATGCCACTCGGTTTTAAAGGTGGCTGGTTCAAGATATTTGAAATTACCGAGCATGAAGGATGGTGATGGTCTCATCGAAAACGGAGACATTACCACCACTAGCGGATGCTGATGATGAGTCCACAACATGATTCTGTTGTTTAAAGATGAATGCTGGCTGATTAGGAGAAGGAAGCAATGTTTCACGATTACTCAACATAAAAGCTACATCAGTCATTGTAGGTCGATCACTAGCCAATTCTTGAACACACAAAATCCCGATGTGGATACATAAAAGAACTTCACGGGCATCAAATGAATCTCCTAAATACGGGTCAACTACAGTCAACGCTTTATCTTGTTTCCACAAGTCCCAAACCTAAAAGCGATGTTGATTACGATAAGGTTTGTTTGGTGGGATGGATAATAAAAAAAATGAGAGATCGGTTATTGTTACTTACATGCCCGATTAAGTTAACCGAATTCTCCTTATAGTAGCTGTTGTTTTTCCTCCCACTGATTATCTCCAAAAGTAAAATTCCAAAGCTAAAAACATCAGATTTTACTGAGAAAAGGCCTTCCATTGCATACTCGGGAGACATATAACCACTACAAAAATGTCAGGTAATCGTGACATTAATGAATAAACTAATACTGAGTTATGATATAGAGCGAAGAACTATACGTACTATGTTCCAACTACTCTACGTGTTTTAGCTTCGTCTTCATCCCCTCCAAAGATTTTTGCCATTCCAAAATCAGAAATTTTAGGGTTTAAATTGGAATCTAACAAAACATTGCTCGCTTTTAGATCCCTGTGGATGATCTTGAGCCTAGAATCGTGATGAAGATACAGCAGTCCGCGGACAATTCCTTGAATAATCTTGAATCGTTTTTTCCAATCTAAAAGAGAAGCCTTATCTTGATCTAGTGCACAATTCCATTGACCATTTCAAAATTTATGTAGCATTAGAAAACTAAGGAGTTGGACTTTCGGAACAATTAAGGGTAAGTAGGTTGGAAAACTAACCAAAAATGATAGAATCCAAGCCTTTGTTTGGTAAGTATTCGTAAACTAACATCTTTTCTTCCTTACGGAAACAATATCCCAAAAGCCGGACTAGGTTCCTGTGTTGAAGTTTGGCGATCAACATTACTTCGTTCTTAAATTCTTCCATCCCTTGACCAGAACTTTGCGATAATCTTTTGACAGCAATTTCTTGCCCATTTAGCAGCTTACCCTAAGTAACGAATTCTTTATTAGTTGAGAACCATTATTCTTAAACCACAAAGGTACCATCTTTACCAAGATTGACATTACCTTATAAACAGAGCCGAAGCCACCTTCTCCGAGCTTGTTTGAAGGAGAAAAATTATCGGTTGCTACAACTATTTTGCTTAAATTAAAGACATGTATATCAACATTTTTGTCAATGTCCTTATTTGTGAAAGGCCCTTCCAAGGATTTAAAGTTATTCGTGAAACCAAATCCAGCTCCTCCTTCATTTCTTTTTCCTGTATCACACAATTAAATGGTAGTGAAAGCTTGCTTATTAGTGCTTTCATGTTAGCTTCATTATTTTTTTAGCTTTGAGCATAAGTCCAAACCATAAAGGCATAAACCATGACATTGGATTGACCTAGTCAATAACCCAAATTACTCAATTCAGGGGTAAGAATTATTACAACTGATGAAGTTATGCATATGTTTAGACCTGATGAACTCTTGTTTAGCTAAAGATGAATGAGTTTATATCAAATGATTATTGACATACCTGTTTTCTTCCATATGTAATAACAAATGAAGGTACCCAAGAAAAACCCTGCTGCAATCATTGGCGTCCCGATGACTAGAAATCGGTTCTTATGTGATTTCTTTTGGCTTTGTGACGAGGACTTGGCTGAAATACGATCACACGAAAGATTATGCCAATTGATATAAGAGTTTATTAATTCTACTAGTATTGTGTCACTGATTAAGATGCAATTATTAATCATGAATTATGGGTAGATTGTTTTTGAGCAACAATTAGAACCTTAGTAAATACTAAAATGTTAAACTATAACTTTAAATATGTACCTAACTTAATTAAGATAACTTCAATTGCCTAATCAAATTTAAACAACACGATAGTAGCATCAGCAACTAATTATTATTATTATTATTATTATTATTATTATTATTATTATTATTATTATTATTATTATTATAAAAGGTCATAATGAATACTAATAATCGTTATATTAGTTATGATAATAGTTATAACAATGTGTATATATTGATACTATCTTATATCCCGGGATAGACAATAAAATGTGTTACGATGTAGCATATAAATTAATTTACTATAATATGAGAAAACAATAATTTTAATCATGCGAATAAAAATGAAAATGTATATTAAAGCGAGAATGTATTTTTGAATGACATGCAAATGCAAAAGTAACCATTGCAAGACGTGATTAAGGCGATGGTCTTGAATGTGTAGTTTTTTATCAATAAAACATTAAATGGTTTTTAATAAGCGAAAATATAAAAAGAATGAGTTAAGAAAATAAATACTAAATAAATAAGAGATAGACATGAAATTATGATTTAATATATTATTTCATACGAGAGAGAAATAAGATAATGATAAGATTTTTATTTATTATATAGTAAAGTAATAATAAAGATAAAGATAAAAAATATAAATTAATAAATATTTGGTTAATTGGTTATTTATAACTTAAAGCTTTTGGTGTGAATTTAAGTGTAAGGATGACCTCACCAAGTGTCGTGTCCACACCTCAATCGTTATATTATAGATATAGTTATAGATATGTAGAAACACAATTGTAGGATCGATTTCGGACAATCCGACAATAACAGGCTAATACGTCTAGAGCGCGGAATTCACTAGACGCTATATAGATAACAAACACGACAAGAAACATAATAACGAGATGCCAAAAACACACACAAGATGGTTTCAAAGTCGTTTTCATATTAAAACAGAGTGCGAGTGCAATAATACAGACTAACAGACCCGAAACCCTAGGCAAAAAGATAGAGAAGGTGTGATGTGACAGCTGGGAATGATTAGGGCAATGATTAGGATATTTATAAGCCCACCTAGTTAGCCTAAGGCCCATGGGGTGACTAGGTCATACGCCACACACGACTATGAATCATAGTCGCCTGATAATCACACGACTATGGTCATACTCGTGCCAAAAACCACACGACTAGCAAGGCTAGTCGTGTAAAAGTTTCATGGTCGCCTATCGAGCCCTAATCATCCTATAATCACACAAAACAAATACAAACGTATACAAAACAACTGATAAACACCTATACTAGGCTAGAGACATGTATACATCATGTACTAACAACAATGTACAAGCTCTCTTAAAAGATTTTTGAGCGTTTTTGAAGAATAAACAGTGAGTTGACGAGATGTGGTTTTTGCTAGTTTTTGTAGGTAATTAAATATTACTTAGTTTATATTAGACTGAATTACAAGTTTTGTCCTTTAGATTTATACCAAATTGCAAAGAATGTCCTTTAACTTCAAAATTGATTGGTTTTGTACTTTATGTTTTAAAATCTTGCACGTTTTGTCCTTTCGACCTAACTCTGTTAATTTTCTTCGTTAAGTTTGGTCATGTGCAAGGCACATGAGGGTATTATTGTGACATTTGTCACCCTCGTTTTTTGTCAAATTGACAATAATAGCTCTTCAAATATTTCCATTATAATCCCTAAAAAGTTTTGTCGTTTTCAAATTCAATTTTAAAGCGAATTAAAAATTTATCATTTATACTTATTATGGATCGGGTATAAGTTTTCAATCAAATACGTGTCTTGAAATGTCTACGCAATTGATTTTATAAAAATTTCAGGTTTTATAAAGACTTGGAAACTTTTAAGCTAAGTAAGCTAACTTAGTTAATTCTTTATAACGAAAACAAAAAACTAACTTATTTATACTAAAAACTAACTAGGTTAGACATGGAAGGACCATTCTTGCCAATAGCTGAAAGTTTTAAAAAAAAAATAGAGAGCCTCCTGTCCCTACTCGCTTTTCCGGCGAGGCATTCCGGCCATCGGAATTACTCCGACCACAAAATCCGGCGAGCCGTTTTAACCCTTTTAACGTTTTTTTCAAACGTTTCAATAGCACCTATACGTTTCTCCATCTGCTCTTAATCAATTCCTTGTTTTATTCATACGTTAAACTCGTTTTAATGGTGTATTAATCGGGTCTTTACTATTATAACCGCCGGAAAACTTATTAATAGAAATCAAGTCGTTTTAACGAGTAATAATATAAACCAATCGTTCCAAATCATTTCTGTACTCACTTACATCCTAAAAGATCTGAAATCCATTGTATAATTGTCTGGGAAGCTGCTCCATTTTTAGTTTTATTATCGCGTCTTTTTCCTTCGTGTTCGGCCCTCCAAACACATTGTAAGTCTGTGTTATTTATGCCATTTTGATCACGTTTCGTTGTTCTATAATAGCCCTAAGATCTCAGGTTGTTAACTCAATGAATCGGGTTAATTGAATTTGATGGGTAGGGTTAGGGTTCTTGGAGGTTTATTTGGGGAAGAAGATGAGTTTTACTTATAGTTTAAATAGAATATAAATTTGATTTGTTTAACATGACAGACTTGTGGTCTAGTGGTTTGGTGAGGGTTGTTGTTTGGAGAGGACCCGGGTTCAAATCCCTTTGTCCACGGGTCCACTTCATTTATTATTTTTTTTTTTGTAAATTTCTATACTTTGTTTAAAGTAATATATTATATAAAACTTATAATATTCATAATAAATTCAATTTTTAATGATTTTATTCTCAAACTTTTTGTGAAATTATTTCTAATCATTAAGAACTGAAATAAAAATATTTGATTCAGAAAACATTTATTTTTATTAATTTTCCTATTTTTAATCATTTAAACATGATTTAATCTCATTAAATCAGTTTTAAATATAAATAAGTTTATAAAAATCATGAGAAAATTATTTTCATTAATTTACATCATAAAGAATACATTTTTCTATAAAAATAGTATTTTTGGGTCATGTGTTGTATTATTAGCATTATTTACGTTTAATTAGATATAATTAAACATTTATTAACTTACACTATTTAGACATCTATTTTATTAATACTTTTATTATAAAATAGAAATGTTTTATGTTTGAAAATCTTAATTACTATTTGTTAGATCATTGTGAAACACATAATTATTTATTTATACATTTATGATTATTGTATTTATTTTAACTTAGTTAAAGTAATCAACTAAATTATCTTGTCTTACTTATTCAAACATATTTTTATCTAAATATTCAATAGGTAACAATTATATTACCTAAACCACATTTACAACCTTTCATATATTATTTGTGATATACAACTTTTACATTAACGCGATTTATCAAACTCTAATTCCCCAAATCGACTTAGCAAACCCTAATACCTTAGACCCTAGATACCTTAGACTTTTTAGAATTTCCTTATTAGTACGCTCATACATTATAGGTTGGATTCTTCGGAATTTCCATTACTTAGCTCATGACCGCTTAAGTGGATTTTGATCGCTTTCGCAAACTGTGAGTATATCTTTCCCCCTTTTCATGTTTTACACTTTTGGGGTGACTCATGTACGCTTATTACTTCACTCACTTAATCATGGTTTATTCTATATTCACAATCGCAATTCTTGTATGTGTTTTACTTGTTGATTAGCTGATAGTGTGTACTTATGACCTGAATCATTAACCGTTCTGCGGCCTAGCATAGCAATAAATAGTACTTAATTATTGTTATGTGTGAACGATTATTCATCGCCTACTATGAGCGAATACTATATATATGTGACTCTTGATTCATTAAACAAAGGTTTGATTTTGGGTAGCATTTGTACATGGCTTGAACACTAAATTGTAGACAGTATAACACGTGAATTGCGAAACTCTTTTTCTACTATATGTATTCGAACAGGGTATGCTCACCAATACATTTTTGTATTGACATATACTATTTTCGTACATGTTTCAGGTTATTTATGAGATGACTTTTAAGCTTTTGGATTCATATTTAGATTTTGATTCATTGTATTTCAGTTTAAATAGTTAGTTGGAATCATTGTATCTTTGTTTTCTCATGTAATAAATTATTCAATCAATGTATAAATTTTTACACTTTTAGTCCATGAGCTATTGAACAATCGTCACTACGTGACACCTCGATGTTTCCGCATCGGTTGGGGTGTTACAATTATAGTAAATTCACCCACCTTATTTCTTCCCCAATTGACCTGCACACTAGACTCTCTCCCTCACTTTTTCTTCTATCTCTCTCTCTCTCTCTCTGTATATCTCAAAAGCTGCATTCTACCACCACATCCTGATAATAACCACCATCACCGACCCCACACCCTCTCTCTCTTCATGTTCTCCGTCCGACCACTTACCACCACCTCCGGCAGTTACCAGCACCACCATCCCTACCAACCCCACACACCACCGGCCACCAACACTCCAACAACCTTCACACAATCAATTGAATATCCAACGCTCACTGACCATTAGATTTCATTTCAAAGCCCTAATTTTATCGACGATTGGGCGTTTTGTTGCAACACTAAACTAAGCCTAAATCTGTTTCGAACGCAGTGATTTTGGAGCCTTACTGTGTAACAGTTTACATCATGAGGACGGTTGCAGGTGTGGGGTGAGGTGGGTTGGTTGAAGGTGACGAAGATAAAGGGTTTGGGTTAAGGCGTCGGCGATGAAGGGTTGGATTCGTGATGTTTAAGGTGACGAATGGTGATGGTGGGTTGGTTGAAGGTGACGAATGGTGAGGTGGGTTGGTTGAAGGTGGCGAATGGTGATGGTGGTCCGATGGAGGTGAAGGGGGTTGTGATGGTGGTCCGATCTGTTTGGTATTGAGGTCAGGGTTTCAGGTAACCGGTGGGGGATGGTGGTCCGATCTGTTTGGTATTGAGGTCAGGGTTTCACGAATGGTGATGGTGGGTTGGTTGAAGGTGACGAATGGTATTGAGGTCAGGGGTTGTGGAGGGTGATAGCAGGCGGTGGCTGTGGTGGCAAGTGGTGGTGGAGGGTGGTAACCGGTGGGGGGAGAGAGAGAGAGAGAGAAAGAGAGTTTCAGGATTTTTAATTTTTTTTTTGATGTAAATTAATAATAAAAGGCATGAAAGGACTAAAATGCCCTCATGTGCCTTGCACATGACCAAACTTAACGAAGAAAATTAACAGAGTTAGGTCGAAAGGACAAAACGTGCAAGATTTTAAAACATAAAGTACAAAACCAATCAATTTTAAAGTTAAAGGACATTCTTTGCAATTTGGTATAAACCTAAAGGACAAAACTTGTAATTCAGTCTTTATATTATATGTTTTTAATAATTGTATTATACGATCTGTTTATAGTTCAGTAAATTGAACCGTATCTACAGTGCCAAAATATTACTTACTTTATATTATATTTTTTTTAGCTTGTAAGTGTGTTATTAAAAAAAAAAATCTACTACCTATTTATACTAAAATTACGGGGTCAAAATGTTAAAGCAAAATGCAAAATGCTAAAAAAACAGAAAAAGAAAAGAAAAGGTCAAAATGGATCGCTAACGGGTACTTTCGTTCTATAACCGGCCCGTAATAATTAGGGTTCATGGTAGGGTATAATTTCCGAGTTCGGGTATAATCTACAAAAGTGGGTATAATCTACAAAACTCTTAATAGAACTCAATTTTTATTTTCGATCAAATAATTATAGGTAATCAGGATTCATACACCACCTATTTAGTATTTATACACCCTGGCCCACATCAAATACCAATAGAAAACTGTCACATACCCCAAAATGTGATGTCACACCCCCAGAATATGACGTCACATGGTGTATGAATCCCATAACCCTAATTATAAACTGAAAAGGATCGAGTTAAATGCACGAAAATAAAGTTTGAGTGAGCGAACCACAAGAAAGATTTGTTTATAGCCATACAACAAAGCCTTCATAATAAATGTACACCTAAAACCATTAAATACGTTTCGTGTTCTGTTAGCTATCAATATTACTTATTTATTCAAAAGTACATTAATCATTTTTATTTTGGTTATAAAGACCTTTACACCATCTACAATCAGAGGTGTAAATCCATTCAAAAAAATCAGAGATGTAAATGACACATGACACAAATACATAACTTTTTGTAATAGAAATGAATAAGAAAAATTATTATTTGAAAAAAAATTATATACTTTTAATTATTACGTACCTAATTCAGCAGCGTCAACCCGTATATAAAGGGATTGGCCCCCATCAGAAAATGTCCTCGCATCGATCATGTCTCCATGCCACGTAATACAACCTCCATCACTGACTCCTTTACTAATATCTGCACTTGCATACCCCATGCATGTGCAATTCATCAAGCACAACTCTTTACATTCTTGTAATCCCAAGCTCATGTTCACACGTGCACTCGATGTGTCGGGCACCTTAACACGGGCCAACTCAACGAACCCGTCCCCGACCTCGCACATCCGTGTCTCGGCCTTTCGCTTACACCCTTTGGAACCATCCCTTAGGTACCAGTCCTGTGGAGATTGTGGCTCGTATCCAGAAAAACATTCACATTCAAAAGTTCCTGATTTATATGGATCACAAATGCCAAAAGGACCACAATAGTTATAATCGTCACATTGCTCTTTTGGAGCGGACCAAAACCCGATCCACTTTCGATATGCCCCATTCCAAGTTAACCTCTCTACGATTCCAGACTCGTTAACTATTAATCTAGAGAAAATGGACGAGTTGCGTATAAGGTAAACCACGGCCACCTCATCGTTGTTGTTTATGTAACTCACGTTAAAGATGAAATTCTGCGTCATCGCTGGTACACCGCTCCATCCGTGACCTGTCCATGATCCGGTTCGCCAAACTCGGGTCATACCTTTATATAGGAACAACTGAGTTGACCCAACAAACTCCATTTTATATGAATAATCCCCAACACCTGGATTCTCACTAGACTTCCAAGATGTGACCACCCGGTTTAAACCCGTTTTCTTATCTAACCCGAATTTCATACCCGGAAGAAGCGTATTCGTAGGGTAATCAAAGCTTTGCCATGAATAAACATTCTTGTTTAAGCCTTGAAACAACACCAAATTCCCTGAATCCAACAACTGAGCCGAAACAACATCATTCGCCACTCCAGACACGTTGGTTGACCAAAACACAAAACTCTTATCTTTTTCGTGAAGGACAAGGTTCGCGGTTTTATCAATGGATAACATACCGGATGAGTTGGTTATCGGACGGTCCCTATTAGCAACCCAAACTACGGTTTGCTCGGAAACCTTGTTATACCATATGCCCACGTATCTGTCGGTAGAGTTTGCGGGGCTAAAGAATCCAAGAGCAAAAGTTTCTCCATTAGAGACCAAAATATCCCCATCTTTAAGTGGTTGAGTGAGTGTGATGGTGTCGATACAAGTGCAAAACCGGATGACCAGAAAGATTAAGGCAGATAATAAAATGCCTCTTTCTTGATACATGTTTTCTTTTCTTCTGATCAGATGTTTTTTGTGAGTTGAGTATAATAGTTTTAAAAGAAGCAAGATATGAGAATATTGAGGTAACATATAAAATATCAAAGCAATTAGATGATCCTGGAAGAGCCATCATTTTCATGAATTTGTCAAAGTTCATTTATTCAGTGATTTTGACGTTTACTAAACTAAGTACACATGAAAAATGGATTATGTTTGATTTAAGATAACAATGGACAGGCAATGGAAATAATGCTCAAGGTTTATTAGAAGAAATCTTATTCGATAATGAAAATGCAAATGCCTCTTAAATAGGCATCATATATGACAAAACATAAATTAGATGGAACATTTAAGTTAAAGGACTCAAGTATCATCAATAGATGAGATTATCTTTCTTAGTTAGCCACTCCTTGAAAGCAGAGTAGTCATTCTGCTTATGTCCCACTTTCTTATAGAACTTGCAGTAGAACTTACTCTTAGTAATGTAGTTCTTATGGCTAGAAGAAGCACTCGTATCATTCCTCTAGGTGTTAAAAAATAGATTCTTATTAGATTGTCTCTTCCTTTTCTTTGAAGGAACAATCATCAGTAAGCAACTTCTAGTTTCTCCAGCTTCATCCGCTCCTCCTTTTGCACGCGCATAGCAATCAACTCCTGCATAGTCCACTTATCCTTCAGTGTGTTATAGTTGATCTTTAAAGCATCATAGGCCAAAGGAAGCGAGGTCATGATGAAATGCACCAGGAAACCGTCACTGATTTCCATGTCTAATCCCTTAAGTTTGTTGGCCATGTCGTTCATCATCATATTGTGCTCACGAATACTGCTCTTCCCATCATACTTAGTTGTCACGAGTTTCAAAATGAGAGTAGAAGCGTGTGCCTTTGAGGTTCCTTTGAATTGTTCTTCCACCAAAGCCAGATAAGTTTTAGCGATATTAGAATCTGGAATGGAACCCCTGATAAGCAAACTGATGGAGTTCTTCATAAACACGAGAGACATTCGATTGAGCTTCTCCCATTTTTCATGCACTATTTTGTCATTCACAGTGCTTGAAGCAGTAAGAGCAGGAGGGGCATTCTCTCTCAAGGCATAATAGAAATCCAGCAATGCCAAAGTCAGCAAGAGGGATTCTTTCCCGGCAGCATAGTTATCACTAGTTAATTGAGTGGTGCCGCAGTTGGGAGCTGAGAAGTGGAATAAGATGAGAATATTAGGATACTAAGATAACGAAGAATTTATAGTGATTTATGGGGCAAGTAATTATTTAAGGCAGGCAGAACAGAATAAAACATTATCATAATGAAGCTGTGATAACTTGTAACACCACATTATGACTACTTAAATAACATGCTTCTAGCTTTGGCTATACACTATTTATTGACTGAATTACAAGTTTTGTCCTTTAAGTTTATACCATTTTTCAACGACTGTCCTTTAACTTTAAAATTGATTGGTTTTGTCCTTTATCTTTTAAAATCTTGCACGTTATGTCCTTTCTGGCTAACTTGGTTAGTTTTCTCCGTTAAGTTTGGTCATGTGACCTGCACGTGAGGGCATAATAGTAAAATCACCCTTTTATCTTCTTCCCCAATTTATTTATTTACATCCTCATTCTACTTCTCCCACTTAACACCACCACCACCATCCACACGAACCACCTGCTGCCACCGCCATGACTGTCAACACCACCACTTGCCACCACCATGACTGTCAACACCACCACATGCCACCGCCATGACTGTTAACACCACCACCTTCCCCTCCCATGGCATCAAAACCCCCTACCCAGATGTGAAAACTGGTCAAAAACCTTCGACTCATCAACATCACAAGAACCATCAAGCTTATAATATCATCATCATCATCACCATCTTCACTGTGAACCCCTACGACCATAACCCATGTCCAGAATCACAGACCCGTCGTTGACCTCAATCAGAACCAACATTGATTTACCTAACCATGATTAGTAAAAGAGAAGGAAAATAGGTGTTAACTGGACTTACCTAACCATCATTGTCACTAGTTTCTTAGCCTACAAACATCACCACCGCTGTACACGCCGCTGTCATCCGTCATTTTCATTGGAACAGGGAGGGGAGCCGGCTTGAGGCCATGGCCAACAGTTCCTCTCCTCCTTGTATTCTATCTCTAGATCTGATTTGGTTCCCTCTCTCTCTACGATTTTCTCTCTAGATCTGTTGCTGTGGTTGCCGCCGACGAAGGTGACCGGAGCTCCTCCTCCGGTTCCTCTCTCTCTGTCTCTAGTCATATGTATGTGTGTGTTTGTTGTGTTTGGTGGACAGACAAACAGGAGCACGAGAAATGGTTTGTGGTTTTTATGGTGGTGGATTGGTGGTTGGTTTTTGCAGGAAATTGATTAGAGAAGGGGGATGAAGGAGATAAAGGGTTTTTGTTTTATTTATTAACGTATTTTAAATAAAATGATAAAAAGACTAAATTACCCCTTGAGTGATCAGATTTAACGAAGAAAACTAACTGAGTTAGGCATAAAGGACATAACGTGCATGATTTTGATAGATAAAGGACAAAACCAATCAATTTTAAAGTTAAAGGACATTGTTTGCAATCGGGTATAAACCTAAAGGACAAAACTTGTAATTCAGTCCTATTTATTTAAGTATTAGGTTTGCAAACAAGAAGTGTGTAACCTCACGAATTTTCCCATTTATTTTGCATTAAAGTATTTCCCGATCCATGATATAAAGTCTAATTTATTTCTAAGTATTCTTATCTTTATCCGTGCACTCTATTTTTCTAAGTACCTTTTATCATTGTACTTGAAAAAAAATCTTCAATTATGACATATGTCCTATCCTAATTCTATTTATAAAATCGTCATTTTATAAGACGGTGTTTTTTTATTTTCTAATTCAAACTAATGATTTTTTTTATTTTTTTCTTAAATAAAGCCTTGAGTCAAATAGTCAAAGTCCTGGTCAAAGTCCTAGTCAAAGTCTTAGTCAAACAGTCAAAGTCTTAGTCAAATAGTCAATTCATCATAAAACCTTACTTTATGGTGTTGACCAATTTTAATGGCTAATTGACTCCAAAACTAGTATAAAAACCCACCTATGACCCATTATACTTTGCACCTCTAAATCGATTGTTTCAATCCGATTAAACTTTCCCTCATACTTTTCTTCTATAGTCTATTACTTCTACAATTGAAGCTTTGATTATAAGCTGTTGTAATTGGCAACTTTGGGGCTACACATATTTTTTTCTCGAGACTTAATACTTTGCTAAGGTGAGTTTACGTAACCATGTTTATGCAATTCTTCATATTTGCAACATTATACTTAAGCAATTCTACATGCATGTCTAGTTGTAAACTTTAATGCCTCATGATTTAGACAACAACAACAGTTTCAACGAGTTTCAACATTACATAATCATTAGCTATGGCCAAGCCGGCGATACTCAATAATAGATCTATTGGATTGACAATCCCACCCGAATACGTGTACCTCCTACATAGGTAGCGCGGGTGATTGTTATCGTTCCAACATATTATTAAGGTGAACCGTGGATGACGGGATGGACCTAAACTAGTCGGAGGTTTGATTATGTCGATTCAACATATCATGTTTATTCATGTAGACTTAAACTTACGATAGACATATGAATTGCTAAACTTTTATACTTAAACTATTTGCTTGACATGGCTTATGTATTCTCACCAACTTCTAGTTGACCCCCCCATTTTTCCAACTCAACAGGAAATATTGATGCTTGAAGTCTAAAGCTAGCATGAGGAGTTATTTGAAGTTTTAAGTTTCATTTGTTTGTTTGATGTATTAGACCTTAATGTAATTCAATATTGTAATGTAATAAAGGATTATTTAAACATATGTATTACCATGAGCTACTGAACAATCATCAATACGTGACATCCCGATATTTCCGCCATCGTTTGGGGTGTTACAAAGTGAGACTTTCAAAGTTTTAATGCAAAACACTTAGTTCACCAACATAATCTGTTACACATCACCTTTGTGTAGAAGTGAAACCTTATGGACATTATGTGAACCAAGCTACAATTCTTAACAAGACCTTAGATAACAAACTAATGTGACACATCACCGTTGGGCAGAAGTGACACTTAAAATGTTATTACAGGTTAAGCAAGATTTGAAATAATGTCTTGATAAAACTTTATACATTATGTTTTGTCAAAACCTTTAAATTATTTAAGATTGTACAATAGTAAGTAAGTTTAAAGATTGTTCTAATTAAGTAACTGATAATTTTTTTTGTTCTAATCAGGTCACTCAAGTTTCTTTTATGTTCCAATCCTATATATTTTACCTAAATAACATGTAATCAATCCTACATGGTATTTCTTTTATTTTCCATTTTCTATTATATGTTATGTAACCAATCCTATAACATACAACCAACAGTGAGTTGTATTCTGCATCGCTAGTTTTCTTAATTTCATCGAAAGAAAATCACGATTAAAAAGAAATAGAATTATATTTAACCTGAAAAGTGGATATTCTCGTACACATATTGCACCTTACCTCCACTTTCTTCCATTACTTTGCTCAACCCACTGAATTAATTTCGACAGTCTTGGCTACTTCATAATTGAAGATTAAGTCTCACTTCTTCAATTGAGCAGGTAATGTTAAGCACATAGTGGTTGCTGACGGTTTTTCCTGTTTCGCCATAATCAAAGCTTTTCCACTATATGCAAAATCTCGAAACTTGAACCCTTCAAATTCCTATTCGCGAGACCAAACAAGCAAACCCTGAGTAGAAATGAATCAAGTTCGAAATTCAAACCGTAAGCGAGCGAAATTGGGTTGTGGTGGTGCAATTCAGCTCGGTGGCAGGATGGCGCGGTGCTGCTGTGGCAACGCCGACTAATGGTCGACGAGAGGGATTGTGCATGACAGGGTTTTTTTTAATTAGATTAGTTTTTTGGGTTTTCATTTATTTTATTTCTTATATTAATATTAATTGGATGCCATATCAGCATGTTTAGAAAAAGAAAAAACTAAATAAAAGCCACATAGGATTGGTGACCTGCTATTCAGGTAAAATGTACAAGATTGAAACACAAAACAAACTTAAATGATTTAATTGGAACAAAAAGTTTGATCTATGACTTAATTAGAACACTCCTAAAACTTGATTACTATTTTATGAAATATCCCCTTTATTTAAGTAATAGGTTTGCAAACAAGAAGTGAGACTTTCAAAGTTTTAATGCAATACACTTAGTTCACCAACATAATCTGTTACACATCACCTTTGGGCAGAAGTGAAACCTTATGGACATTATGTGAACCAAGCTACAATTCTTAACAAGACCTTAGATAACAAACTAATGTGACACATCACCGTTGGGCAGAAGTGACACTTAAAATGTTATTGCAGGTTAAGCAAGATTTGAAATAATGTTTTGATAAAACTTTATACAATATGTTTTGTCAAAACCATTAAATTATTTAAGATTTCTCGTGAGAAAATAATGGGTTTCGAAAAAGTAATGGTTTCCGAATATAACAATGTTCTGGAAATTTTTTTTAGAAGGTTCTTAAAAAAATAATGGTTATCGAAATATTAAGTGTTCTCAGAGTAATTATACATAAGACACCCGAGAACTATTTGGTTCGCGAACCTACACCGAGAACAAATTTTTTGGCAAAACGTGATGACCCATAATCGACCTAGAATTCAGAAACACTTGTGAGACTCGGAAACAGTAATGATGATTCGGAATACTCATGGTTCGGAAACAAGTTAATGATCGGAAACCCTCTCATGGTTCGGAAACACACTAAGAGCTCGAAAACTACCTCCTGATCTGGAAACACCTGATGGGCTCGGGATGTTTTAATCCCTAGGAAACACACTTCTGGTTCGGAAACGTCTAATGGTTTCGGAAACCCTTATGATTCGGAAACTCCCTTGTAGGTCGGAAACCCTTATGGTTTCAGAAACAAACTTTGTATTCAAAATCTACTTAATGAATCGGAAACCCTTGTGCTTCAGAAACAGATTTTGAGTCGGAAATGATTGTGGGTCTGGAAACTTCCGTGCCTTTGGAAACATTTCCGATCGGAAACACCTTGATGGGTCCGGAAACTCCTTAATGTTTCAAATTGAGCTTAAATTGTGGAACCGATTATCTTTTAACTTTTATTAGGATTTTGTTAGTTTGTTGCCATATTTTAGGGGATCAATCTTCTCCTAAATTATAGCTAACAACAATCAATCCTAAAATCTAAACAAAACTTAGTGAAATTTTCTCTTTTATTTTGCATTCCTTGGAAAACTGAACCGAAAATTTCAAGAACATATGAACATAATAAAATTAACCATCAACCGGAATCATAATCTTCGAACATAAGTTTAATGAATTTTATAAAAAATGACCATTATCGATCTCGGATTCATTACGAGATCAATAGATTTGTCCGGAAACAGTTTTATTTATTCATTTATGTTTTCGATCTGCCTTTCATGGCTGTTGTTAGATTCCAACCACAAGCCTCTTAATCTAATTATTCAGGTTTCATAATTCATTTTCCAATTTAGATTCCAGAACTAATGGAAAACTAACAAAATCGATTATGAGCAACATCGCTCTGATATTGATCGATTTTGTTAGTAAGTAATGGAAAACATAAACGTGTACCTGAAAGAATCGTGAGACCTGCTACTGATGCTGAAAGTGTTGAGGTCGACTTGATTGTCAGTGTGTTCGAGTTCCCTTTAGGGTATGTGGTTTTGATGGCTAATGATTCTTGGAGAAGAATCGAATGAAGGAGAGGGAAGAAGTAACCGTAAATTATGTGGTGTTTTGATTAGGTTATGTTGTCCAAAACAACATCGAGTTTTTTCCTCTAAATAGCATCTCAAGACTATCATATGGTTCAAGGCATAACACTTCTCATACGAGTATTGAACCAATTGCAAAGACATGTTTAATTCATTCAAAACATTTCTTGGTTTTGCAAGTGTTTTAAAATTAAACTATATATATTTATGCTTTGATTACAAATCAAGACCATAAACTTGAAAATAGTTTTATTAATTAAAACCATATCTAACTCGCTCGTTAGAAATAAAATGATTACAAATCATCTTAATTAGTTTATCATAGTTAACCTAATTCTAACTTGCTCGTTAGAAAATAAAGGATTATAAATCGTTAAAGTATATGGATTTCATGATAAATTGTTTCTAATTCGCTCATTAGAAACTATACGTGTACCAAATATAAAAAAAAATTATTCGGTTTCAATAGCTAACCGTTTTTAACATGCATGTTAGAATACAAACGATTACACTTATCGTTATGTGGTGTTTGGTTATATAACTAAACCTTTTCTAACACGCCCGTTAGAAAATAAACGATTACCGAAATCGTTTCATAGCTTATTGGTTCATATATATACAACCGTTTCTAACACGCCCATAGAAATAAATGCTTACAAGATCGTTTAAAATTTTTTGGCTCATATATATATATATATATATATATATATAGGGAGTGGATAATATGGAAACCCCAAATAATGGAAAAACCCTGCAAACTCTATTATGACCATTGATCATGTTTGATCAATGGTCCTTGATTAATTATATATAATAATGTAAAGCAAGTTGGATTATGTGGTTATAAATGAGAGCAAGGGTAATATGGTAATCTTAAATAAGCAAGTTGGCCACTTAAATTTTCTGAATCCTAGGTTTAAAAAGGTTGATTTGACATTTGTCAAATCATCTCTCTCCTACTTTATGGCACTTTTCCAGCACCATATTAACATACGTTAGTGCTGTGATAAAAAATTCTGACCTCGTGTGACACATCCCTAACATGTGTTAACAGACATATACTAAAAAGAACAACATAAAAAGAACATATAAAATGTATATTTAATTAAGAAATGATAAAAAATGCTTATTACAATCAATACTAAAAATGTATCAAAAAACTTTTCATACAAACATAATTATTTGCGAATGATAAAAAACTATGATAACAACATAAAAAAGATCTAGCTATTCTTCGTTCTTGATACCCATCTTCATCTTTAACACAAAAACATCTCTTCACCTACAAACAAAAAAAAGATAACACGTGTTAGTTGGCCTCTCCAAAACACAT
Source organism: Ambrosia x helenae (assembly GCA_030844895.1). Classification (NCBI taxonomy): domain Eukaryota; kingdom Viridiplantae; phylum Streptophyta; class Magnoliopsida; order Asterales; family Asteraceae; genus Ambrosia; species Ambrosia x helenae. The sequence goes on from CM061232.1 coordinate 29,609,211, forward strand.
GATGAGACATCACTGACATGTGTAGTGTATTCTAAAACATATGTTCTACTGAAATAACGTATGTCATATGAACCCTAACACATGTTAGTTGGGCATACACTAACGTATGTCATATGAACCCTAACACCTGTTAGTTAGGCATATACTAGCATGTGTTAGCATCACTAACATGTGTATAAACAAACACCAAATCTGCAGTGCCAAGTGTATCATACTTAATTTTATAACTATGTTAATACAACTACTCAAATACGATTAATAGGGTTTGAAATCCAACAATAATAAATTTAAAAAATCAAATCATAACCAATCCAAATCCATATACCAAAAAATAATCTTCATATTCATGAAATATATAATATAATAAAAGACATCAGTAGCATGTGTTAGCATATTCTAAAACATATGTTTTACTAAAAATAACGTATGTCATATGGACCCTAACAACTGTTAGTTGGGTATATACTAGCATGTGTTAGCATCACTAACGTGTGTGAGCATACAAGACTCGTACCGCAAAAAATAGACATGTACCCTATACGAGTTCATAACAATTTCACTTGCCAAAAATTTATTAAACAAAATACAAAAACCCTAACACCTGTTAGTTAGGTATATACTAGCATGTGTTAGCATCACTAACATGTGTATAAAGCAACATCAAATCTGCAGTGCCAAGTATATCATACTCAAATTTACAACTATTTTAATACAACTACATTAGTAGCATGTGTTAGCATATCCTAAAACATATATTTTACTGAAAATAACGTATGTCATATGGACCCTAACACCTATTAGTTGGGCATATACTAGCATGTGTTAACATCACTAAAGTGTGTGAGCATACAAGACTCGAACCGCAAAAAAGGCCCCTAGAACCTAATGAATTACATAACTAATTTTTAAACAACGTAATATTATGAAGAATATAAAAATTTAAAGACCCCATGGTGACGAAACCAAAAAATTTCAAAAGAATGTCAAAAACTCAAAATACATAATTTTAGGATTCACTATTATGTACAAATTTATTTTTCCCAATATACAACATCAAGCTGTGAAGCTGGTATATACAACTTAAAAAATATGTTTTGAAATAGCTATAAATTTATATTTATAAGGTGCCGTTTATTTATTTTTTTAATAAGAGTTTCATTATGAAAACAGATTTTTAACAATTAAAATAAATCTACATATTGACCAACAGTCTTTATACTATTTTATTATTTTATTGATTTATAACTAGCGAGTAGTTCCATTGAGTAGCCGGTGGAGAAAATAATAATAAAATACTATAATAGAAATTTTTAATAAATGGGCTCAAGTATTTAATGGCCCATATTCATTAACATAAATATATCTCATTTTTCTAGTTGTTCCTTTCTTCTTCATCTCTGCTTATAATCAATCAGCCGCCGGAGGTTTATCATCCAAGAAACAGGTATATGTTGGAATAATAATAATAATAATAATAATAATAATAATAATAATAATAATAATAATAATAATAATAATAATAATATCATCGTTCTTCTCGTTCCAGATCCACCCGAGACGACTCGAGTTCTCGATCTAGATCCAGAATCCCAACTCTAACTCCAGATCCAGAGAGGAGAGGGAAGAGGAGATGAGGAGAGAGAGACAGTACCGAAGGTGGATCCAGGTTATCGCCATGTTGCTCTGTTTTCTTGAACGAGTCTGTTCATCGTCCTATTGCTATGTGTGTTGTGCTGATGAAGACGACGGTTGGTGGCAGTGGTGATGAGGTGGACGGTTGGTGGTAGTGTTGATGTTGAGGGTGGTGATGTGGGGGTTGTGGTGTTTTCTAGATCTAGATCTGGTTTTTTTAGAGATAGAGAGAGAGGGATGAGAGAGTGTGATTTTGAAAATTAAAGTTAAAGAGAGAGGGAAGATATATATATATATATATATATATATATATATATATATATCATGAGAGAGGAGAGAGAAGAGATGAAATTGCAATTGTCTAAAATACCCTTGGACATTATAAAACATATTATATTAGAGTGGTTGATGTGGATGAATGTGATCCATTCAATAGGTTTCTTGGGGTTTTTTCATTTTGGAGGGTTTCCTCCATATACTTCCTCTCTCTCTCTCTCTCTATATATATATATATATATATATATATATATATACTAGTATGAAACCCGCGCGATGCGGCGGCGACAAAAATTTACAAGGCGTTACTCGTCTTCCGTTAGTTTATCAATCGTCTAGTAGTTTCACCCGCCCTTTGAGGCGAGAGGACATATTTTTAGCAAAAATCAAATTAAAAGGTAAATGCAATGACACTTGCAACTAAAATACTTAACAGGTTACGTAGAACTAAAATATTATACATGGTTGACGAAGACAAAGTATTAATATGAGAATTTAAATAGAAGAATAAACTCGTTGGTTATTAGGTTGGATGGTGTGGAACGTAGCCCCTATGGGCTCCAACCCCCCCCCCCCCCCCCCCCCAATGGCGCCCAGGAAATAGGGTGGGGTTCCATTGTTGGTGAAAAGCTGAAATTTCAGACAATAACACCCTTGCACCACCCGGCCTAAAAGCTGCATGCATAAATAAAATATAGTAAAAAAATCTGAATATATATATATATATATATATATATATATATATATATATATATATATATATATATAAGGTTAGGATACAAAGGATGTGTTTTGTAAGAAGAGTGAGAAATAAAAATGACCATTGAATCAATTTGATGGATGGATGAGATTAAAAGAGTGACATTTTTATAAATTATGTTATAAGTTAATTAATAAAATAGGTCTTATGAGGTATAATTGTCAAACACAAAATAAAAAAAACAATTAACACTTCCTTCATTTAAGGAGATTTCCATAACTCCTTCCCCCTCTCTCTCCCCTTTTTATTTAAAATTCTCTGTTAAATAAAAACAATTTACAACACGATACTCGTTTTCTAGTTAGTTTTCTTATTCGTGTAATATGTTACAACTCAATTAGATTAACTTATTAATCATCGCGTGCTACAATTAACGTGCATATATAATCTTATTTATAACCAAAATAAACAAATAAATAAGCTAAATTTATATCAAAATAATGAATAATCTTCTTTCATCAGCGACCAACCATATAAAATTTTATAAAACAAAGTCGCACAGTATACCAAACTCCATGTTGCATAAGAAGCAAGAAATCTTCAACAATGTCACGGTTATCCATTATCGATTTCACAAAATGTGCCCAATGAAGATATGAGGATTAAGAAAATGTAAGACGTAAAAAATAAAAGGTGCAAAAATACACGGTACAAACGTTTGAAAAACATAAAGGCAACTGATCCTCATGCCTAAAAGCACCAGTTTTATATAATAAAGCTGCAACGGATGAAGTAGATGGTCCAAGAAGTATGATTCCTTTTAATCATAAGCGTTGCAGAATTTAACTACTGGTACACTTGTCGGAGGATTTTTTTTATCCATCTACTTTTCCCTCACTTCTAAACCTACTACTGGTAGATTTGTTACCCTTTTGTCACAAAAATAATATTCAATTTGTTACATGTCTTTTTTCCGGTCTCTTAAACCCTTTTGTCGCAAAAAGATTTGACTGTAAACTACAAATTAAGTTTATTTTGAAGGACAAACCTCATCTAAGTGTAAAGTGTACAAAGTGACACAGCAATAAGCAAATTGACTCTATATTTAATTAAAGGAGGCTTTGATCCAATGTTTGTGATCATGTTTATTTATTAATACAAATATAATAAGATTTTATTTTTCAAGACAAAAAATCTCAAATTCTACACATCTAATCTAACCAAATGTTTTGAGACGAAGCCCTCACATTCCACATTTAGTTTGTGACTTTGTGTTTTATATTAAGATCCGATCTTACTAATCAACTTTTAATATTTAATATAAATATATTACAAAAAAAATTTGAATCAAACAAGATTGATGCCTTTAATGTATTTTTGTTACATAATGGTCATGAATTTGTATATATTTATGTATTACGAAGTCCCCTTAGGCCCTTAGTAAGAAAAGATGCAACCACATTGTGAAAAATCCATATGAAGGTCACGTGAAATGTGTTATATCTAAAACTCAAAATCTAAAATGATCATATTCACAACGTGTTGCAAGTCTTAACAGGTTATATTTTTGCTTTACACAGTTGCAAAATAAATTAAGTGTTTGTGTGAGATTGATTACAAAATTTGATACTTATTTGTGTTCTTAACGAAAGTGTTCGTCAGCAACGGTAGGTTGTAATGTTATTTACATTAGGTTGTAATAATCTTTGAAACATAGTTATGCAGCATGTAAACAAAATTGCCTCATGAAAGCATTACATTGAAATATTTTACAACTTGCATCTCTAAGTCAACTAATGTAAATAACATACATCATCTACTAAATTCTATTACAACACATGATACTTATTTATAACATTACATTTCAACGCTAACTCACTATGAAGATGCAATTTCTTCGTCAAATTAATACATTACCAAGTAACAACCAACACATTCACACAAACATTGTAAGCACTTTATATCAATTTATCATATCTAGGGCTGGTCAAAGGTTCTAGAGTCTTGATCGTTAGAAATCAACCTGACTCGAAACTGGGATCAGGTATGATCAACATCTTAACATCTCAGAACCATATTCAGACCCTTATATAGTTTAGGTCATAATTGGGTTCGAGGGTTCTGGTAGAACCAGTTTTAATAGACAAAACATTGCTACAACATTTTAGGTTTATAAGGGTTGCTTTTGGTTCAGCTATAAAATGGGTCAAATAGAATTGCATAACGAGCTTTTGACCCTGCTAAAACACTGTTGTTGCAGTGACCACTGTGAGCAAACCCTTTTGGCAGTGTGTGCAGACCATTTCCAGTCTGCAGTCTTTATCATTTTGGGAAATTAGTTTGAGCAAACTATTTCTGCAGCCTGCATTCTTTCACCATTTTGTACTCTGCACTCTTTCATCATTTTCTACCATCTAAAGAGGAATCAAATGGTTGATTTCAAATGTAAGAAATAGCTACTGGTTCTGAAAAAAGTTTGAAAAATATAATGAGAAATAACTATCAAGTCAAAAATAGAAATGAGTTCAGTATTTTAAAAAACTATCATGCAACAAGAATGGGTTGGGCAGGTTGGATAACGGGTCGGATTACATACACTTCTTTTTTCCTTTAATTTAGAAAGGATATTTTTACATAATTACAACCTTAAACATGATTATGTAAACTATTTCGTAACAATGAAAAAAATAATAAAAAGAAGTTATGTGGTTTCATGCATAAAAGGACCAATTTGAGCATTTTCTTGTTTAGTTATCTTATGTACCTAGCCCATTGCACAAATGGAATTAAATAAAGCGTCAAATATAACACGAAAAAACATTAAATAGAATATTGAATAAAGAACAAGAACCTTTGCTAGAAGGAGCAATGAGCAAATCCTAATCTGAACTCTTAATTAAATCGAACTGATCACAAATTCATTTTCCTTCATACAAAATTGACTGGATCAAGAATAGAACAACCAAAGGTTACGTAATTAAGATCCTTGATGTTTACCTGAAAAAAAGTAATAATAAACATGTTATAAACAGGGATGAATTGGAATACTTCAGAAATAAATATAATAAAATAAATAAATGGTTAGTGGCAGATGAACTCGGATACTGATCAAATCAATGATGAGCTTGAGAGCTTCATTTTGTGTTTGTCGAACCGAAGTGGGCAACATTCTCAGTTCAGTGGTGGTGTATACTCAAGTACTCAACATACATATAGCCTATTTTTTTGTTAAAAAAAACATTAATCTTGCCATTACGATTTTAAGATCCAGCCTCACCCAACATTATCACCAACCATACTTTCACCCGAACAAAAAAATGCAAAACCAGGAAGAATTTACCTTTTCTGCTTTCACATTTTGAGGGAATAAAACATCTATTATGTTCCAGGCCATTTGAGAGTGGATGCTTAGAACCATCCCAGGCAAACCAATCAGCATAAGGCTGCAAATATGGCAAAAAGTTGAAACAAAATGGCCCATAGAAGACATGAGTTAGAAATAAAAATCATATATTTGTCTCTGGGAACTTGCAGGAAGAAGCGTAGTTATGAATTGATTGCGGAGGATCGGACGACAGTGGCTGTCAACTGTGTTATCTCCTTAACTCACCTGAAAGGAAAAAAAAAATCATTTGAGTAAGATCAAAGCCCACACAGACTCACCGGTAAAAATCTAAAGCAACTAATAAACATAAATCTGCACAAAGCGTAGGAGTCACCCAAATGAAGTCAAAAAACAATATGTGACAAATAAATCTGCACTCGAGGCGCACCTGAGGCGCACATTTTCTTAGCGCCTCAGCCCTTAGAGGCGTATGTACAATCTGAACCCCATGAGGCATGCCTCAGACTCGTTTTCTTAGAGTTTCGCCTCGAGGCGTACGCCTCACCCGTTTTTTTTTAAACCATGATGCCAAAGGCTTACTTAACTTTATCAAGGAGGTCTACTCTAGCCTCAAAATAAGCAAAAATGTAAGGAGAAATCTCCATATCATCTGCGTATAATGAGTAAATATAACTTTTATCAACCTTGAAACAAATAAAAAGACTTGACACATTAGAAAGTAGAGTATTTATGCCGTCAAGTAAGATGACCCAATTAAGATTATATTTGTAAAAAAGGTTGATCAATGCCCCCACTTCAAAACATCGCCAACTATCACAAGTCAACAGGTTATGTTTAGACCCTTTTTCACCCACATGAATGGGACCTCCTTTATTCCATCCACACATTTGTAGACTGGTGTACCTTTATTGTTGTATCTTTTTTTCATTTCTCATTAACCAAATTTTCCATCAAGAAAGAATCAAGGAAAATAACATAAATGAATTTCTCTCTAACCTGAAACTTGCAGCCCTCTAATGCCACCTACTGATGTATATGTGCCATCATTGGGATGTTACCAAGACCTACCGGAACCAACTTTGCTGTGACCAGAAAACATGATTTTCCAAAATAAATCAACATTGAAGATTAATGTTGCATCATAATATTTAAAGCAGGAAACAAATACATACACCATACAATAAGCCCTCCATTTCCACACTCCTAACGGCTTCCTTAATTTTTCGTCTCGATCTATCCCAAGGCTTTGTATCCATCAAAACTGAATACCTACCAGATGCTTTAGCTGCAGCCGCACATTCTTCAACTGCCTTCTTTTCTTCTTCGATCTCTTCACCAAGAAGATCTGAATCAAATCACACTTTGGTGAGTGTAAAATAGAAAAATTGAACACTTAATGACAGATCGTTAAACAATTTAGAAGACTAATTAACAGAAAAAACAAAAGGATTAAATGAAAAGCAATCCCATTTTACGTTTGTTCAACAAAAGGAGCTTACTATAGTATTGTTGTCTGTTAGCAACATCGGTGGATGGTTTCCAAAAAAAAGAAACAAGAGGTACCATAAACTTCACCTCAAGAACAAATTCTGAATATTTTTTTTGGTAAATTTTGATGGCAACTACATATTTACATTGTGCATATCCCTTTTATTATGAACTTTATTAAGCTTAGGCGTGGAAATTTGTTCAAAAATCATATGAAATAACACATTGAGACTTAAAACACACAAAAACAAAACAATCATCAAAACTGAATCTGAAGTACCAAATTAAAGAAACTGACCATGATATGTCAATTAAAGCACATAAATACGAATAAAAGATGGAATCGACCAGGCTGGAACAACACCTCATTGTATTCTATCTTTTTAGCCTTTGGTTGCTTCAATAGCTTCGCTTTTCCACCTGCTCAGGAGTCAGGACAAACATTTTTTTTGATAAATCAGTTTATAACTAAGACTAACATATCCAAATTTTAACAAAAAAAAATCCACGTAAAGAAACCTTGAGAAAGAACAAGTGCGCAACACCTTGCTGGATGACATTGGTCAAATTTTGAGTTAGGGTTTGATCTGAATCTCTAATCCTTAACTCACCATCAACGTAATCTTCATCATCTGAAATACACAACGAAAACCAAATGAAAAAAGGATAGTAAGAAAAAACCCATATGCATCACTCTCTGTAATGTAAATCTGAACAAGATTTGTTTTAAACTCACTACGCTAGTGTTAAAATAATCTGGATGGTTGCCTTCTTGCTCGTAACAAACTTTAAAATTGCAGCAACCATTCGAAACCCTAAAACTGAAATTAGATAAATACCAAACCTCCTTCTAGAGTCATGTGTTTAGATTCACTGAAAAAATAACACAAAGTTACAGATATGTGTTAATACGTGTTGATTTACCTAGAAAATTAAATATATTTATAGGGTTTTACCTGATTCATTGAGCCAAAACGATTTTCCTCGGATATTGGTTGCTTAAAAATTAGGTTCACGAAGGAAACTCTGTCATCTTCAATCTTCAAAGGTTCGTTGGAGGGTGGTGGATTCGGTGAGTGAGGGAAGCGGCGGCGATGGCCAGGGTTCTCTAGATAGAGAGATGAGGAGCCAGATAGGTTTTGAAATGTGAGGTGAGTTGAATGAAACCCTAATCAGAATAATGTATCCCGTGTTATTTTCTTAAGCATAATAGGCTTGTACATCATGCATCATAGCTTGCACCCTTTAAAAGTTTAAGAGTTTCTATGCATTGATCTTTGTACAACATGCTTTAAGACTTGTACATGTGTCAAATGACCATTTCTGCCCTTCCTATATGCTTATTAATATAGTATAGATATATATAAAAGCCGTTTCTAAGACGCTCGTTAGAAAAATTAAACGTCTTGATAAAACGGTATTAACTTGGTTTTTCTAAAATAAACCCTTTTCTACTCGCTCGTTAGAAACGTTAAAATTTAGACCAAACCGGTTCAAAGTTTATTATTTTCGAAATAATCATTTCTAACACGCTTGTTAGAAAATCAACATGTCAAACTTGTCTAACACGCTCATTAAGAACAAAAATATAAGTTTAAAATAACTTATGATTTGTAAATAATCATTTCTAATACGCTTATTAGATATGTTATGACACGGTATTCTTTCAACGCTGTCGTTTCTAACACGCTCGTTAGTAAATAAATGTATTTCTATACATTTTATAATCATCACCATTGCTTCAAATAATGATCTCTAACATACCCATTAAAGTGAAACATGCACAAAACATTTCTATATGGGTTGCCAAAATATTTTCTAATACGCTCATTAGAAAATTATTTTACTAAGGGGTGACGGGGCGCTACCAGAAATGGCCACGGGTACCACACTACCAGCACGGTAACACCGCCGCCACTAGTGCTGGTAGGGGTCACGTGAACCAAATACGGGTTCTATCTAACGGGCCGGTAAGAAGATTAATTAATGCAACGGTCACTTTTTATAATATATTTTATTACTTTTTTGACCGTTTGGAATTTATTTAAATGAAACGGTAATATATTTTTGACCATTATTTTTGAAATGGTATAAATTGTGCATGGTTTAAATTAAAAAACACAACCTACATTAACCAAACTTAAAAACACAAACAAAACAAATGGATCCAAGGAAAACAAAGAGTATTTCGAGGGGTGCGAGGGGAACCTCAAAATCTAGGGGTCGAGGCAAAGCTTCGAGTTCGAGATCGGCTACGGTTGAGCCGTATAGGCCCGTGCTCAATTTCCACCAACCCAACCCCAACCCTAACAACAACCGTTTTACTTACAATACACACAATTCCCACAATTCCCACAAAGCTAACCACCCATTATGTATCAACAATATATTACGCCGCCTCAATTAACAAATTCCCAACTAGAAGACTTCGAGCTCAACTTAGAAGATGAGGACGATGACGAGGAGGAAGCTGTGCCAGAGACACAGTTCGAGCATCATGTAGATGAACAGGTAGACGAGGAAGCGGGTGACGCGCTTGAGGTTGAAGTTGAAGAACTTGAAGCAGGGGTGAAAAAGAAATATGCAAACCGTGTGAAAGCTGTGAAGTGGAATACGGCACAAGAGTTTGCTTTGGCAAAAGCTTGGTGTTATGTGTCGGAGAACAGGGAGAAGAGTAACCAAAGAAGCAAGGGAAGTTTTTGGAAAGCGGTCCAAAAACATTACACGTCACTGTTGGGTTCTTCCACCTGAACGGTTGATCAAATTACTTCTAAATGGACCGCCATGAACCCACAAATGAATGCGTTCAATGGACTTCATCAACAAGTGGTAACAATTATGATATATTTAACTTAGCGTTTTATTTGATTAAACGAATTTCTCTAAGTTATATTTCATTGACGGTTCAATTTAATTATATAGGAGCGCCTACGTGGGAGTGGATGTAGTGATCTAAACATCATGCAAACGACGTTGAACGATTACAGAAAAAGCCATCCTTCGGGTTTTAATCATCAAGCGGCATGGGAGATTGTAAAAGACCACGACAAGTGGAAGAAGCAAGTGTTGATGGGTGAAGAACCGTCCGACAGTCATTCGGACAAGAGACGAAAGTCTTCGGAAAGCGGAAACTATCAGCCGACTGCCTTTTCCACACCGGACGATACCACCCCCACTAGCCGCATGCCGGGCCTCAACGGAGATACCAACCCAACGCGACCTAAACAAAAATCCAAGAAAGCCGCCGCCGCCGAGTCTTCCGGCAAATCATTGGTTGACGAACTCGGGTCACCCTACAATCTCAACAAGGCAAAAAACAGTGGCGTTTTTAGAGGAACAACGCGAATTGTTGAGACAACGGCAGTATGACCACGACTTGAATATTTACACAAAACCACACGAGCACCTCAAAGGTAAATCTTTGGAGTTGGTTTTGAAACGTAAAGCTGAAATCGCGGCGAAATACGAATGGGAGCATTATTGGGTTGAAGACGACGCGGATGATGAAGGCGACGAGTAGGATGAAGGCGTTTGTATTTTTATTTTAGTAGATGTTTTTTGTAATTTTTTTATTTTAATGGGACGGTTTATTTTTAAGTTTTATAAACGGTAGGTATAATTCAAACGGTCATTTTTTTAGTAAAAATGGTAATTAAAAAAAAGGAAAACTAAAAATAAAGATTTCAGTGAAGTGAATCAGTGGAGTGCTGCCTACAAAAAACTGAATCAGTGAAGTAAATCAGTGAAGTGATGTGTCAGTGTAGGATTGGTTGAAATCAGTGAAGGAAAAAGAAAATAAGGGTAGCACCCCTTTCCCCTAAGATTAATCTCTAACACGCTCGTTAGAAATAACTTCTAGCAGTTATTTTACACGGGTTCACAAATATTATGTGTTTTCTAATACACTCATTAGAAAATTAGTATTTGAAAACGTCTAAATATATCTTAATATTTGTTAATACTTCGGATTATCTAAACCCGACACAAAAATCCCATGAACCCGAAAAACTTCAATCAAAAGTTTCCTATGAAAACACTGTATTTCGAATTAATGATTGTACTCCAATCATAAAATCAATCCGACTTATACTACATATATATATATATATATCCAAAAAATATTTATAAGGTTTTAACAAAAATCTCAATTAATATTTTTACACTTTCGTGAACCCAAAAATCCTTTAATAAGAAGGTTTTTAAGATTGAATCGACAATCTTCACGAAAGTCTGTTTTATGATTATAGGGAATAGGTTTACAATTTTATTTAACTAATAATAAAATTATATATAATAACGATACTCTGGCTATTCGTAGGAAATATGAAGTTCAATACCGTTTACAAATTAAATAAATAAAATAAGATACACGTAAAATGTACAGAATCTTGATTCAAGCGTATGACTTTTAGAGAACTTCAACTGAACCATCTTGTATAATGCTCCGCTACAAGAATAAACAAACTTGTCGTTGACGGTTTTGGTTGAGGATCGTGTTTGACACGGGGCCTTAAAACAGATTCCGCACCTCCTCTCAGACTGTCTATCTCCCAGGGTACAACAACCGAAACAGTAGTCGTACTGCCAGAGATGGCTCTCATGCTAGAGATTCCACCAGGTTATTTGGTGTTTATGAAACATAAGGAAAAAAGAAATTTCTTGAACAACTTGAGAGTACTCCTTTCATTTTGTAGAAAATATTTCTAGAGATTTTGTCATGAGAATCTCGTGTCTTTCATTCTCTCATGAAAATGAATATAAGACTCATATTTATATTGACAAAATGTGAAACATTCTTGCAATTAATCTTTTAATCTTGTAATTAACAAGATTATAAATCTTGTAATAAACAATAATAAATTGCAATAATATGGGTTTAAGTGGTTGACAGTAACTCTCATATTTTATTCATGACGAGTTGAAACAGTCGGTTTGACCAAGTCAACGGACGTATAACTACGAGCACATCGCCTAAACTGGTTTGCCAGTCTGCACTTGGCGTGACACGCGTACGTAATGCCATCGGGCACGCGCGTCATACGAATTAGGACCGCGTACGTCATCCGCAGATGAGTACCTCGTCATTGGAACCCGCCACGCGAATCAGGAAGTAACTGGATACCACATAGACGCGCACCCTTGCACCACCCGCACGCAGACCTGAACGCAATCAGGTGCTACACGCATGCACACACGCCACCTCGTAGTTACAGTTTACGTCAACCGCACAGACCAGGACGCTACCTTGTCTTCTTCCATGTACCATACCACGCGCACGAGGTCAAAAAATACAAAGGAGGCTCTCAGCGGCTTGCAAGGTTGCGAGTGTGCAAAGTACGCCACATTGCGCGCATCGCCAACGCCACACGCGTGTGCGAGTTCCAACAATATACAAGGAGTGCTCCTCTTTATAAACCACTTCATGTCTTGTTTTCCCAATAATGTGGGACAAAACGTAATCCATTTTCTCGTCTTTGGTTGAATGGTTGTTCCAACTTTCAAGCTTCGATATCTCATTCATCTTAGCTCTATTTTGGACGTGGTTTGGTTCATTATGATAATCTAACAATGTAGTACACAAAATCGGAAATAAATATTTATATAACACATATATAATTACATTCATTTGAGTCCAAAATTAGTGAAAAATCATTTTCAATACCATTTTTCCAACATGTTTGCTGGAACATTGATCATGAGTTGCCATGCGGTTGCATAGTTATATCCTCATCCGAACATAAGAAGTGCCTGCTCAGAAATCAGTGATCTTGCAAGACCTTTCATCTCTTCATCAAGTTTAAGTACTTCCCTTATTTTCCTGGCAAGTTAAGGAGGCTTTCTATTATTCCCTCTCTTCTTTGTTTGGTAAAAAGTGTGTCCGTGCCGATTGCAAGAGCCACCATAGCCAACACCACTATTTGACTTGTACATGCCTTGGTACTTGCAACACCGATCTCACTGCCAGCATTGATGTGAACACCACAATGCGTGTTGCGGGCAATAGCACTACCAACAGTGTTTGTAATGCCGACACATAAAGAGCCATTTTCAAGAGCGTATTCAAGTGCACTTAAAGTGCCAGCTATTTCACCGGATTGGCTAACAAAAATGATTGTATTGTCTCTATACAGAGGTACTTGCCTATCTAGCAAATCTCTTGCAATCTCCATCATAACGGGTATACCAGAAAGTTCTTCTAAAATAGGTTGGGTAGCTAAAGCAGCATTATAGCTAGTACCATATCCAATAAAACAATCTGTCTGCTTCTTCTGATAGTTTTCAGATGATCCTTGAGTCCGCCCAACAAAACACTCTTCCTTTTGCTAGAACCGTTGTGTATAAGCCGGCCTCGCATTGTGGTTGTTAAACATTCTGCCGGCACATGGATTTCTTTCTGAATATAGTGTTCATATTTACCTTTACTTATTTGTTCAACTTCCATTTCGAGAATGGATAATGCGCTTTGCACAGAAGCAGGCCTTGAATGAGATTTTCCAATCTTTCCTTTTGCCATGGTCAAACTTTAGTATAGTCACTCCTCCATCCTTACTATGAACAACTTCACCATCTTCAATCACTAACACCTTTTTTGTGTGTTCAACAAATTCACACCAAGAAGCTAGTGATCCTCATGCCCTTGTTGAACACACAAAAAAGGTGTTAGTGATTGAAGATGGTGAAGTTGTTCATAGTAAGGATGGAGGAGTGACTATACTAAAGTTTGACCATGGCAAAGGGAAAGATTGGAAAATCCCATTCAAGGCCTGCTTCTGTGCAACGCGCATTATCCATTCTCGAAATGGAGGTTGAACAAATAATGTAAATATGAACACTATATGCAGAAAGAAATTCATGTGCAGCCAGAATCTTTAACAACCACAATGCGGGGTCGGCTTATACACAACGGTTCCAGCAAAAGGAAGAGTGTTTTGTTGGGTGGACTCAAGGATCATCTGAAAACTATCAGAAGAAGCAGACGGATTGTTTTTATTGGATGTGGTATTAGCTATAATGCTGCTTTAGCTGCCTAACCTATTTTAGAAGAACTTTCTGGTATACCCGTTATGATGGAGATTGCAAGAGATTTGCTGGATAGCCAAGTACATGTGTACAGAGACAATACAATCATTTTTGTTAGCCAATTTGGTGAAACAGCTGGCACTTTAAGCGCACTTGAATACGCTCTTGAAAATAGCGCTTTATGTGTCGGCATTACAAACACTGTTGGTAGTGCTATTGCCCGCAACACGCACTGTGGTGTTCACATCAATGCTGGCAGTGAGATCGGTGTTGCAAGTACCAAGGCATGTACAAGTCAAATAGTGGTGTTGGCTATGGTGGCTCTTTCAATCGGCGCGGACACAATTTCAACCAAACAAAGAAGAGAGGAAATAATAGAAAGCCTTCTTAACTTGCCAGGAAAAATAAGGGAAGTACTTAAACTTGATGAAGAGATGAAAGGTCTTGCAAGATCACTTATTTCTGAGCAGGCGCTTCTTATGTTCGGATGAGGATATAACTATGCAACCGCATCTTGAAGGAGCGTATGCGCTTATTTTTAAAAGCAAACATAATCCAAATAAATTGATTGCCTGTAAACTTGGCAGTCCGCTGCTTCTTGGTGTGAAAGAATTCGTTGAAGAACAGAACAACAGAACACCCCACCTCGGACAGCTACCGGACACCCACCTCGGACACACCACTTCGGACCTACCTGGGACACCCCACCTCGGACAGCTACCTCGGACACCCTGTTTAAGCCTGACACTGCTTCAAGACTCGGACACACATCTTCAGATCGGACACTGAGTCAGCTCGGAAACACATAACATCACGGGGAAACCTTCACTGTCATTAATGTGAAGAAGCATAAAACGACAGAAAGAAAGGATCGGACACCCATCATTCATTTTCATCCAGAAACTTTTGTACACAGAGAAACACCATTTGCATCGGAAACTCTCTTTTTGGTCGGAAAACACAAACCAACTCGAACACAAAACATCATCGGAAACTACAATTGGATGGAGAGGTTATGGTCGCATCGGTAGTGCTCGAAACCCTCGCTGAACAGTCGAAGTTGTTCATCATCGTCCGCCATTAGAGAGACAGAGAGTGAACGAAGAGGTTATAAGGGGAAATTGAAGGTCTTTAGTCAGAGAGAGAGAGAGAGAGAGAGAGAGAGAGAGAGAGAGAGAGAGAGAGAGAGAGAGAGAGAGAGAGAGAGAGTTTGGGTTAAGAAAATTGAACGTTAGAAAAATTTGATCGTTCGAAAAATAATATAACCGTTTGAAATTTTGACCGTTCAATAAAAAAAAAATTTAAATCAAACCTTTAAACCTATTTGAATCCCACATTTCACCTCATTTTTATACCAAACACTACACATACTTTACCATTTTATAAAAAATCTCTCATTTCTTAAAAAAAAAAAAAATTATTACCATGTGCATCCATTCCGCCAACCTTTCGGTGTTTCATCTCGCCCAGACAACTCAAACACGTATCGTCCAAATACCACCCAAGCTCAACCAACCTTTAACCTTCAAGATTTCGACACCAACACGATAGGGTTTTCACAACTACTAAACATGCCCCCAACAATATTTTCAAGGTCCGATGGGATACGCTGATATGAATATTTGCGTATGGGGTATGTCGGGGTCTCAAGAAGAACCCGAGCACGTGCCGGAGACGCAACCCACCTGAGCTCCCAACCCAAAAAACGCTCGCATAAAAAAGGGAGACGTGACCCGAGCGCCCACACGAAAGCCATATCAACAATGGACCAAAGACGAGGAGTACACCCTCGCACGAGCGTGGTTAGACATTTCAGAGGTTCCCGAAGTTGGTATGTGTGTGTTTTTTTAATTGTAATAATATATTTGTGATATTAATTTCGTAGCAAACTATATATGTGTTTTTTTAAAAAGTATGTCTTTTTTTTAAATTATATAATATATGTGTTTTAATTTTTGTAGCAAACTATCAAGGTTCTCCTCTATTTTGGATAAGGATTCGGGAGACGTTTTTTAGGGCAATGGGTAGAGGAGAATATCGGGAACCCGACTCGATATCGGGAAAATGGACCAACATTAATAAAAAAAATGCTATGAGTTTCAAGAAGTTTACCGACGTATGAAGGATAAATGGGGTGGCGGTTGTGGCGATGGGGATATTTTGAAAAAAGCATTGAAGGAGTACAACCGGGGCTGGCAAATCGTGTATACCTGACCTGTTAAGACACGAACCTGTTAAGACACGATACACGAAACCTGACTACCTATACACGACACGAAAATTTTTCGTGTCTATTTTTTGATACACGAACCTATTAAATTTTTTAACAGGTATACACGAAAAGTATCTGTTAATACCTGTTTGCGAACATTATACTAATCGCATGTTTACGAACCTATTTAGTGAGAGAAAATTTCCAAAAGTTCACCAAAGACCTAGATAATACATAAAGTCATAAAATTACACAAAAAATAAACACCATACTTGAACCAAAAGCCATAAAAGTTGAATTTGCATACCGTTGTTTTGGAATTTTTATCCTTATTCTTCTCCACCTTGTTTTGTGAATCACTCATGATGTAGATAAAAATAGACTGTTAAGAGATCTTGGAGGTGGAGGAGGCGGCGGTGGAGTAGAGTAGGGTTAATTGGAGATGAAAACTTTTTGAAGTGAAAAGAGATTTAGAGATAAAGGGTTTGGGTAAAGTGTGAAAACGTGGATATGAGGGCCAGGAAAGAAATGCAAAGCTTTTTTAATATATTATTATTTTTAAATAAATTCTAAACAGGTACATGCAGGTAAACGGGTATGTTACCTGTTAAGACACAAAAATTAAATTTGTAAATTCGTGTCTACCTGTTTAAGACACGAAACGTGTTAAGGTCATACCTTTACACTGTTAAGATCGTTCAGGTTCGTGTCAGGTAATCGTGTTCGTGTATACAACGCAGAACGTGGGACTTTCGTGTACATGAGGTGTTGGGAGCTTCTAAAGGGAAGCCCTAAATGGGCTAACGTACCAGGCATGATGTCAACTAGGCGCAGAGCCAAACGGTCGAAAACTTCTTTTTCGATTGATCCAGAAACGCCCACTTCGGATCCTCGGAACGTGAGTTTAAATGAGGAGGTTGAAGCGGTAGAAGAGGAGTTGTCTCAACCGCCCGGTCGAAGAAGTGTGCGAAAGGGTGGACGTGCGGAGTCGTCTTCGATTACTGTCGAGTTGAAAAACGACTTCGAAGAGATGAATCGACGTCTTCAAGATATACGAGACCTTGGAGCTAGGCGGTTGGAAACTATGCAATAAAGAGCCGCTGAAAAGAAGAAGTTCGTCGAGATCCAAGAGGTACGTCAAATGGAGAAGGACATCGAGTTTTTGTCGAAGTCGCCCGAGAGACTAACAAGAGATGCCTTAATATTATTTAACCTTCGTACGCAACAAATTCACGCTAAATATAATCTTTAGATTGTACGTTTTTTAGTATGTTCGTATTTTTTTAAGTATTTTCGTAGGATTTTTTTTAAGTATTTTCGTGCGTTTTTATTTATGTTATAGTAATTTTTTATTTTAGTTGATTGAAATATTTAAATGAAATATTATTTGTTTTATTAAATTTCCAAAAAAAATAATAAATATCATGTGGGTCCCATTAGAGGCTTGAAAGGGCTTGAAACCATTACACCTTTTTTTTTATTTCAAGCCCTTTCAAGCCTAGTAGGACCCACATGCCACATGTCCTCGTTTACACTGCAATGTCTATAAACACATGCTCTCAAGTGTTCGTGTCTCGATTAAAATTCTTTTGTTTTGAGTTCATTTTCCACGAACACCTATAAAATAACAAAAATAATAAATATATAATAAAACGACACGAAACGAATATAAACCTGACTAAATAATATACAAAATACATAGGAAAAGAGACGCGTTTTGCAACACATCAACAGTCTCTATTCACCGCTCCGGATACATTGGTTACCAAAACACAAAACTTCGAACTTTTTCGTGAAGGACGAGGTTTTCGGTTTTATGAACAAATAACGTACATGACGAGTTGGTAACCGGATAGTCTTCATTTGAAACCCAAACTACGGTTTGCCCTGAAACAATGTTTTATCATATGTCCACGTATCTGTCGATAGAGTTTGCAGCGCTAAGGAATCCAAGCACTACAAGGAAATAGAGCAATAGAGGTGACTAAAGTCATTAGAGACCAAAATATCCCCATCCTTAAGTGGTCGAGTGAGTGTGATGGTGTCGATACAAGTGCAAAACTGGAAAAATAAGGAGACACTAGAATGCCTCTTTCTTGATATATGTTTTCTTTCTTTTGATCAAATATTTTTTTTGTGAGCTGAGTTTAATAGTTTTAAAAGAAGCAAGATATGAGAATATTGAGTTATCATATAAAATATCAAAGCAATTAGATGATTCTGGGAGAGCCGTCACTAAGTACACATGAAAGAGGGACATATAATGGAAATAATGCTCAAGGTTTATCAGAAACAATCTTATTCGATAACGAAAATGCAAATCCCTATTAAATAGGCATCGTATATATAACAGAACATCAACTAAAATAGCCTATCAGGCTATCACAATATTCACTACTACAAACTAGCAACTATTTGATTGACTGCTACTTCCAAAATAAGTTGTAACCCATTATATATACATATTATTTCGTGTGCCACCCAGTTTTAAAAAGTGTCTTCATCAAGAAATTATGAAACTACCGAGCATGAACGACGGTGATGGGCTCATTGCAAACGGAGCCCACACCATTACCACTCGTGGATGCTGATGTCGTGTCCATACCATGATTCGGTTGTCTAAAGATGAATGCTGGTTGATTTGGAGAAGGAAGCATTGTATCATGATTACTCAACATAAAAGCTACGTCAGTCATTGTAGGCCGATCACTAGCCAGTTCTTGAACACACAAGATACCGACATGGATACATAGAAGAACTTCACGAGCATCAAATGAATCTCCTAAAGAACAGTCCACTACCGTCAACGCTTTGTCTTGTTTCCACAAATCCCAAACCTAAAAGCGATGCTGAGTAAGTTAAAGTTTGTTGTGTTAAATAATCAACAAACAATAATATACAACATTTAATAACTTACATGCCCGATTAAATTAACGGAGTTCTCCTGATGATAGCTGCTGTTTTTCCTACCACTAATTATCTCTAGAACAAGAATTCCGAAGCTAAAGACATCCGATTTTATTGAGAAGCGTCCTTCCATTGCATACTCTGGAGACATATATCCACTACAATGATATTACAACATCGTAAGATAGATGAAACTTATTTAAATTGAGTTATGTTATAGAGCTAAGAACGATACATACTATGTTCCAACAACTCTACGTGTTCTAGCTTCATCTTCATCCCCTCCAAAGATTTTTGCCATTCCGAAATCAGAAATCTTAGGGTTTAAATTTTTATCTAGCAAAACATTGCTTGCTTTTAGATCCCTATGGATGATCTTGAGCCTAGAATCATGATGAAGATATAGCAATCCACGAATAATCCCTTGAATAATATCGAACCGTTTCTTCCAATCCAATAGTGATGCACATTTTGGATCTAGGACACCATTCCATAATTTTTTTTTCAGAATATACAGATTTCAAGAAAATTATGGGGTTAGCTTTGAACACTTAATTGTAGATTATGAAACGAACCGAAGATGAAAGAATCCAAGCCTTTGTTTGGTAGAAATTCATAAACTAACATCTTTTCTTCCTTACAGAAACAATATCCCAAAAGCCGGACTAGGTTCGTATGTTGAAGTTTTGCTATTAACGTTACTTCATTCCTGAATTCTTCAATCCCTTGACCTGAACTTTGCGATAGTCTTTTGACTGCAATTTCTTGTCCATTTGGTAGCTTACCCTAAGTAATTCATTCTTTAATAATCAATAGTAGGTATATTAAACCGCAAAGGCCATGATATCTACCAAGATTGACACTACCTTGTAAACAGAGCCGAATCCACCTTCTCCAAGCTTGTTTGAAGGCGAAAAATTATTAGTTGATGCAACTATTGTGCTCAACTCAAACCCATGTAAATCAGCATTGTTGCCAATGTCCTTATCTATTAAAGAACCTTCTAGAGTTTTGAAGTTATTGATGAAACTGAACCCAACTCTGCTTTCATTTTGTTTTGCTGTATCAAACAAATAATTGAGAAATAGTGGTAGTGGTTTATTAATGCATTTCTACTGATTCAGTTCTTGTGCTAGCTAAGAGTATAAATCCACACTATGAACCATGAAACTCAACTTACCAAGTCAATAACCCAATCAAAACAATGTTAAACAATGTAAAATAGGATCTTAGCCTTACATAAATTGGGTCTTAGCCTTACGGTGCAATTATGCATCTATATAGGCGTAATTAGGGAGGGGGAGGGGGATCCCATGATGGACCCTCGTGGTGGCTGTGAAGGTCGTCATACACCACCGCAACCACTTCCATCACCATGTGATTGGTGTGGAGCATGGCGGTGACAAAGGTAGTGATGGGATTTCATGGTGTAAGAGAGATTATGGTGGCATGTGGTGGTTAATTTTTTTAGGTTAGTTTGTTGGTGTAAGGGCGGAATAAGGTGGCATGTTGTGATTGGTTGTTTTTGTAAGTGATTTAGTGGTGAGTCTAATAGGTGGTGTAAGTGATTTAGTGATAGTGTGATAGAACTAGGTGAAATTAATGGTTGATTTTTAGTGGTAGTGTTATGGAGGTGAAGGGTGCCCCCTCCACCCTTAATGAAATACTTTTGCTTAGCCGAATGCCCAAAGATGAAAGAGTTAACATTTTATTGATTTTACAATTCTAGGCATACCTTTTTTCTTTCTCATGTAACAACAGATGAAGGTACCCAAAAGAAATCCTCCTATGATAATTGGCATCCCGATGACAAGAAATCGGTTTTTATGTGATCTCTTTAGCCTGTCTGAAATATAATCACATGAAAGATTAGGCCAAATGATATGAGGTTGATTTAGTTCCTTGTAATATTGTGTCACATAATTAGATGATATGCACCCATAAAGATGAATCTTTATGTAAATAAACCCTAGGAAGCAGGGTCGTCTCAAGCTTTTTGGTGGTCTAAAAACGGTAAATTACAAAACGGTCCCTATTTGATACTATTTAAGGCTTAAATCCTTATTTTTTTTTGTGGAGTGGTTAGTATTTTGTTACACTCTAAGTCTAAACACTCAGAAGGTTAGTTTTCAATGCTAAACTAAGGGTATTTTGGTTATCAACTCCCTTTAACTCCCTAGATCATCTCTTAGACCCACATTGAGAACCCGAGAACGATCAACAAAATCAAGAAAAATGGTGCCTTATTTGTGGGTGCTATGACAGGTCAAAGCCTATCTTAAACTGAACTTTATTATGGTATTTAATCAACACTCCTAAACCACATGAGTGAGAGAGAAGGAATCGACCGGTGAGGATTTCGACCACCGCCAGTGGTGGGACCACACACGAGTGAAGGCAGAACGACCACTCGTCGTGTCCATCCCTAGATTGAGCCCCTTTTGTTCGATTTCACATCTAATAGTCACATTTATGCATCTACAGCAATGTGATTGACCGCGGTCATGCTCTGGCAGCGTTGGTAAGTGGTGTTTTTGGGGTAGGCAAATTGAACTGTCGTGACTAAGGTACAAACTGGTCAGATCTATACTCCCGATGGTCGAATATGTGGGAGGAAGTAGTAATGTTGACGACTAAGGGAGAAATTGGTAAGATGTGTACTTGTGATATTTTTTTTTAATTATAGTGGTTTTGGTGATCACGCTAGGGTGTTGTTGGTGTCAATTTGGTGTGGTGGTGGCAGCGGCAACTGAGGTTGCGAGAAATGGGTTTGGGTGGATATTTTCAACGAGAGAAAGGTGAAGAGACGTTGTGATAATGGCCAATAGTGGTGGCGGTAGTGATGGATGATGATTGTGGTGGCACTGGTGATGGGCGCAGTTGGTGGTGGCGTTGGTGATGGTATGGTGATAAGTTATTTGCATTTTCTTAATTCTACATACTTTTAACTCTAGTGTATGCATGTATCTCTATTAAGTATAATCTGTTTGTTGTAAGACGACATGTAGTGGAGTGTTAAATTGGCGTGGACGCCATTCAAAACGCTCCAAAACGCATGGGAACACCGCCCCTAGGGCGTTTAGGTTGAATTTTGGTTTGGGTGTCTATAATTTCTCGTTGGACCTAAAAATCAACAACCAATCGAACCTCCAATGGTATAATTTCAAACGGCTATAGTGTTTTTTATTTAATTTACATATACACACACTCCTTAAATTACAAAACACACACACACACACACCACCTTCTAAAAATATGGTTCCCCCACATCCTCCTCATCCATTGCAAATTATTATTAGAAAGAATAGCCGATGCGGGTGAGTCGAAAAACGAGGAGATCGAGCAAGAGGTGGTTACGAGTGCGTGGATGCTCGCGACGAAGTATATGAAACATGTTAATAATCCTCCATGCCTATTTTGCAAAGACAATATATAGAACACGATCGTATAGAGGCAAACGCTCGCTTGATGAAAGAGTACTTTGATGAAGAGCCAAATTACCCAGACCCAAAGATTTTTAGGAGTCGTATCCGGATGACCAAACGTTTATTTCTACGCATTACCGAAGACTTGCAAAACGAGTTTGATTACTTTAAGCAAAAACTGGATGCGAGAAGGATGTTTGGATTTACCGCTATTCAAAAGTGTACTTCAGCACTACGCATACTTGCGTATGAAAACACGACCGATATCAACGACGAGTATTTAAAGCTGGTTGAGAAAATAACACGTGATACCTTGTAGCATTTTGGTCACGGTATACTACATTTTCTTAAAAATTATATTCATTCGCATTTATTTTTTTGTTAGTTTAATAGTGTATTTATTCACATTTAGTATTGTTTGTGTTTTTAGTATTATTTGTGTTTTTTAGTATTATTTGTTTTTTTCTAGTAATATGTATTTTTTTAGTGCTATTTGTTTTTTATTTTGTATTATTTGTTTTAGTTTAAAAAAATAACAATAAATAACTGGGTAATCATTGCAATGAAAATTCTAGGGCTTGCCCTTTTTAATTTCAAGCCCGTAATATTCCATGTGTGACTAGGATGCTATATGTCACACAATACTCATTGGTGGGGCTTGAAATTTTTCTATCACTACACGTGATCTAAGGGTTAATTGATTGATTGGTGAAGACTAGAAGATAGGGAAGTGATTGTGGTGTTATGTTTTTTGGTTGGTGTCAGGAAGGGATGGCATGAAGATTGAGTCTTAATATTGAAGACGATAGAAGGGGTTAAAAGAGGGAAAATGAGAGAGAAATGCAAAGTGAGGTTTGTACTCGTGGTCTCATGTTAGTTTTTAACTGAGTTAGAGTGTGTGTAGTGGCTCGTTGTTTAGGCGTTTTAGCCTCCCATAGCGCCGGGAACACCGCCCCCCCAGGCGCTATGGGGGCGTTTTAGGCTCTTCCAGCTTTGTACATAACGAGCGTTTTGAATGTTGGAAAATGGAATTTGGAATTGACCGTTGGAATGTTTGAACGGTCATATGAATTAAAAAAAAAAAATCTCATCTCTATATATATACATGATATCCATATACTACACACATATCACATACAATACACACATACAAACTATAACCCTCAAACAAATTCGACACACAAACAAATCATTAAAATGTCGTCCCCTCCTCACTCCGATGACTCGTTTATGAATCTATATAATCGGTTTTTTAAAGAAGACGACGCTGAAGAGGAGGCGGCCGTTACGAGTGCGGTTCAACTAGCGTGTAGCGCGGTTGAAGCTATAGGTACTTCCGTCCCACGGCCGATATTGTCTAGGCAATATATAGAGCGAGACCGTGTAGCCGCCAATGAGCGTTTGATGAATGACTACTTCAATGCCGATCCGGTTTACCCCCCTGATTTGTTTAGACGAAGATTTCGGATGCGTAAAAACTTATTTTTGCGCATCACCGGAGACTTAGAGAACAACTATGACTACTTTAAGCAAAAACCCGACGCTAGAGGGTGTTTAGGATTCACCGCAATTCAAAAGGTGACTTCCGCAATACGTGTGCTCGCCTACGGGAACACGTACGATATCAATGATGAGTATTTGAAGATGGCGGAGAAAACCACACGCGATACTTTGGAGTATTTCTGCTACGGTATTTACAAATATACATTTGATTTTTATATATATATATATATAGTACGTACATATTTTTTATATATACATTTGATTTTTTTAGGTATATGCCAATTATATGGAAAAAGATACTTGAGAAACCCGACATGGAGCGACCTTCAACAACTATATGAAGCGCATGTTCAAAAACATGGATTACCCGGTATGATTGGTAGTATAGATTGTCGTCAGTGGCGATGGTATGCTTGTCCAACCGCATGGCGAGGTCAACATACACGCGGTGACCAAAAGGGACCAACGTTGGTTTTACAAGCAGTTGCCTCACAAGACATGTGGATTTGGTCAGCCTTCTTTGGTCTAGCCGGGTGTATGAATGACATAAATACTTTCCAGCATTCGCCATTGCTAGAGTCTTACATTGGCGGAACAATACCGAAATGTGGGTTTTATGCAAATAATAATTACTACGAGCATGGATACTACTTGGCGGATGGTATATATCCGGAGTATTCAATGCTTGTCAAAACGTTTAGTCAGACTCAAGATGAAAAAAGGCAATATTTTAAAAGAGTTCATGAGTCTGCAAGAAAGGACGTTGAGAGGTGTTTTGCCTGTCTTCAAGCACGATGGCATTTTGTAAGAAATCCTTGTCGTATTTGGGAAAAAGAAAGGATTAGAATGGTGATGTATGCTTGTATCATAATGCATAATATGATACTTGAAGACGAAGGAAAGGCAATATGCCCAAATTATGTAGCAGGAGAAGATGTTCCAGGGACGCAAGCGACACAGCAGGAGAGATTCCAAAACAGTGCCATGTTGCGTTCCAAGGAGTTACATAACGCGTTGAAGGCTGATTTGGTGGAGGAAGCATGGTCGATTCGCCCGATTCATCAGAGCCAGGAAGAAGAAGAAGAAGATGATGATGATGATGAATTTTATGAAGAACAAGGAGAAGAAGAAGAAGGAGAAAACCAAGAAGGAGACGACGACGACGACTAGTTTTTTTAAGTATTTGTAACTTTATTTAAGTATTTGTTGTTTTTTACTATTTTTATCTTTTATTTATGGTTTGTAATTTTTTTTTTAGTATTTGTATTTTTTTTTTGTTTTAGTATTTGTATTATTTTTATTTTTAATGAAATATTATTAAGTATTAAATATTCTTATTTAAATAAAAAACAATAATTAACCAATCATTACCAATCATTTATAACCCCAACATAACCTTCCTTCCCACTACACCTCTTTTTCCATAACCCCAACATAACCCCATTTCTATTACTTTTTAATATTTTAATCCTATAACCCCAACATAACTATCCACCACTACACACACCCTTAGTAGTTTGGGCTATAGTGTAATGAAATGATAACAACTAAGACACAGTAGGATTGCCATTAAAAAAACCTTTAGGGACTAACACCATAAATATTAACAAACCACATTGACCATTTTTTATAATTTACTCTAAAATGAAAGTCGACGATATGATGACATCATAATATATGGACGAAAATGTATGATTTGATAAAAAAATTATTTTAAGAAACGTAATAGTGATAGCACAAAACTAATATAAACAAATCTGAAAACGTTGGAAAACAATGATAGCTGATGGCACGAAACTAATATAAACAATCCAAAAACGTAGGAAAACCATGATAATACCTTCGCCGGGTAAGATCTAAGATGATTTATTTAATTATAGCCATGAGACAAACCCGATGTAAGCTTTACAATATTGCTTCTTTTTTCAATACATTAACAAATCTGTAACACGTTTCCTGATTTAGAATTATTATTATTAAATAAACAAATACATATGACTTACTAATTAAAGTAAAACTATTGTACTTTTCAATGAACAAAGAGGATAAAGAACTAAAACTTGGGGTGTGTAACGGTTCAGAACCGGACTGAACCGATTTGAACCGGAACCGTTTAGTGATAAATACAAGAACCGGAACCGAACCGTATAAAAACCTACCGGTTCGGTTCGGAATCGAGTTAAACGGTTCTCGTGTAAACGGTTCTTGCCGGAACCAATTGTCAATTAAATCCTAAAACTAACAATTAAATCAAAGGCAACTTTAGTAAACTAAAGTGTGGTGTCCTACTTATATTACGAACCTATGATACATGTTTAGAAGTGCACAATACCAACCGCATATATGCAATGATTGTAATTTTGACACTACAAATGATGTGTTATGCATTCCTAATGTCACATGTTATATATACTACATCATTGTCCGACACACATTGTAGGCCAACCCGTGCACCTTATAAATGAATTTGTAAGAGTTGATTCTCAGTTTAAGCTATTGTCGAAAAGTATTCTTTATAAAGATTAAACTTGGGAATTGAAAATGTGGATAGTCGGTATACAAACTACTTGGAAAAGCCCACTAAATTAATAGAGTTTTATATATAATATTTAAAGTTTTAACCTAACCCGGTTCTAGCGGTTCTTTAAACGGAACCGCGGTTCTGAACCGAACCGAACCGAACCGGGAACCGTTTTCACCAAAATTTAAGAACCGGAACCGAACCCTAAATACAAGAATACGGTTCGGATCTAGCGGTTCTGCGTCAATTCATCGGTTCTAACGGTTTCGAACCGTGAATTGCTCAGTCCTAACTAAAACATAAAATTGTTAAGTAATAGAAAGAGAGGGATCGGAGACAATCAAATGAGAAGAATTTCATGTAAGATCAAAAAGAAGAAGTTACATAATGGTTAAATATTAAATAGTTTAATTTTTCTTACATTAATTATCATCTATCTACTTAATTAGTCATTAACACTTTATCATACACATTATCAAAATTTATCCTACACATGTAAAAATTCATCTTACATATATCCTACACATGTTGAAATTATCCTTCACTCTAAACGAGGTTTGATTTGGAAGGATACATATTAAAAATGAATTATAAGTTTCATTTATTTAACTATTTAGAGGGGTTAAAAAAAATTCTTTTTTTTTTAACGGCAAATTTTATACCACCTTATTTCCACATAACCTTGCATTTGTAAGGATTTAAACCCACAATCTCATATTTGTAAAGGAGACACCATACCACTAGACCAAGATACAAAATATTTATTGCTGATTTGAAGTTTCCACTAGAGATTAGACAGAAATCATGAAAGTAGTAAACTCCACAGGTATACTATCCAATATCCATGCAACAACAAATTCATCTTGATATGTAACTTTATTTGTTGATCTTGATATGTAAGTTTATAGTCATGCCTACTTGTTTTTGTATATTAATTTTTAATCTGAAAATAAGACGTAAACCATTTATTATGGGAAAGCAGATATGCCTATTTGATAGTATGAAAACTAAATACTTGAGATTTTGGGTTGTAAACCGTTTATTATGGGAAAGCAGATATGCGTATTTGATTTACTTTTTTTTGATCGGCGTAGTTCACCCGGGTAAGTCGTTTGCCAACGAACCTACCCACCCCGGTTCGATCCCCCGTGCATACAGGCTTTTCAACCCCTCGCCCAAAGGCTTCGAATGTTTTGCATACCCCGTTGATCGAACTCGAGACCTCCTTAGCAGGAACCCCACTATTGTGGGTAAACCTTCCATGAGTTACTTAACATTTATTTCTAGAATGTTTTTTTAATCCGTATTATCATCAGACCTAAAGTCTAATACATGAGTTAAACTATAGATAAAACGGTCGTAATTCATAACTACTAGTTACAATTGTTTTAATATGAACGTAAAAGAATAAAACTCTTTGAAAACAGACTACTTAGAGAAAAGCAATAATGGCGTACCTAATTCAGCTGCGTCAACCCGAATATAAAAAGATTGGCCCCCATCTGAAAACGTTCTCGTATCGATCATGTCCCCATACCATGTAATGCAACCGACTCCCTTACTAATATCAGCACTTGCATATGCCATGCATGTGCAGTTCCTCAAGCACAATTCTACACACGCTTTTAATCCCAAACTCATGTTCACACGTGCCACCGATGTGTCAGGGACCTTAACACGGGCCAACTCAACGAACCCATCTCCGACCTTGCACATCTGTGTCCCAGCCTTTCTCTTACACCCTTTGGAACCGTCCCTTAGGTACCAGTCCTGTGGCGACTGTGGCTCATATCCAGGAAAACATTCACACTCAAAAGTACCTGATTTATACGGATCACAAAGGCCAAAAGGACCACAATGGTTATAGCCATCGCACTGCTCTTTTGGAGCCGACCAGAACCCAATCCACTTTTTGTTTGAATTAATCCTTATCTAAAAGAAAGTTTTATCTATCATCTAGAAAGTTAGTTTAAATTAGTAGATTGTGTTTATCCTTATGTTTAAAAGGTTCCTAGTAGATTAAGTCTTAGAGTTATCTTTATGTTTCCATCTAGTATAAATAGATGGTATAGGTGATAGGTAAATCGTATCAAAGTTTCTTTCAATTAATAAAAAGTGTCGCGGGTGTCCCCCCAAACGATCCGGTGTGTTAATTGGTTTATTATCGCTTGAGTTCCAACAAGTGGTATCAGAGCCTAGGTTGAGGCTCGGGTCAAATTAAGGTATAGTTCGACAAATAAAACACACGGGAAACTCTCTTGGAGGCTTACGAAAAGCTTGATCCAGAGAATTGGGTTAATACTAAGAAGTAAGGAAGGAAAGAATGGGTGATCAACCTCGTCCAAATCCGCAGAACCAGATCGTAACACAACAACGGGATCCAACATCAACCTCACTAACCTGTCCTAAACTCACGGCAGTCAACTATGGGACATGGGTTATTCTAATGGAGGCTATGTTGGACGCACAAGGCTTGTGGGAAACAGTCAACCCTGATGCGAATGAAGATGTCGATGAGAAGAAAAATAAGATCGCAAGAGCTTTGATCTACCAAGCCTTACCGGAGAACATTCTCACACAAGTGTCTAGAAGCAAAAGCGCTCGGGAAATTTGGGAATCAATTCGGGTAAGATTTCTTGGGGCTGAACGAGTTCAGCAAGCAAAACTTCAGACGCTCAAACATGAGTTTGATAATCTGAAGATGAAAGATTCGGAGACCGTCGAAGACTTCGCAGGGAAGATGGCCGAGTATATCTCGAAGTTTAATAGCATGGGTAAGGATCTTGAAGAGCCTACAATTGTAAAAAGGTTGCTTGATGCTATGCCACCAAGGTTTATCGCAATTGTAGCAACCATAGAACAAGTTGTTGATCTAAACACAATCACGTTTGAAGATTGTGTCGCTCGTCTAAAGGCGTTTGAGGAGCGAATTAAGGGACAAGAAAACTTGGTTGAGAAGGAAAGCAGATTATTATTCACTAGAACGGACTCGACTCACAAGAAGAATACCGACCATGATCAACGAAGTAATAATGGTCGTGGACGGGTTCATATCAACGTGGTCGAGGACGTGGCCGGGGCCGAGGCTCGTTTCGTGGAAGAGGCAGAGGTAACCAAGCTAGAGAGCAGGGAAGACGTGAAGATAATCAAGCAAGGGACACCAACAAAGATAGAGAAGCCAACCAAGGTCGAGATAAGCGCAATGTTCGATGTTTTAATTGCAACAACTTTGGACATTATTCATGGGAATGCAACAAGGAAACGGAGGCTGAGGCTAATTTGAATCAAACTGAAGATCATGGTCCAGCACTTATGATGGCCGAGATCGAGTTGGATGAAGAGAAGGTTCTTCTAAATGAAGATAAAGTAAATCCAAAGATGTTTGCAGGAGATTCAACCGATGAGTCCAAGTGGTATCTCGACAATGGCGCTTCAAACCACATGACCGGTTATGAAGCACACTTTGCTGAGCTAGATAGATCGGTAACGGGGCTCGTCAAGTTTGGAGATGGTTCAAAAGTAAGAATTAAAGGCAAAGGCTCAATAGTGTTCGAGTGTAGAAACGGTGAACAGCGCGTCATTCGCGACGTGTATTT
This sequence comes from Ambrosia x helenae, assembly GCA_030844895.1. Lineage (NCBI taxonomy): Eukaryota > Viridiplantae > Streptophyta > Magnoliopsida > Asterales > Asteraceae > Ambrosia > Ambrosia x helenae. The sequence goes on from CM061232.1 coordinate 29,639,837, forward strand.
TATCCCGGATCTATGCAGCAACATCTTGAGTCTGGGTCAACTTACGGAATATGGGTGCAAAATCTGGATGGCTGATGCGCACTTATGGTTATACGAAGAGTCGGGTCAATTGTTAATGAAGGTTCCGAGAAGCATGAATCGCTTGTATAAGATCTCATTGAAGATAGGAAGACCCGAGTGCCTTTTAAATTCTATGAATGATCAAGCCTGGTTATGGCATGCGAGGCTTGGTCATCTCAACTTCAAGTCGATGACTCTTATGGCTCAGAAAGGGATGGCTATTGGAGTTCCGAAGACACCACATGAGGTAAGAATATGTGATTCTTGTTTAACAGGAAAGCAAAGTCGTGCGCCATTTAAAAACCAAGCGTCTTATCGAGCTAGGAAACCGCTTGAGCTTGTTCACACAGATCTGTGTGGACCGATATCACCTCCTACTTTAGCAGGTAATCGGTATTACATCTTGTTTATCGATGATTATTCAAGGTTCGCCTGGGTCTATACAATTAAGACCAAAGATGAGGCACTAGATATGTTTAAAAAGTTTAAGCAGGAAGTTGAACTAGCCTGTTCTTTGAAGATAAAGACTTTGAGAAGCGATCGCGGAGGTGAGTTCTTGAACAGACTATTCACAAGATTTTGTGATGAAACCGGAATAAAGAGGCAATTCACGGCTCCTTACACACCGCAACAGAATGGCGTGGTCGAAAGGCGAAACCGCACAATAATGAACGCCACAAAAAGCATGCTGAAAGCAATGTGCGTTCCGCAAAATTTATGGGGTGAATGTGTGCGACATACGGTGTACCTTCAAAATCGAACCATAACAAAGGCGTTAAAGAATGTGACGCCATATGAAGCATTAAAGGGATTCAAGCCAGATTTGTCCGAACTTCGTGTGTTCGGCTGTTGTGCTCACGCAACATTGCCACCGGTCAACCTGAAGAAACTCGATGATAGAAGTAAGATGCTTGTGTATCTTGGAAGAGAGCCGAACTCAATTAATGATCGCTTGTATGATCCAGAGCATAATCGAATATACGTATGCCGCAAACCGAAGTGTGAGGAAGAAAGAGTCTTCAATTGGTCGAGGTATGCTGAAAACATGAGAATTGGTGAAGGACCCGAATGGGTAGAGTTCAAAATAGAATTGGAAGATTCTGGTGTCATTCCTGCACAGAATGAGAATCAAGATGAACCTCCTACAAGTGTTGGTCAAGAAGAGCCCATAGACAATGCCGTGCAGAATCATGATCATGAAGATAGTGTTGAAGCCGAAGATCAAGAGGAGGTGCCGTTAACTCGCAGATCTAATCGACAAACTCAATTGCCTAAACGTTTTGATGAATTTGTTATGTTACAAGAACATGAGAATCCTCAAATAGAAGAAGAACCCGCGAATTACTTTGAAGCCAGAGGTGATGAAAACTGGGAAAAGGCCATGCGAGTAGAACTCGAGTCAATTGAGCAGAATATGACATGGTTCTTGACCAACTTACCAAAGGATCACAAAGCGATAGGTCTTAAGTGGGTATATAAAATAAAACGGGATGCTCAAGGTAAAACAATCAAGTACAAGGCGAGATTAGTAGCGAAGGGGTACGTACAACAGTACGGTATCGATTATAGTGAAGTCTTCGCACCCGTGGCAAGAATCGAAACCATCAGATTATTACTAGCATTGTCGGCTAAACGCGGATGGAACGTCTATCATCTTGATGTGAAATCTGCGTTTTGAATGGGGAATTAAAAGAAGTTGTGTATGTTAAACAACCGGAAGGCTTCGAGATCACGGGAAAAGAAAACATGGTATACCGTTTAAAGAAGGCGTTGTATGGGTTAAAACAAGCGCCCCGAGCATGGAATGAGAAGCTAAATCGGGTGTTAAAGCAACTTGAATTTAAGCGTTGTCCAAGAGAACAAGCTGTGTACGTGAAAGAAACAAAAAACGGGTTGGTTGTGGTCGGAGTATATGTGGATGACTTGATAATAACCGGTTCTAGCAAAGAAGGTATCAATCAGTTTAAGAATCAGATGAAGAAAGAATTCGACATGCAAGACTTAGGCATGCTCTCGTATTATCTAGGCATTGAAGTTTCACAAGGTTTGGATGGTATAAGCTTGAAACAGACTGCTTATGCAAAGAAGATACTAAAACAAGCCGGTCTTGAGGTGTGTAATCCAGCCCGTTATCCAATGGAGCCGAAGACTATGTTGAAGAGGGACGAAAATGAAGAGCGTGTTGATGCTACAAGGTTTAGAAGCCTGATTGGAAGCCTTAGATATTTGGTTAATACTAGACCCGATTTGTGTTACTCGGTTGGTGTAGTGAGTCGATTCATGCAAGATCCAAGAGAGAGTCATATGAAAGCGTTGAAGCATATACTTCGCTATGTAAGAGGGACTTTGAATTACGGGTTGAAGTATAGTCGAGGAGAAAACGAAGATTTGGTTGGTTACAGTGATAGTAGTTACTCAACGGACCCGATAGATGGCAAGAGTACAACTGGGATGGTATTTTATTTAGGAGATTCGATTATCTCGTGGAGTTCTCAAAAGCAAAAGACGGTAGCTTTATCGTCATGTGAAGCAGAATTTATGGCAGCAACTGTAACCGCGTGTCAAGCAATTTGGCTTAGAGGATTGTTGAGTGAAGTTACTAGTTCAGAAGAGAAATTGGTAATGTTGAGAGTTGATAATAGATCGGCGATAGCATTAATGAAAGACCCGGTGTTTCATGGACTTAGCAAGCACATTCATCCAAGATATCATTTTATTCGTGAAAGTATTGAAAGAGAAGAAGTTCAGGTTGAACACGTTAGTGGTGAAGAACAAAAGGCGGATATCTTGACTAAGGCGTTGCCAAAGATGAAATTTGAAGAAATGAGGAGCTTGCTCGGAATGGAAGACTTGGGGGGGAGGTGAGATAAGGATTAAGGGGGAGAATGTTTGAATTAATCCTTATCTAAAAGAAAGTTTTATCTATCATCTAGAAAGTTAGTTTAAATTAGTAGATTGTGTTTATCCTTATGTTTAAAAGGTTCCTAGTAGATTAAGTCTTAGAGTTATCTTTATGTTTCCATCTAGTATAAATAGATGGTATAGGTGATAGGTAAATCGTATCAAAGTTTCTTTCAATTAATAAAAAGTGTCGCGGGTGTCCCCCCAAACGATCCGGTGTGTTAATTGGTTTAATATTGCTTGAGTTCCAACACTTTTGATCTCCCTCGTGCCAAGTTAGCCGCTCGACAGTTCCAGACTCGTTAACTACAAATCTAGAGAAAATGGACGAGTTGCGTATAAGGTAAACCACAACCACCTCATCGTTGTTGTTAACATAAGTCACGTTAAAGATGAAATTTTGCGTCATCTCAGGTACACCGCTCCATCCGTGACCTGTCCATGACCCGGTCCGCCAAATTCTTGTCATACCTTTGTATAGGAACACTTGAGTTGACCCAACAAACTCCATTTTATACGAATAATCCCCAACACCCGGATTCCCACTAGACTTCCAAGATGTAACCACCGGTTTAAACCCGTTTTCCTATCTAACCCGAACTTCATACCTGGAAGAAGCGTATTCGTAGGGTAATCAAAGCTTTGCCATGAATAAACATTATTGTTTAAGCCTTGAAACAACACCAAATTCCCTGAATCCAACAACTGAGCCGAAACAACATCATTCGCCACCCCGGACATGTTAGTTGACCAAAACACAAAACTTTGATCATTTTCATGTAGGACAAGGTTCCCTGTTTGATCCACTGATAGGACACCGGACGAGTTGGTAATCGGACGGTCCCTATTGGCAACCCAAACTATGGTTTGCTCGGAAACCTTGTTATACCATATGCCCACATATCGGTTGGTAGAGTTTGCAAGGGTAAAGAATCCAAGAGCAAAAGTGTCTCCATTAGAGACCAAAATATCCCCATCTTTAAGTGGTTGAGTGAGTGTGATGGTGTCGATACAAGTGCAATACCTGAAAATTATTAAATTGATTAACACAAATACAAGAATGCCTCTTTCGTGATACATGTTTTCTGTTTTTCCGACCAGATGTTTTTTTTGGTGTGTGTGATTGTTTTAAAAGAAGAATCGTGAATTAACATATCGAATATCAAGGAAAATAGATGATTATGTGACCCATCACTTTCATGACTTCGTAAAACGTCTATATGTTCTTTGAATTTGTGTGTTTTAAATAGATGATTAACTTATCAAGTCTTATGAAAATGAGGTTTTTCTTTCATAGTTATATCTCTTAAAAAAGCGATTGATTATGATGTTCACAGTAATCAACGCGCGGCTCGTTTCAAAATACCCAAAGTATGTTTAAAAATGTGTGATTTAGAAACTATGTTTATTTAAAGTGTATGTATTACTTTACTCCTAGTTTTTAATCATAGTTTTTAGTAATAAATCAACCAAATATGAGGGATGTAGATGTAGATTGCTCGTGTCATGGAGTTTAATTAAATTGATTAAAACGTAAGATTTAACATGTACGTATATTCCCGTGTAATTGATGTATGGGTAATAATCTATCTCAACAATCGTGAGTGCGTTATATTAGAAAATGGTACCGATGTCATTCGAACGATAACATTAATACTAAAAAGAGAAAATAATCACATTTAAAGGTTATAGTCAATTAAATACACAGTGAAAGAAATAATAGGAAGTCGTATGAAGGGGTATCAAACGAACTTCGATTAGATTCACTCAAGCGGTATTGGAACCGTCTCAACGAACTCTACGATCTTAGTTTTCATTTTTTGGATTTAGCTTGTAGTTTTTATAATTTTTGCTATGCAATTGTGTCTTTTTTATTTTCATTTTTTCATTGTGTCATTTTTGTGACTCGTTGTGTCTTTTTTCCTCGGTATTGTTTATATTTATCACACGTTGTGTTATATTTTGTAATCCATTGAGTTTTTTGTATCCTTCTCGCACTTCTCGTTCATTTACATTGTGTAAGATAACTTAAACTTAAAAGTTTAAAAAAACATGTTTAATTTTATAAAACATTGTATTATATTAGAAAAAAGAAAGGAATAGTCGACGTCATTTAGAAGAAAAAAAACTATACAGATATTATACGGTATCGGTATCAATATTGTTTGGACCATACAGATATTACGTTTTTAGTCGGTTAAGGTTTGTCATTCAGAAAGGGGTGGCGGCGCAGCTTGTTGCCTGCCTTCCCGCTATCTTGATTTAATTTGTAATGTTTTTTATTTAATGATCAACTAAAGGGTATTTATTTATAAAAAATCATCAAATAGAAAAAAAAATGATTAAGATTAAAAGTAAATAATATATAAACTATTATAACATTAAAATAATAAAAATTTGAAAATAAAAACTATATATTATTGATAATATTATAATAAAAATTATAAATAATATTTGTAAAAATAAATCAGTATGGATGAAACTTTATAATTTATATCTATATAAATGTAGATACGATGTTCGGGTGGGCACAAGGCAAACCCGCGTGCATTGATCTCACAAAAGTGTCTCATTTGGTGGGACTTCATGATTCGGGGCTTGTAGTAGGGCAATCAGTCTTAAAAGCTAAATCCAAGAAAGTTGACAAACATGAAGCTGCTTGTCTGGAAAACGAATACATCTTTGTGCCTTTCGCTTTTGATACATTTGGGGGCCTTGCGTCGCCCTTGCTCCTAAAGCAATCCGGTTTTTAGATCGAGTTCAAAGGGTGGTGCAAAGTAGCTCTCCTGCGGCCAAAGACACAAGCTTTATTTTTAATAGAGTAGGCTTTACTATTAAAAAAAAGGTAGCGACGCAGCTTGTTGTCCATTTACCCGCCGCTCACTTGTAATTCTTGTTAGTTTTTAATTAAAAGAAGGAATTCTTTATTAAAAAAAACTAATAATAATAATATTCAAATGTAAAGAAATTGTCAAAACCCTATTACCTCAAGTGTTTTAAATTTATATTCAATCAATATTGTTGTTAATATTGTTGCTAAGAGCAATCACAATGGCTTAATCCGAACACCTCTGGTGCGAGCTGATAAAGGCAAACTGGACTACCTCCGTTGTAGGAGGTGGTTTTTTTAGAATGGTTTGGTAGAGCGATCCGTCAGTCAGGTGGGTGTAATGGTGGCCCAACATTTTTTTAAATGGACCATTGAAAATAAAAATAATAAAAAAATATATTCATTATTTACCAAGGTTGGTGGTGCTTCAATGTGTTAACCTTAGGCTTTTCACGTTTTTCAAAAAAGTTTTGTTTGGGTGGCAATTATTGTAATTTTCAGATGAAGACCACACCTTATCTAACTTTCTCAAACAGATGAAGACCTCACATATCTCCCTCACCCTCTCTGAATCTCAGTCTCTCTCTACCTATTCTCCATGGAGCGAGGTGGTGTGTAAAGGTGAGTAGATAATGGTGATGTGACACCCGGCAAATTCTGGTTAACAACGTTGTCTAGATTAAAGTCTACCTTAGCGAGTCACGCGTATGTTATACTTAACGAGGGTTAGCTAGATAGCTAGATAGGACATACGTGCATTGTTGTGAGTTTCACTACTCTTTTCTCAAAAGCATGCGTCTCGGGTTTGAGACAACTTACAAAACGTTTTCTAGTCCGGTTTGGGACTACTTTCACATCTCGGGTTATGAGATGCTTTGACTCCTTGTGTGGGTCGGGTTTTGACTCCTTGTGTGAGTTAATATGTGATTACATGATTAGTGAACCTCGGACGTTGGTGAATAATAAACTTATGTGTCTCGATGATATCTGACAAACTTATGTGAAAACCATACGTGATTATGTGAACCTAAACCGAACACGTTAATAAAAATCATTAAAAGTGGAGCATGAGGTTGATTAGGGTCTTAATGCATGGGGTTACACTTGTTACGGTCCGCGATAACAAAAACGTCGATGGATAACGCGTCGGGAGGCGAAACGAAGCAAAAGCGCGCGCCTCGGACCTGTGAGCGGCCGCTCACAGGCTCCGAGCGGCCGCTCGAAACTACCTGACGGGTTTAAACCGCCTCAAACTCATATTTAAACATCCTTGACCCCCATGCAACCCCCATACTCAACCCTAATCGCCCCCTTACTGCCCCACACGAATATTTCACTCCAAAAACTCCTGCTAAGGCTCAAGATCATCAATTGGGAGGCTCCAAGGCGCGCGATTGATTGATTTGAAGAGCTAAGGGTATAACTTATGATTTCTTACGCTCTTACCTTATGTTTTTACTATAAAAATCATATAACAAGTTTGTCCAGGTCTGAAAGTATTTTATAAAAGTTAAAAACATGAGGATTACGAAGATTAAAAGGGTCAAGCACATGGTTATATAATGAATGTTATATGTTTTGCATGATTATGCATGTTCTTGATGTTCTAGACTTCTAGGGTTTGTGAATAATGATGGTTGTGATGTATAATTAGGGTTTTGATCAGATGTGATTCTTACTAAAGTTGTATGATGATTATTAGGTGTTATTGATTGATAATATGCAACTAGGGTTTGATATAATTGATAATATTGCACGATTAGAATCTGGACAGATTCTGAATGTCGACTTGTAGGGTCTGTTTCGTGGCTTGAAAATAATTGGTTTGATCGATTCTTTGCATGATTGTAATGTACAAGGTCTTAGCTTTTCATAATGGGCAAAACCATCGAATTTGGACATCGTTTGAGTCGTTTTTGGAATTTTAATTGATTAGGGGTCATATCAGATTTTCGGATTTGTAAATTGGGGTAAACTTTAAATGGTCATAACTTGAGATTTACAAGGAGTTAGGTTATGAAATTTTTACAGTAGGTCAATACTGGAAAAATAGAGCTTTTCCAAGTCGATTCATCTCGTTTGGATGAATACACAATTTTTAAGAATTTTCCTACTAAACTGACCTGTTGAGGAAATTTTCTGGACATAGCTGTGTTGTACGAATTTTCATAATTTTTTTGTTTGGAATTAAGACAAAAAAAAAATAGGTATTGTCGAGTGAATCCCAAATAAAATTCAGTAACAATTTGGGACTCTAATTCATTCGTTAAGTATTTTAAATAAATTGTTTTTCACAGCGCACAATCTGACCTAAAAACGCAGATTGTGTACGGGGTCTTTAAGTGACTATTTGGAGTTCTATGTGGTATGGAATTGACATGTAACTGAAGTACACTTGTCTGAGACACATACGGAATGTAGAAACCAATTGTAACCAACGTATTCACCAACGGGTCCGTAGGATTTACTTATGCATGTAGAATCACTAGGTGTCACATACACACTTTTGAACATTTAAAACGCCTTGGACAAACGAGTTATATGGTGTAATGATATTACGCCTATACTCACTTAATGACACTGTTATTAGGGTGTCGGTAGCATATATTACTTGCTGTTCGGATTCTTTGCTTGCACGTTAAGGTGAGTTTACGGCCCCTCTTTTAAACTGGTTTCATATTTTCGGGGGAGAAAACATGTGTTAAAACGATTATGTGGTAACTACTGTCATACTATGGGTTTCTATTGTGTACTACACGATCTTTGGAAGTCCCGGGGGAACCATGAATGTGCGGGTTTGCACAACGGGGAAATGTGAATAGCGCTATTGGGAGTGACCAACCCCGCTCGTCGGCTTGGAGGGCCGGGCGAGTGCATATTGTCTCAAACAGGAACAACAGGAACAACTGGTTTACTTTTTCGGGCACAACATCCGGTATGCGTGTTAGTAATGGTTTTCCAATCGTGGTAGTAACAAAACATACGCCTAGCTAGCGTACACTGGTTTTCGATTTGTTATAGTATGGACAGGTTGACTTGGTACTTGGATACAAAACCTGTAAACTCACCAGCATTTTTGTGCTGACGTAAACTTTTACATGTTTTCTCAGGTCGCTAAGGTAGCACAATGGAACTAGGGCGCACGCGTCTGCACGGCGTCTAGTTAGGATTGCATGGTTTTCAAACATTGCATAATTTGGTTTACTTTGGGATTATGTTTAATAATAAGCTTCCGCTGTAACTGAAGATTTAAACCATGTTTTTGAAATTGCATATGTTAATTTAGACTTGTTTATTGTGATCGTTGGTTTGGATCCTGGTTTGTCATGCGCCTCGCGGTAAAACTCCGCAAGTGGATTTTGAGGGTGTGACAGGTGATGTTATAGGGTTTGGTGGTAATGGGATGTGGGTAACAACCCGAGCTCGAGCCTGGCATGTGAAGCTCGTTAGGCTCGTCGAGCCTAGTATAATATTAGTTTTTTTAATATTGAAAAATATTTACCATTCATTTAAAGTTGTTTAGTAAACGAGCCCCGAGCCCGAGCTTCACTTATAGAGCTCACGAGCCTAAATGAACAATTATTTATATTATTTTTATTTAATATATTAACTAATAAATACTAAATGAGCCGAGCCCGAGCCGAGCTCGAGCTTGAGAAATTACAAACGAGCCGAGCTCAAGCTTTGAAAACAAAGCTCGAATTGAGCCGAGCTCGAACTCGAGCTCTTATAACTTAGTCGAGCTCAAGTTCGAGCCTGGTCGAGCTTGGGCTCGGCTCGGCTCGTTTGCACCCCTATTAATTACCAATGGTCTTTTTTTTGTTTGAAAGGCAAATTGCTTTTATTACCACACCCAAATAATTACAAGGATTTCTAATAGCAAGATGCTATTTAGAAAACTTCAGACACAGAGCCAAACACCTGATAACTATTGAATAAATGATTAAATATCGAACGGGCACCATTTTCCCCTATCTTTGTTAACTTTGCTTGATGTATTTGAAATCCAAGTGTAAGATAGAGTCTTGATTCCGCCAAGTAGCTGCTCCAAATTCAGTCTTTTTCCGCAAAAAAAATTATTGTTTCTCCCTTTCCATATTACCTAACAAGTAGTAAGAATGATTGCGTGTAATGCTTTCCATATTACCAATGGTTGACTTGTTACTTAATGCTTGTGTATGGGGAGGATTAAGTGCGAATTATTTTGATTATAGTTTGTTGATAGGGTGTTTTGTGTTAGAATTTTTTTTGTGAGATATGGGACAATTTGACCTTAACATGCCTAACTAAAACGTCAAATATGTGTGAATGTTTGATCTTTATTGTTTTGAATGGAGCACCAGTGGTTAAACCTCATTGTGTCTATTAACTTCAGGATACGAGAGACATGGAGAATCTAAAAGATTGGATGTATAAGCCTAGACGATTACCTGAATTTGAAGCCGGAGTTATTGAATTCCTTAATGCTTCATTTTCTAAAGCAGCAAAAGGATCTCAAATCTTGTGTCCTTGCAAACGATGTATAAACCGTTATTGGTATCGAAGAGATGAAGTATTCGATCACTTAAAAGGACATGGATTTGTAAAAGACTACTATGTATGGGTTTTCCATGGAGAAAGTCCCTCACAAACAAGGATTAATACTGACATATATGATACTGGAGATGGTATGCATGGCAATTTTAATGAATTATTGCATGATAGATTTAGAGATACTATAAAGGAAACAAGCACGGTACAAGGAGGTTCAAGCGAAGACGCCAAAAAGTTCCATAAGTTGGTAGAAGATGGAAAGCAAGAGTTGTTCCCTGGGTGTAAAAGTTTTTCGAAGCTTACTTTCATCATCAGACTTCTTCTCTACAAGACCCTTCATGGACTTAGCAATGTGGCATTTGATGATCTTCTACAACTTTTACAAGAGATGATTCCAGAGGCAAAACTTCCAGCTAATTTTACTCAAGCTAGAAAAATCATAAGGGATTTAGGGCTTGATTATAATAAGATTTCTGCATGTCCTAATGATTGTATGCTTTACTGGAAAGAGGATGAACATAGTGAAGTGTGCCACATTTGCCATACCTCAAAATGGAAACAACCGGACGAGAAACAACAAAACAATCATAATAGTGAACACTCTAATAAATCCTCAAAAGTTCCAGCTAAAGTGGTGTGGCATTTTCCTTTAAAACCAAGGCTACAAAGACTTTTCATGTGTTCAGAAACAGCTAAACACATGACATGGCATGATAAAGGACTTCCTAAAGATGGAAATTTACGACATCCTGCAGATGGACAAAGCTGGAAGGAATTTGATTCTTTATATCCTGATTTTGCAAAGGATGCTAGAAATGTGAGGTTAGCGTTGTCAAGTGATGAATTTAATCCATTTGGAACAATGAGCATTGCTCATAGCACTTGGCCTGTGGTGTTGGTCAATTACAATTTGCCTCCATGGATGACACTAAAACCAGAATACTTTATACTATCTTTGTTAATTCCTGGACCTGAGTCTCCAGGTAATAACATAGATGTTTATTTACAACCTTTAGTTGAGGAGCTTAAAGAATTGTGGATTAGTGGGATAGCGACATACGATAAATCTAAAGATGAGATCTTTACAATGCGTGCATCCTTAATGTGGACACTTAGTGATTTTCCAGGTTATTCAATGTTGTCGGGATATATTTTTATAAAGATGATATTTTTATAGCAACATTGTTCACGATATATTGCACCATTGGCCTTGAATGAAATTGCTAAATTAGCAAAGCATCATCGAGTGACCGCTCCAAAGGTCGTGGATTCAAACACAACAAAAGTGAACCATTCTAAAGCAACGCTTAGCATGGGTGAACTAATTTTACGTAATAAAGGGACAAGTCAAATGGATGTATACAAACAAAATTTGGAAAAGCCTACTTATAATAAACGCGGACCAAAAAAGCGTTTGGTTCTGGTTGATGAGGAGGAGGATGATGATGACGAGGATGATGACATGTTTCAAGGTATCATTTTTGCGATCTTGAAGTTCATCTAATTATTGAATAATAACAAATTTAGTCATACTACCTTTTATATTAATGTACTCCTTTATGCTTTTAAATGTTAATGAAGTAGATATGGAACCATCAGGTTTGGAGGAAGATGGAAATGAGGGGTATGTGCTGAGATCTCAAGGTAAATATGTTTAGTGACTAAGCTGATTTTTTTTTTTTGTAAAATTTATTTATTAATAGTGTTGTATTTAACAATGACAAGGTTATGTTGACCAAAATGATGAATATGATGACATGGACCTCACGACATTTGCAAATAATGAAGTTGAGATACAAGGGGATGATAGCCATGACGATTTGGATGACAGAGATGATGCATTAGTTCAAGATCAATTACATTGCCCCGAATCAGAAAACGCAATAGGTTTGTTATTACTATTATACCATGTTTTTGGATGGATATTGGTTATATATATAATGTATACTTGATTTCAGAAATATCCAAAACCACTAAAAGAGGACCAACAATGTTGCATCTTGTGCACACACGGAAAGAGCGAGAGGTAATTATATGCAACAAATTTGGACAGCCCGTGGGACCAGCAACAAAGGGGAATGATGTAGTCGGAAAATTTTCTCGATTTTTGGGTACAATAGCTCGTAATTATAGTTATGCACCTTTGACCTATAGTTCATGGCATAAGGTACCAAATAAAGATAAAATGTGGGAGTACGTCTTGGTAAGGTATTAAGCAGTTTTAATTTTTATATTTTATTTCTGATATTATATTTCTTTAAACTAAACTATCATCGTATTCATAAAGGAAAAATACGATATACCCTATGCTGCTAAAACTTGGGTGTTAAAGACTATTGGAAGTGCCTATAAGAGAAATAAATGTAGGTTCAAGAAAAAACACTTCTATAAATATAAGGACAACAAAACAAGATTGATGAACCGACCGAAAAACATCCCGGCTGATCATTTCTCACAATTGTTGAGGTTGTGGAGTAATAAAGATGTAGAGGTAATATCCTAGGCAATTTATCTATTACTAGAATTTGTCTTTTAGAGTTTTCTGTTAGTTGATACATTTATGTCAATTTGTATCCAGAAGTGTTCTTTGCGTGCCAAGGAAATTCGCATGTCACAAAAAAATTTGCACACAGCTGGCCCAAAAAGTTTCGCTAGAATTCGTGAAGAGATGGTAATATGTCTTGGTTTTGCTCGTGATTAGTGTTTTTTAATGTTCAAGATTCTGATTTTTTTTATATATGTATATTACCATGAATGCAGAGAAACGATGATCCAAACAAGGAATTACCTAGTTTAGCCGAATTGTTCGAACGTACACGGAAAAGGACTGAAGGGCGTACGTATCATGATACATATGATGACACCGCAACGAAAATTGTAAGTTCTTTCTAGTTTTTAAATGACCATTTTGTATGAAGTATCCCATATGTGTTGACTTTTTAAAGTTAGTTGCTTGTTTTATGGTTCAAATAATTATCATGTATAGTTCCCTTCTTAAATTTAGTAAGTTTTGGTTCATTTAGGTTTCAAAGACGAGGCATACCTATATTAGATAAAGTACTGGAACAAATATTGTTATTAGTTTTGATGAAATAGTGATGTAAGTAGTTAGATGGGAATGTTGATTGTGTTGTCTCTGTTTGTTCTTTTTATGTATGTGAAACGGGTCACTGGTCGTTACTTGTTTTAGTTGGTAAACTACCTGCGTGCGATTCACTTTGTGAATAGCTTTCTTTGTATATAGTTGGAAAAATGCTTTCCTTCGCTTAATGTCATGTTTTAGTGCAGTATGTTTTGATGTCTGTAATGTTAGTGTTTTTTGTTTCTGTTTATGGTTTGGCTGAACTTGTTAAGATGGCTCTTCAAGTGAGAATACTAAAATAACTTCTTATTTCACCCGTCACATGTCACTGATATAAGTAGTACGATATGTTTATTGAAGTGTTTTAGTTTGGAAATTCGTTAGTGCTCTATGTAGTTTATTTGGTATTTGACATGATATTTCTTTCAACAATGGGGGGAAGGGGTGATGTGTAGTTCTTTTAAGTTGTGAATATAAGTTTGCAGACTATTTTAGGTGGTTTGAGGTTTTAGTTTGATACTTGGCTGGACATAAAAAGGAAATAGGTATTAGGTAAGAAAAGAAGTCTGGTTGTGGACTAGTAAGGTGATTACCATAAGATAAACTATTAAACTATCATACAGATACTACATATTCTAAAGTGATTCATCAAGTTTGACTTTGATTTCCGAAAAACTTATTATAAAAACTATTCTGATTAAGTAAAGTGTATTCAATTTTCTTTGATTTTTGAAAAACTTATTATAAAAACTATCTAATAACCAATGACTTTCAGGAATCAGGACATAGGGTTGTTATACTACGAATTGATAACTCAGATATCAAACGTTTACAACTTCGATACTATACTTATTGGCTGCATTTTTTTTAATACATCAACTTGTAATGTTGATTTATTGGTTGCATGTTTTTAATTATTATTATCATTCTCTTTTGAAGGAGCAAATGAAGAATTACAAACCCCCAGAAGGTGGACATGTTTTGATTGATCCTTTTACGGCGGTCATGAACAAGGAGCATGATGGCTACCTTCGACTTTATGGTAGAGGTGTTACTAAAAAAATGATAAAAAAGATGGATCATGGTGAGGAACCATACATGTTTCCAGGTGGGCTTATGGAATCATTTAAAGCAGACATTGAAGTCGAAAAAACACAATTGCTTGAAATGCCAAAAGAAATTGAAGAGGAGCACCAAAGGAAAAAAACCGAGCTAGAAGCCATGCAGAAAGAGAAAAAAAAATGAGCTAGAATCTATGCAGAAAAATATTGACAATCAAAGAGCAAACTTTGAAGCCATGATGCGATGTATTTTGGAAAAGCTACCTAATGGAGTGCTTCAAGATCCTAGAGATGAGTAGGAGGTTTTCATTACTTTTTCTCATTGTAACTAGTAACTCTTTATATTACATTGTTATTTTGAGTTTGGACATGAGTTAAATTATGATATTAAATTTCTATTATAGTTACGTTATTATTGTGTTGGTGTAGTTGAGATACTATTGCATAATATAATAGAAGTTTTAGTACCTCAAACAATTATGTTATAAAGTTGCATTTGACCGGAAAAAAAGGTTGCATTTGTCATAATTAAAATGTTAAAAAATGTTGCATTTGATGTAAAAAAAGGTTGCATAATTATATTAAAATATATAACAAAGGTTGCATTTGAATCTACAAAAGGTTGTATTTGAGTGTATTAAAAGTTGCATTTGAGTATTAGAAAAGTAAAAAAAAAGTTGCATTACCATGTAAAAAATGTTGCATTATAAAAAGGTTGCATTTTCATGGAAAACACAACCTTTTAAAAAGAGTCGCATTATCTAATAAAAAGGTTGCATTAGGTCTAATGCAACTTCACCTAATGGAGCCCTTGATAAAAGGTTGCATTAGGCCTAACGCAACCTTTTCAAGGCCTAATGCAACTATTTGTCATGGTTGCATTAGCTCCATTTTGTTGTAGTGTATTTACCAAGGTTGGTGGTGCTTCAATGTGTTAACCTTAGGCTTTTCACGTTTTTCAAAAAAGTTTTGTTTGGGTGAAAATTATTGTAATTTTCAGATGAAGACCACACCTTATCTAACTTTCTCAAACAGATGAAGACCTCACATATCTCCCTCACCCCTCTCTGAATCTCAGTCTCTCTCTACCTATTCTCCATGGAGTGAGGTGGTGTGTAAAGGTGAGTAGATAATGGTGATGTTATAGGGTTTGGTGGTAATGGGATGTGGGTAACAACCCGATGCGATGAGGGTGTCGTGGATAATAATGTGATGGTGAAAGGGTAGATATTTTTTTTTCTTGGGGTTTAAAGTGGAGAGGGTGAGGTTGAGGGTGGAGGTGAGGCAGGTGGCGTGGAAAGGGTGAAGGTAGAGGTTTTGAGGGCGACAATGGAGAAGGAAAGGCGGTGAGGGTGGTAGAGGATGCAGCCAGAATGATTTGTAGCAATCGAAAGTGAGGTAACCACTGTTCTGTAAAATACTCCAATTTTGACCAAATTTCGCCTTCATTGCACTGATTGATGATTATCAATTTCTAAAGGTCCTCACATGGAAATATAACATTGATACATTTTCAATTCTAACAAAAAAAAAATCTCCATTTGTATGTATAGCTTTTTTTGATAGTTATTGCTTTTCTTTTTTGTCATTTGTTAAAGAAAATTCATTTTAGATGCAATATGTCTGACATGTTTAAAATATAATTGGGGACCTGTCCAAGCTCGAGCTTGACTGCGTGGTGGTGGGGTTTGGGCGGTAGGGGTGGCGGTTGGTGGTGAGGAGTTGGGTTTTGTTTGGTGGGGGTGGGAGTTTTTTGTTTTGTGTGGTGGTGGTTTTGATGGTGGCTTTGGGTTTTGATGAAGGGTAGACTCTGTCGTTCATGTTTTGGATGTTAATTGTTGACGTGGAGGTGGCGGTGACGGTGGTGGTGGGAAGTTTGGAGAGGCAAAACTAAAGAAATTTTCATTTCAGGAAAATATAAATTTATATATACACAGGAGTATATACTAAGAAGTAACGTCGGTGGCTTGCCACCAACAAAAAGTCATAAATGACGTC
The DNA here is from genome assembly GCA_030844895.1 of Ambrosia x helenae. Classification (NCBI taxonomy): domain Eukaryota; kingdom Viridiplantae; phylum Streptophyta; class Magnoliopsida; order Asterales; family Asteraceae; genus Ambrosia; species Ambrosia x helenae. The sequence continues at coordinate 29,656,302 of CM061232.1, forward strand.
GGACGCCGCTATTTCGCGTATCTACGGTTTTGCCTGTCTTTTACTTTGTCTTCTTCGCTTGGGCTTTGACCGGCTCAGGTTGCGACGGTAATTTCGGAGGTTGTGTTTCGGTCATGAGTACCGGCGGGTAAGGAGGCGTGGTCACGTAGTGCTGTGGATCGCGACAAAAGGGATGCTAAACGACTTGAGAGTGAGGACATTGTGACAAGCGTCTTCGACACTGAGAGCCATGGCTAACTCGGTCTAGACCAGAACAATGGTGGCGGTGGTTGAAGAAGTGGTTGCGGTACCCACTATCCCCAGTGGACCGAGTGGCGACTGTAGACGACAACAAGCGGGAGCTAAAACTTGAATACACCAACAGACTCAATGGTCGTTCGGTGTAGAGGTGGTGGTTGTCGGTGCCGGTTTCGCGTCTCATACATGGCGTTTCTTCACATATTTATTCTTGCCGGGTAGATACGTGTTCGTGGGGCAACGCCCGCGGGTCAAATACTAGTTACAACTTTAAATATCAAACTATGATTAAATTTAACCCTCACCCTTTTATTCTCACTGAAACAACTCTATACCAATCTTACATACAAAAAACAATCTCGAACACTCATCTACCGTAAACCCAAACCCGAACCAATCTACTAACACCTAAGGCTTCCAAGGCTATGGGTATTCACCACAATTCTGATATTCTGGTTTTGTGCCTCTACATGGTTCCATTTATCCCCAGTTCCAAAATTTTTGGTGTTATACCTTAACCCGGATCCATGCTACCCAACTACTCGTTCTATGGGTATCGTTCTCAAAACGAGACGGGTTTCAACCCACACGCAACCCCCCCCCATGTTTCACCCCTCCATCAACATGGTTCAATGCACTAGACACCCAATCGTCTGGTACTTCAACATCAACTCCATGTTCAAGCCGGAAAGTAAATGGGAAAAAACTGCCTCCGGGAAGGCGAACGTTTTAATTCATAGATGGCCATCTGAAGAAGAAAAAGCTCTTACACGAGGTTTTCTTCATGTATCAACTAACCCCATAATCGAAAGAAACCAAAAGGCTCAATACTTTTTGGGAACATATCCATTCATAATTTTGAGCAAAAATTGATAATGTTCATGGACGAATGAAGAACAAGTTGAAGTCTCACTAGCATTATATTGCCACACCCAAAAATAATATTTATACCATTAATCGCCACAAAATGAGACAACGATTTTTTGATGATCTAGCCATATATCAACCAGTCCAAAATGGATTGCCATGCTAAATATCATCATCACTTCAGCTACAAAGCATGTCTCACTTTGTGAAAGACGAACCAAGATGGCATGAACCGCTCCCAATGGTATAAAAAAGGTCAAAGACATCGGAATCGGGAACATATTCATCGTCTGCTTTGGGTACAATCGACCTGGATAAAAACCCCTTTTTATATTTTAATTGTTTTAGGGTGAATGTATATTTGTTTCCTTTTTATTAACTACTTGATGTTACAAGATACTAGCTACCGGATAATTACACTCACACTCATTAACTCAAGGGTTTATTGAGCCCCGGATATATGAGTAGTACTACCTGGGGAATCCCTCACACACAGTGAACTCGGGACTAGGGAATCGGGAAACCTTCCAGTGGGGTATGCGGACCTTTGTGGCATGTATTATGCCTTGAGAATCCATAATGGCAGTAAATGGATTTCGTGTCAGGTTTGAGGTGTGGCTTGTACATCACCATTGTTACTTGTATAAACTCACCTACTTGTTTTTGAAATGATAAACTTGTTTCGGGCCTACTTATTTACACACACGAACTCACCAATATAAGTGTTGATAAAAAAAAAAAAACCTTTTTTAGCATGTGTTCATGTACAACTCTTAGACGTAAGGATAATATTTGAAGTTGCGGACTAGAGATTATTTAATTGAGGTTCAATCAAATTGATGGTTAGATATACATCGGTAGAAGCTTACGGTACAAGGATCGCATTCCTTGAAGAATTAGCGATAAGCTTTGGTAGAGACGTGGATCGGCTAGCGGACTCAAAGATTGCTTTGACGAATGCCATGATTCGTTCATGCAATTTTAGTTTATTTTCAGTTGTATTTATATTATTTGGAGACTAGTATTTGTATAAAACATTATGTATGAATACTTGTTGCTTCCGTTATGCAAGTTTGGTAACAATCTGTATTTCGACCGACCCCTCACTGGTCAAGGTGTGACACGAAACGCTACCTTATTGTTTAAAAGTAAATTGTGGTGAATTTTTACGCTTAGGTTGACCGATGTGGAGGTAGCGCCCCCTCCACCTCAGCTTCAAAACACTGTATGCCCCCTCCCTCCTTCCTATTTCCATTTCCTAAGCGTCATTGGGGGATAGGCATAACCAAGGCGATAACTAGCATCAATGTGGGCCCACTTCATTTTGCGTCAATCAGGGTTTTTTTTTCAATTTTTTTTTAATATTTAAAGGGCTTTAATCCATGATATGAGTGTTATTGAATGAAGCCTTATCTACGCGACGTTGAGATGGTTGAACACGCCACATGGCTTTGAAATTCACCTTTAGACAATACAATACAAAACAAAATTCATTTTATGATAAAAGAGTACTTCATTCGGTTATATATCAATTTTTAATGAAATTTTCAATCCTATATTTAGCAATTTGGGAATGTGAGTGTAACAGTACTGTAGCGCAACAGTACACCATTCAAAATTTTTTTGGAAAGCGTGCTTATTGTACGGTACAAGTCTTGATGCATACACTGCTTTGTTTTTTCTTCTCCTTAAACTGAACACCAGTTATCTTCTTCTATGACAAACACCACATCCTCTCAAAACCAAATCCACTCACCTCATATTTTTCTCCAGCTTATCACTCTCCCCCCCCCCCTTTCTCTCTCTCTCTCTCTCTCTCTCTCTCTCTCTCTCTCTCTTGCATCTTTGGCTCTTTGGATGCGTTGTTCTGCTGTTTCTATGGTTTGTGCCTTTCGCTGACAAAGAAACGAACGCCGCCTTGATGTTGCCGGTGGCCGGCTTCAGCTGCCTAGGTGGCATTTTTGTGTCCGGTGTCGTAGCGTGTCCTGTCTGTCTGAAACTTTCAGATTCGGACCTTTGTTTGCCCGATTAGCATCTAACCTGTTTGGGTTTCCATTATCTGAGCCATTTGTTTGAAGCTTTTGGGCATTGATGTTGTTGATGATGATGACGATCGTTTGAGATGTCGTTCTTAAGAAAGAGAAGGATGAGCACAAGTGAGATTCTGCACTCTTATATAAGGTTTTGTGGACTTTTTGGTAGAATTAGTTAATAGGATTATGTTTATTTTCAATGTTCCTTTATCCCATTATTTTCTTTAAAAAATTATGATTGCTATGATATTGTAGTCACTTGGTTTTGGTCTTCATATCTTAATCGACCTTAGCAGGCATTTTCCATTGCAAAGTTTGTAATGGCCAACTGGCGATGTCTTATTAGTATTACCACATTAATGGTCTTATCTTTCACATGATATCAAAGTTGTTTACCTTTGTATGGTTTTCGTTGGAATTTGATTTTAGTTTTTAAGATTGGGCTTTGGGATTAAAGGGGTATATTTGGAAATTACCTACACAACAGCTTCATATTGATTGTGAAATGCTTACAGAAGGAAGTTGGGGTGAGGCGTTTGATGGGCTTGGCATATTCGATGACATTTACTCTGTGCCTGCATTCGCCAACTCTGTAAAGGTGATGTCGCTGTGATCACAAACACTTTGGAAAAGTACCAGGTTCTTTAGTGGATTCCAGTTACAAGATTGATGTTAGATTTGCTTGCGCAGAAACATCAACTTAGATTTATGGTCGTCTCGCCAAAGTTAAAGAGTGATAGTATAGGTAAAAAAAATGTCCACATTACATGTTTGTTTAGAACTATTTTTGCGCGGCAAAGCGCGCACGCGGGTATAATACTAGTTAATATTAATTATTAAAACTTCCTCTCGTTGTCCGTTTGCTTACTCAATACTTGACATCGCCGATCTTCAAGTCTTCCGAAGGTAATGATGTTGAGTGTTCTGTCATTATTGGTGGGATGTATTGTGGTCTTTGGGTATAGTCATATGTTTGACATCCCGTAGTACTAACTACTAACTGGTCGATTTTGTGGTATATTCCCAAATATGTTCCGAACGTATATACACCATTTCTCATGTTGGCGATTGTTTCGTCTAATGAGACACCTATAGATGTGAAGGAGAAGTTTGTGTTGTATGCGCGGATCATAGAAACCATGACGTTGCTCTTGATTAACATAATAACCATGTCGTTGCTTTTGATTAATACAATATTTTTCTTATTGTAATTTTTAACCATAAACTTTTATTGCGTATACAATAACTTTTAAACTAAAAGTCATCATGTATTCTTGTTTGATAATTATTTTGGTTTTGCTAATGACCGAGTCAGTCACGAATGGGACGATGCCTATCTCTTTTATTTGAGTTTGAATATGTTAGTCAATTTTTTATGTATTATTTTTAGTATAAGTTAATAAGTTATTTAATTGTTGTACTTTAAACTAAAAGTCATCATGTATTCTTGTTTGACAATTATTTTGGTTTTCCTAATGACCTAGTCAGTCACCAATGAGATGATGCCTATTTCTTTTATTTGAGTTTGAATATGTTAGTCACATTTTTATGTATTATTTTTAGCATAAGTTAATAAGTTTTTTACAAGCTTTTATAAAATAGTATTACATTATAAATATAAATGCTAGATGTAATAACACTACATTATTGTTTGTCATTTATTACACTACATTATTAAATGCTAAAATGTAGAGGGACAATATTGTAAATGAGAAATTATTTATGCATTAACACTTGTACCAAATATAAAAACAATGTTTTTATGTATTTTAAAATTAAATGAAAATTACTGTCTTACCCATCTATAACCCATTATATAGTAGTAAGTATAGACATAGATATAGATAAACTAATAATTTTACTTATTAACATTAAATATTAATAATAAGATTATAGAATAGCATTGATTCCAGTATCATTTCTCTCTAGTACCAAAATGTTTGATGTTAAGAACAGGTCTCTTACAGTAAGGTTGGCTAGAGATTTCTTGTAAAAACACGTACCTAATTTAGCAGCATCAACGCAAATATAAAAAGATTGGCCCCGTCTAAAAACATCCTCATATCGAACATGTCCCTATGCCACGTAATACAACCTCCATCCTCGGTTCTTTAGTTATATCAGCACTTGCATACCCCATGCACAAGCAGTCCCTCAAGCAAAACCCTTCACATGTTTTTAATCCCATACTCATGTTCACATGTGTTGGTGATGTGTCAGGCACCTTTACACTGGCCATATCAACGAATTCGTCTCCGACCTCGTACAACTGTGTCTCGCCCTTTTTCTTACACCCTTTAAAACCGTCGCTTAGGTACCAGTCCTGTTGTGATTTATATGGATCACAAAGGCCAAAATAACCACAATAGTTATACCCATCACACTGGTCTTTTGGAGCCAACCAAAACCCAATCCACTTACGGTCTGCCTCATGCCAAGCCAACCTCTCAATGGTTCTAGACTCAATAACGACTAGTCTAGAAATAAGGGAAAGGCCGCGCCCATAGAACACGATCACCGCCTCATCGTTGTTGTTTATGTAAGTAACGTTAAAAAGATAATTTGCGTTTATCTTAGGTATACCAATTCATCCATTACCCCTCGACGACCCGGTACGCCAAAGTGTTGTCATGCCTTGAAACGGTAACAACTGAGGTTACCCAACGAGCTCCATTTTATGTGAATAGTCTCCGACACCGGGGTTTCCACGAGACTTCCAATATGTGAAAACCCTGTTCAAACCGGTTTTTTTTATCTATCCCAATCTTCATATTCAGAAGAACTGTATTTGAAGGGTAATCAAAGCTTTGCCATGAATAAACCTCCTTGCTTACGGCTTGAAACAACACCGAATTCCCCGAATACAACAACTGAGCCAAAACAACATCTTTCACTACACTGGAAACATTGGTTGACCAAAAAACACAACTTTGATCTTTTTCGTGAAGGATAAGGTTCCCAGTTTCATTCACTGATAGCCCAAGATTAACCCTCTATTCATCATTGGGAACACCTAGGTCCCCTGAGTGTTGTGTTACTGCTTGATCATAAAAATAAAAATAAATATGTTGCATTTATTACCTTATAAACGGTTGAATTAAACTCTTTATTTGATTTTAATTCTTTAAATTGAAAAATATTCTCATAGAATCTAACATCTCTAGAAAACATAACTTGAATTGATTAAGTTCTAGATTCCACAACTTATACTTCTTTTTTCATGAGAATATCCTATCAATATACATTTTTCAGCATGGCTGCTAATTTTATCAAAGTTATTCAAAACAATACTATAACACAAACACCCAAATACCCCAAGTTTTTCTAAAGAGGGTTTAAATCCATTTATTAACTCATAAGGAGTCTTACCTTTTAACACATAAGAAGGGAACTTGTTAATAAGATGAGATGCAGTTAATACACACTCGGACTAGAATTTCAAAGGTAAACTACTTTGGAATAATAGAGACATTGCAGAATTCAAATAGTGCTTGTGTTTTCTCTCAACAATTTCATTATGTTAAGGAGTGTAAACATAGGAGGTTTGATGTAAAATGCCTAATTTGTTACAAAATATTTTAAACTGATTATTAGTAAACTCTGTACCATTATCAGTTCTAAAAACTTTAACTCTTGTTTTGAACTGATTATTTAAACAAGTTAAGAAATGAATTACATTTTCATAAACCTCTATTTTAGACTTCATAAGATAAACCCAGACAACGCTAGTAAAATCATCTACTATAGTCAGAAATTATTTAAAACCTTCTCTACTTTTGACTTCGTAAGGTCCCTAAACATCCAAATGAACAATATCTCATAATGCGTTAGTTTTTTGTTCACTAATGGCAAAAGCTTCCCTATGCTATTTTGCCTTATGACAAGTCTTACAAGGTTTTTCATTATCAAAAACTTTAATATTTAATTTATTTTTCAACACTTTTATCACAATACCAGAAGGATGCCCTTATGTAGCATGCCACAAATTTGTAAGTTCTATATTAGAATTACTCACAGAAGAAACAACAAAGCACTTACCACATAAATAAAGACCATCATATTGATTACCAGTCACCGGGACTTTCTTTATTAAAGAGCCCTGAATATAACAGTTTGTTTCATCAAAAGATACAGTCAATTTACTATCTTTGGCCAGTTTATGTACAAACAACATATTAACACAGTAATCTGGGACAATAAACACATCAAATAATGTGACTTTATCACTCTGCCTAATGTCTCTTATTTTAGTCACTTTAGCACTTGTACCATTAGGATGATTAACCTTTATATTAAGACCCCTTACATTAATCTGATTTATAAAGTTCTTGTCACTCATTACCATGTGTTGATTTGCCGAAGAGTCACAAATCCATCCCAACAATTTATAACCTTCACTAATACAAGCAAATGAGTAAACAACTTTATATTGACTATTACTACTTATAGAACACCAAAACAATTTATTTCTATCTGCAGCATTGTAGCTAGTAGAAGCATCTTCAGTTCTCTTATTAAGAAGACTAAACAGTTGTGCTACCTACTTAAAAGTTAAAGAATTAGGAGGAGCAGAGTTGTTATTTTCAACAACAATGGAACTAATAATGTTATTGGTGATGACTTTCCTATTTTGACCAGCTCTAGATTTCATCCAGGAAGGATAACCTATGAGCCTAAAACATTTTCCTATACTATGACTTGTCTTGTTACAATGTGTGCATTTAGCATTTTGTTTGACATTCCTAATAGGTTTCCTTTTATTCTCAATAGATTGAATAGATTTAGAGAAAAAAACCAAGAGTTTGACCCTAATCTTTAGCACTAGAACTGTTTGAATTTCTATGACATTCCTCTCTAAAAATCATAGCAAAAGCTTCCTTTACAAAAGCCAATGGTTCTCTTATTAAAAGATTTGTTCTCACTGACTGGCATACATTATCTAGTCCCATAAGAGACTGTGTGAGTTTTATTAGGTGATTAAAATCATTAAATTATTTGGAAGTTTCGCATGCACATGCCGGTAACTGCAGTATCTGATCTAATAGCTTCCACATTACATTAAGTTTATGATAATAATCAGAAACTGACATGCCATCTTGTGAAAAACAATTTATTTTTTTTGATACAGATTAAAAACCACAGAACCATCAAGCTTATTGTAAATTTCTTTTAGTTCCTTTTAAACTTCTGATGGAAGTTTGGAATAAACTTGTCCTAAGTAAAGATCTTCTGAAATAGAATTTAGTATCCAAGTTAAGACAATTAAGTTACACCTATTCCATTGTCTTTCTAACATAGAGTAGTCAGTAGGTTTTTCACAATCTCCATTAATAAATCCTAACTTATTTTTTACTAGTAAAGCCAAGATCATTGCATTTGCCCAAACAGTGTAATTTTCTGTTCCATTGAGTTTGACTGTTATTATGTTTAGATTAGCTAAATCACTAGCGTGTAAGTACACAGGATCACTAGAATCAAATTTGCTAACTAATGTAACCATAGGTAAATCTCCATCAGCCATGATATCAACCACATAAAAACAAACCAACACTAAAAAGAAAATAGCACTCACAAGCACACAAGGATGAAGCTAGGTCAGTGATCCAGATTCCTACTTCGTCACTCAACGGTTCCAGGACATGTCTTGGCACAGGAGTTCTAAACCTAGATCTAACAAGCACCCACAAGCACTCTCAAAAAATAATAAAGGAACCAGTCAAGAACAATACACAAACAGTCAATCAATTGAATATCAAACAAGAACAATGCAACAAAAAAGATGTATACACATAGACGGGGTGTGGCTCTCCCTGTTATTGAACAATCGGGTACCCCTAACCCGGTTAAGATGCCTACAATCAAATAATCGTGATGACAGAAACTAGAAAGAACACAAGAAAGACTTACAAAACCTCCACCCAAGTTAGGGTCTCCTTCCAGCTAGTCAAGGATTGTAACCTTCACTTAAGTTTACGAATCCAAGACGCCGTAGCTCTGATACCATGTCAAAATTTATACCACTTTATTAATCTACTAAACCTTTACACAAAAAAGACTCAAACACAACTTGTTTGACAACCAACCTTTACAAGAACACTTACTAAGACTTCTATACAGATCAACAAACAGATGATTTGTATATCACCAAACAAGATCTAACTCGACAAACAAAGGAACTGATGATAATACAGACCTCTAACCTAGATTTTACGATTATAGTGATAGAGAATGAAACCCTAAGAGAGAGACTAAAAGAGAGTAAAATTTTTGAGAGTTGAGAAAAATAAGAAGACTCTCTTAGACAAGATATAAGCTTATTTATAGATCTACTCTAAAAAGCCACCTAATTAGGAAACTAGACTGGGCTTAGACATAATAAGCCCAGTTCTTGATAATTCAACTGAGCCCAATGAGTCACACTCTTTAGTTAGCCCAAAAACTCAATATATTCAGTGAGCCCAGCAACTTAATGGAAAATAAGTATAAAAGTGAAGTGAGAATATTGACTACCATTTTAACACCTATCTGATTGAAGTGGGTCTTAAAGTTGAAACGGGATGTGAAAGGTGACATAATAAAGCATAAGGCAAGGTTGGTCGTGAAGGGTTACATCCAACAACACGGTGTAGACTTCGATGAAGTATTTGCTCCCGTAGCTAGGGTGGAAACTATACATTAACTGCTTGGGAAGGTTGGAATGTTCACCATTTAGATGTTAATCAGCATTTCTTTATGGTGTATTAGTTGAGGAATTATATGTTCGGCAACCCGAAGGTTTCGTAAAAAAAGGAAAAGAAAATATGGTATATGGACTAGACAATGCCTTGTATGGTTTGAAAGAAGTAACTCGAGCTTGGAACCATAAGTTAGACCAGACTTTGAAAGAATTTGGGTTTGTAAACTACTTATACAAGGCTACTGTGTACAAGTTGGTAAATAAAACTGGATCATTAATTGTGGCAATTTATGTTGATGATCTATTAGCTACAGGAACAAACCAAAATTTGATTAGAGAGTTCACGAGAGAGATGGAATCCTGGTTTGAGAAGACAAACCTTGGACTATTATCATATTATTTGGGTATGGAAGTTAAGCAAGGTGTGCATGGTATAACACTTTCAACAAACAGCTACTTACAAACAACTTCATTCATGATGTTAAATCAAACATAATATGATCCAATTGTTTTACATGCTACTTGATCTTATAAGGTTTTTGTTTCAAGAGAAAAGAGATAAACTAACTACGAGATGTTATGAAGTTATCGAGCATGAGGGATGGTGATGGTGTCATCATCAACGGAACCTATACCACCATGAGCTGATGTTGATGGTAGGTCCCTGCCATAATTCATTTGTCTAAAGATGAATGCGGGTAGATTTGGAGAAGGGAGAACTGTGTTATGTTTACTCAACATAAAAGCTACGTCTGCCATTGTAGGTCGATCACTAGCCAATTCTTGAACACACAAGATCCCAACATGGATACATAAAAGAACTTCATGGGCATCGAATGATTCTCCTAACGAGGAGTCGGCTATTGTCAAAGCTTTATCTTGTTTCCAAAAATCCCAAACCTAAAAACCACGTTGATTATGATAATTGTGTTTAGCGGGGTGAATAAACAACAAAGTTAAAATAAAATATGACTAAAACTTAGTTACTTACATGCCCGATCAAATTAAGGGAGCTTTCCTTGTAGAAGCTGGTATTTTTCCTACCACTAATTATCTCCAGAACCAGAATTCCGAAGCTGAAAACATCAGATTTTATTGAAAACAGGCCATTCATTGCATATTCTGGAGACATATAGCCACTACAATCACGTAATTTGATCATTATATCAATGAAACAAATTAAAGCAGTAATTTGATCGTTATATCAATGAAACAAATTAAAGCAGACACATACTATGTTCCGACAACTCTACGTGTTTTGGCTTCGTCTTCATCCCCTCCAAAGATTTTTGCCAATCCGAAATCAGAAATTTTAGGGTTTAAATTAGAATCTAGCAAAACATTGCTTGCTTTTAGATCCCTATGGATGATCTTCAACCTAGAATCATGATGAAGATACAACATCCGCGGACAATCCCTTGAATGATCTGGAAACGTTTCTTCCAATCTAAAAGATATGCCTTTTCTTTATCTGGGATCGATATATATATATATATATATATATATATATATATATATATATATATATATATATATATATATTAAAAATATTTCAGAATTCGTGTGATGTAATATCAGTAAATTAGCAAGCTAGATTTTGAAAACTTAAATGTAGGATAAAGAACAAACCAAAGATGTAAGAGTCCAAGCCTTTGTTTGGTAAATATTCATAAATTAACATCTTTTCTTCCTTACAGAAACAATATCCCAAAAGCCGGACTAAATTCTTGTGTTGAAGTTTCGCTATCAGTGTTACTTCATTCTTGAATTCTTGCATCCCTTGACTTGAGCTTTGAGATAATCTTTTGACAGCAATTTCTTGTCCATTTAATATCTTACCCTAAGTAATTTATACTTTATTAGTAAGTAACAATTATATATGAATGTGATGGCAATGATCATTGCCAAGATTGACTAGACACTACCTTATAAACCGAGCCGAATCCACCTTCTCCAAGCTTGTTTGATGCTGCAAAATTCTCTGTTGCCGCAACTACTTGGCTCAAATCAAACACATCTAAGTCTACATTTTTGCCAATATCCTTCTCCGTGAATGTCCTTTCCAAGGTTTTCAAAGTATTCGTGGAACTGAACCCAGTTTCGCCTTCATTTCGTTTGTTTGTATCATACAATTTCGCTGTAGTGAAAACTTATTCATAATGTTTTTCGGTGAGTTAATTCAAATGTCATCTTGGAGCATAAGTCCAACCCTAAACCATGATTGTGGAATGACCCAATCAATAACTCAAACCAGAAAATCTAGCCAGTTGGTTTGTGGAGTTTTAGGCGTAGTATTATTTGATCCCAATTTTCTCAATCTTTCAACTCATTTTTTATACACTACAACATCATTCACAAGCTTTGAATTATGATGTATTCGAATAATTTGATGTCAAAGTATTGAATTAAATGCTATAAACTAAAATAATAGGAACTAAATGATTTTGTTCGGTTTCGTTGTCACTACTTCCAAATGACTAGTTTGTGGTTTCAGCACAACTGAATCTTACTAAACGAACAATGGTGGGTTCTAGCCAAAACTGAATCAAATAATAATGGAAACTAGAAATACGTACCTTTATTTTTCCTAACGTAACAACAAAGGAAGGTAAACAAAAGAAACCCTACTCCAATCATTGGCATCCCGATGACCAGAAATCGGTTTCTATGCGACCTATTTTGCCCATTTGATGAGTATTTTGCTGAAATACAATAGGAAGCACGTTAAATTTTAGTTTTTATTTTCAGCTTTAATTTTAGCTTATATTAATTATTAACGTTACCTTTAGACTAAAATTGACTAAAATTGTGTCATGTTTTTGTTTCCTTTTAAATACAAGGGTAAGACTAACGTAAAAAGTAACTTATGGTGAAAAGCGTAAAAAATAATAAAGGGTTGATACATATCCTTAGCAAAAAGGGGTATTATTGTCCATTACAATAATTGTTGACTTTTTTCAACTTTCACCCTATTTTTAAAACGACCATAACTTTTTTTATACGACATTATTATTATTTTTTTAAATTACACTATAAAAATAATAAGCTTTTTATCATCTTTCATTTGCATACCCTATTGCCATAGTTTTTTTTGTAAATCGCTGGGTTAATTTATAACTTGTTTTTTTGTTGAAGGGTGTACTTGCGTTTGAAAGTCAATGACTAAATGAAATAATAATATGAATTATATATTACAAAGGCACGCAAATGAACAAAGTATTAAAGTGTCAGTGCTTTGGCTAGAAAGTGGGTCCCAGATCCACTCCATAACAGTTCAATTCAACTACATAAACTCATATATGTAAATTACAAAAAGAGAGCTCTGCAACCTTTCGTATACGTCTATTTTATTTCTTTTAACAACTCAACTCAAAGACCCGGGTTTTGATAAAAACGCAAGTTATACCTGATAAAATGCAGGTTTGGTTACACCTGATAAAAAAGATACAAGTTATATCTGACAAAAAACGCAAGTTATATATATATATATATATATATATATATATATATATATGATTAAACGTAAGTTATAACTGCTAAAACGCAAGTATATACCTGATAAAAAAAGATGTTAGTTATATCTGATAAAAAAACACAAGTTATACATGATAAAACGCAAGTTATATATAATTAAACGCAAGTTATACCTGCTAAAACGCAAGTTATACTTGATAAAAAAGATGTTAGTTATATCCGACGAAAAACGCAAATTGTATCATGATAAAACGCAAGTTATCAACTCAGCAATTTAAAAAAAAAAAAAAAACATAGCAATATAGTATGCAAATGAAAGAGGATAAAAAGCTTGTTTTTTTTAGAAAAATAATGTCGTATGAAAAAAGTTATGGACGTTTAAAAATGCGGGTGGAACTCAACAATTGTGAGTTATACCTATTTTGTTTTTCTCCTTCTATTTTAGAAACTCAACGTATATTTTTTCCATTTTAATTTCATCCATTAATTTATTTTGATTAAATGTTATCTTTTTAATCAATAGTAAATGCTATTGATTTGGAATAATAGTTGTTAAATAAACAAACAAATATTACCTTGACTTTTTAACACCACAGAAAAGTATTGGATTTTTTGAACAAATAAACTAATAATTTTACTTATTAAAATTAAATATTAATAATCAGATTATACAACAGCATTGATTCCAGTATCATATCTATCTGGTACCAAAACGTTTGATGTTAAAAAAAGATCTCTTACAGTAAGGTTGAGATTTCTTGAAAAAACATGTACCTAATTCAGCTGCATCAACCCGGATATAAAAAGATTGGCCCCTGTCGGAAAACATCCTCATATCGAACATATCCCTATGCCACGTAATACAACCTCCATCCTCGGTATCTTTAGTAATATCAGCACTTGCATACCCCATGCACGAGCAATCCCTCAAGCAAAACCCTGCGCATTCTTTTAATCCCATACTCATGTTCACATGTGCTGTGGATGTGTCAGGCACCTTTACACTGGCCATCTCAACGAATCCATCTCCAACCTCGCATAACCGTGTCTCGCCCTTTTTCTTGCACCCTTTAGAACCATCCCTTAGGTACCAGTCTTGTTGTGATTGTGGTTCATATCCAGGAAGGCAACCACACTCAAAAGTGTCGGATTTATATGGATCACAAAGGCCAAAAGAACCACAATGGTTATAACCATCACACTGGTCTTTTGGAGCCGACCAGAACCCAATCCATTTATGGTCTGCCTCATGCCAAGCCAGCCTCTCAATGGTTCTAGACTCAGTAACGACTAGTCTAGAAATAATGGAAAGGCCACGCACATAGAACACGATCACTGCCTCATCGTTGTTGTTTATGTAAGTAACATTAAAAAGATAATTTGTGTTTATCTCAGGTATACCAGTCCATCCATTACCCCTCCATGACCCGGTACGCCAAATTTTTGTCATGCCTTGAAACAGGAACAACTGAGGTGACCCAACGAGCTCCATTTTATGTGAATAGTCCCCGACACCAGGATTCCCACTAGACTTCCATGACGTGAAAACCCTGTTCAAACCGGTTTTCTTATCAATCCCAATCTTCATACCCGGAAGAACCGTATTTGAAGGGTAATCAAAGCTTTGCCATGAATAAACCTCCTTGTTTAGGCCTTGAAACAACACCAAATTCCCTGAATCCAACAACTGAGCCGAAACAACATCCTTCACCACTCCGGAAACATTGGTTGACCAAAAAACATAACTTTGATCTTTTTCGTGAAGGATAAGGTTCCCGGTTTGATCCACAGATAGGATACCGGACGAGTTTGTGATGGGACGGTCTCTATTGGCAACCCAAACTACAGTTTGCTCCGAAACCTTGTTATACCAAATACCAACATATCTATTGGTGGAGTTTGCGGGGCTAAAGAATCCAAGAGCAAAGTTTTCTCCATTAGAGACCAAAATATCCCCATCTTTAACGGGTTGAGTAACTTTGATGGTGTCAATACAAGTACAAAACCGAAAAATTAGAAAGACTAGCACAGATAGTAGAATGCCTCTTTCTTGGTACATGTTCACTGTGATCGGGTCCTTTTTTTTGTCTGTTTGATATTAAAAAGAAACAGTCTTAAATATTAAAGAAAATAGATAATTCTATGGACTTTAATGTGTTTCAAAAAATAGTTAAAACAAACATAATAATAAATTCTCACCTAGAATCTCATGGCCAAAATTGAAATTGCAATATACAACAATTTTCAATCGTTTTCATTTAACAAAAAAAAAAAAAAAAAAAAAAAAAAAAAAAAACAAAAAAACAAACTTTTTTTAAGATGAAACTAGTTGGATAAAATCACGCGCGTTGCGCGTTTTACAATCGAAATTTAGATGAGGTGTTGATCAATCAATGAATTATACAATCGAGATTCCATTTTGGTCGTAAGGTAACACATGAAATTTGTAACGAAATTACATAATATTATGTTATTTATATTAATAGTATATAATATAATAAAGTTTTTGAATAAAATAATAATGAAATTACATAATATTATGTTATTTATATTAATAGTATATAATCATAGTTGCAAAAGTCGTCCGAGTTGACCGATTACTCACCGAGTACTCGCTAGGGTGGGTCACCGAGTATAGCCGAGTTGGCCGAATATTCCGAGTACTCCATGCATAGGCCGATTCGACCCCCGAGTACTCGCCCTAATAGACCGAGTACTCGTAACTCCCCAGTTGACCGAGTTGGTAGCGCCTAGCGAGTTCTGCAATCATATATATAATATAATAAAGTTTTTGAATAAAATAATAATATAGTTAAAAAAAGTTTTTAAATAAAATAATATGAATACTCACCGAGTACTCGCTATTGGGTGGGTCACCGAGTATAGCCGAGTTGGCCGAATATTCTGAGTACTCCACGCATAGGCCGATTCGACACCCGAGTACTCGCCCTAATAGACCGAGTACTCGTAACTCCCCAGTTGACCGAGTTGGTAGCGCCTAGCGAGTTCTGCAATCATGTATATAATATAATAAAGTTTTTGAATAAAATAATAATATAGTTAAAAAAAGTTTTTAAATAAAATAATATGAATAAAATAATAATATAGTTAAAAAAAGTTTTTGAATAAAATAATATAAATAAAATAATATATAGTTACTATTATTTTAAGTTACTATTCATTAAGTTTGTTTGTTAATATTATTTAATTAATTCACAGAAGCAAACGGGACTGCCTGCTAAACATACTAAAATTACATTACATCTAAATTACACCATTTGGACTAAATGATTGACTTGTTTTTCGATCACAGGAATCCAAGTGACTTGTATCTTCAATGACTTATGCAATCATGACCTCCTTATTTGAGAAACATTTCCCTTTTGTCGTCTTTCACATACTCCACCATGTAACTATATATCACAATCTCATGAAAGACTTCCTTCTCTATGTTGGGTTTCTAGAGGGATAGAGACCTTGGGCCCGGTGTGGGCCCAATGTTAGGTTTATGTGGCAAAATTTGAAAATATGAAAACTTTACTATTGTATTGCTATTCATTAGGTTGAAATATTAATGTAGTATAATTGTAATACTATGACAACCCTAGTTGGAGCTCATGGACGTAAGCCCCACCGGATCGAACTATGTAAATTCTTGTGTCACGTACTTATTATTTTCTCATTTGTGTGTTTATACTATAATTGTAATACTAAGAAAACCCTAGTTGGAGCACATGGATTTAAGCCCCACCGGACCGAACTATGTAAATTCTTGTGTCACGTATAGACTTGGCAATTTCAACCCATCTAGTTGATTTTGGGTTTAAAATTTGCCCTTGTAGATTAAAATGGGTTTAGTATAATTTTCAAGGGGGTTACGATGGGTAATTTAAATTGTAGGAAATAAGTAAGTGGGTCAGGATGAGTATGTCAAAAAAATCAAATGGGTCAGGATGGGTATTTCTAGATAACCATATACAAATCTAAATTAAAACTCACCCAACACCAAAAGCGTTGATGCCTCATATAAATCAATGTCATTAAAAACAAAAAAAATTATATCTTTTGCATTTGTTGATCACCCCAGTCGGTTCGAAACCGTTCGGGTCGTTAACAGACGACAATGTCGAAACAACACGGGTCCTTAACGAGACCAATCTCATCGAAACGGTTCGAGTTGTTAGCGGGCTTGATCGAGTCCAAATGATCTGTTCGTTAACCGGCCCGGTCAGGTCGAAACAGTCCGTGTTGCTAACGGGATCGGTCAGGCTGAAACGGTCTAGGTCGCTAATGGCCCGGTCAGGTCGAAACAGTATGGATCGCTACGGGACGGATCAGGTTGAAACGGTATGGGTCGTTACTGGCCCAGTCGGGTCGAAACGGTCCAGGTCGCTACCGAGCCCGGCCGGGTCAAAACGGTCCTGGGCGCTATGGGACGGGTCAGGTTGAAACGGTCTGGGTCGTTCCCGGGCCGGGTCGGGTCGAAACGATCCGGGTCGCTAGCGGGCCCGGGCGGGTTGAAATAGTCCGGGTCGCTACGGGACGGCTCAGGTTGAAACGGTATGGGTCGTTACCGGGCCCAATCGGGTCGAAACGGCCCGGGTCGCTACCGGGCCCGGCGGGGTTGAAACGGTCCGGGTCAGGTTGAAACGGTCGGGTCGTTACCGGGCCCGGTTGGATCGAAACGGTCTGGGTCACTACCGGGCCCGGCCGGGTTGAAACGGTTTGGGTCGTTACCACCCCCGGTCGGGTCGAAATAGTCCGAGTCGCTACCGGGCCCGGCCTGGTCGCTACGGGACGGATTAGGTTGAAACGGTCTGGGTTGTTACCGGGCCCAGTCGGGCCAAAACGGTACGGGTTGCAACGGGACGGGTCAGGTTGAAACGGTCTAAGTCGTTAGCGAGCCCGTCGGGTTGAAACGGTCCAAGTCGCTGCCGGGCCCGGCCGGGTCGAAATGGCCCGTGTCGCTACGGGACGGATCAGGTTGAAACGATCCAGGTCACTACCGGGCCCGGCGGGTTTAAACGGTTCCGCTCGCTAACGGTCCCGATCGGGTCGAAACGGCCCGCGCCCTTACTGGGCCTGTTCGGGACGAAACTTTCCAGGTCGTTGACGAGCCCGATCGGTTCTAAACGGCCCGGGTCGTTGACGGGTCGGGGGGTCGAAACGGTCTAGGTCGTTAACGGTCTGGTCGTGTCGAAACGGTCCGGGTCGGTAACGGGCCCTAGTCGGGTCAAATGGTTCGGGTCGGTAACGCGCCCAGTCGTTGACGAGCCCGATCGGGTCGAAACAGTCCGGATCACCAACGTGCTCGGTCGGGTCGAAACGATTCCGGTCGCTAACGGGCCCGACTGGGTCGAAACGATTCCGGTCGCTAACGGGCCCGACCGGGTCGAAATGGTCCTGTTCGCTAACGGGTCCGGTCAGGTCGAAACAGTTCGGATCGCTACCGGGCCCGACCGGGTCGTAATTGTCCGAATTGTTAACCAGCCCGATAGGGTCAACCTGTAAATATGTAAATAGTAGAATAGAGGTTTTATGTTCTTATCTTTTGTTTATATAGAAACAAAGTTTTGTGCTCTATTAAAAAACATACAGAAACTACACAACTCATATGTCTGAAAATTCACACCTAACAACCGACAAATTTCAAGATTTTTCTGCCCTTCAGGCTCTTGCTTCAGGTACTTTTTTCAGGTGCTTGGCTAACCCTGGCAGTACAATCTGCTTAGACTGTTGTACCCTAGAAAACAAACAGGTTTACTTGGGTGTCCCGAATTCTATATATATTAAACGATTAGCTAATTTGAACAGTAGGATTATTATTTTTTTATTTCTGTTTCTATCAAAGTAAAAGATTTGAAACCGCTCTATGCTAGAATGACCCACTGGTATATTTGTAATTATTTTGCTTTTTAGGCCTTTTTAACACAAATCTGCCCCTCCACCTGTTGTACACCATCTAAGCACACGTCTTTCTTTGATCCCATCTCAAACCACATACACATTTTAAACCTCTCTCTCATCTTAGAAACCATTAAGAGCTATGTAGTGAGAGGATGGTTACCACCACCAAATCGCCCCGCCACAACCACTACGTAACCTCCGTTTTAACGTCTGATCTTTGTACTTCTCCTCCACCTACAAAAGACTGAGAAAGAGAGAGACATAGAGCGTTAAGAGAAAGGACAAAATCCGCGTCTCCGGCTACCGACCCACCACGTGTGCTCGGGTCACACCCACAGAACAAACCCCTGATCCCGAGGTTCTTTGCCGGCAAAGCACCACCGCCATAACTACCACCACCATCTGGATTTGTTTTCTATCTCTTTGAATCCTATGAATAACAGATAACAGATATTGCGGCTGCTGTCGCTGATGAAAACTTACCACATACCGAAAATACTTGCTTCAATTCACCCACCTAAAGTTTATCTACAACTACAGATTTTGTGTTTTGGAGTGTAATAGCGTATGCATCATAGTCAAATTTCATTTGATGTAGATAGAAAAAGAGGTAGGTGGCATTGGTGGAAAGTTGCGTCTGACATGTTGCAAATAAAATGTGATGTCCCGCATAAATATTATTGAATTAAATAACACAAACTATATTATTAGTCTATGGTGTTCGTAATCAATTCATATAAAGGCTTTAGACTAAGCGGAGTGGGGGCGGGAAAGGGGCGGGAGAGGGGGGGAACACCGCCGCCGGTAGGGGCGGGAGTGGGGCGGGGGGGTTTCACCGGCGTAGAGGGGGGGGGGGAAGAATAGGACACTTGGCATGTTTTTATTGGGGGGCTTTATTTCAAACGGTTACTTAAAAAAAAATTAAATTCAAACGGTAACATAACGGTCCAAAATATATATATATATATATATATATATATATATATATATATATATATATAAATTACCCCCATTTCACTACAAAACACCCACTTTAACCAAATTTTATACACTTTTCAACCAAATTTTATACACTTTTCATCCAAATTATATACACTTCCTCAACCAAAAATGAACCCATACAACCGAGGCTTCGACCCGAACAACCCATACGCGTACGTCCCAAACCCGAATACACCACCTGTTCGCCCGATCCCAAACCGTCCACCCCATCCTTCACCTTGTCCCGACTACGCGGGTTATGCGGGTTTTATTAGTGGGCAAATTTATCCTAATTTCCCATTCAACGATTCTCTCGCTCCTTCACAACTTCCTTTAACGCAAACCGTACCCGAAACACAACCCCAAAATGTTGCGGGATCATCTTCGGGTAAAAACCCCCATGCAAGAAGAAGTCACAGGAGAAAGACGGCGGAGGAGAAAGCGTTAGCCGCCGCTAACCGCCAACCAATTAAGTGGACACCCGAAGAAGAGGTTGCTTTAACGAAAGCGTGGATAAGCGAGTCCGAAAAAGAGCAAGGTATTTCTAATAAATTTTTTTAACATGATTTCTAATAAATTTTTTTAACATGATTTCTAATAAATTTTTTTAACATGATTTCTAATATTGCTAATATTTTTTTTTGTAGGAACTAGTCGCCATAAAATCGACTTTTGGATCGACATAAACAACGCGTTCCATGGGTTGATGGGACGAGAGTTCTATCGAGCAAACGATAGTCTCTCGTCCAAGTGGACAGAGATAAACATGGCAATGAACTCGTTTCAACCGCATTATTATTACGCAAGAAACAATCCAAAAAGCGGTGAAACGGACACCGACAGCCTAAACCGGTCGCTTTTAGCGTTTCGTAACGAAACCGGTCTCGAATTCAAGTTTCTTCATTGTTGGGAAATCGCCAAGAACCATTCAAAATGGGCGTACGTCCCCACTGCAAGCAATCCGCAAAAAGGTCGAAAACAAATTCGTCAAGAAACCGTCAAACTGATCCTGAAAACGTAGAAGCCGTTAATTTGGATGAAGACGAGTTTGAAGAGGAATTGAGTCGCCCACCCGGTCGAGATAAGTCAAAAAAGAGGGCGCAAAAATCTATGCTTCGGGTTCGGGTTCTGGATCAACCGCGCCTACAGCGCTGACTTGCAAGATTTAAATGCCACCATGATTCAGTTTAATACGATTCAAGAAAAAATTCTCGAGGAGAAAAAAAATATTCGCGAAGCGTTTGAAAAAAAGTTGACTATGAAAGAGCGAAAATTGTCTATCAAAGAGCAGCGCGAAAAACGCGAGGATATGAAATTTCTCGCCATGAACACCGATCATCTTCAAGGGCCGGAGTTAGAGATGACGCTTCAAATGAAGCGTGATATTATGGAAAAATATAATATTAACTGATTTGTTATTTTCTAATTTTTTTCGGTTTTTTTTTATGTTTTTTATTTTTCTAGGTTTTTAATTTTTGTATTTTTCTAGGTTTTTATTAATTAAAATTATTTATTATTTATTATTATTATTATTATGTTTTTAATATATGAAGTAAAAAAAAAAAGAAAAATAAATTCCACATGTCACTTCCCTCCCCCCCTCTCTTCCCCCCTTCCACTCCCCACAATTATTTTCCCCCCTCAAGGGTCCCACAAGTACCACATGGCGTTTCATCCCCCTCTTCCCCCCACCACTCCTTATAGTCTTATAACAATTTAATTGTTGAAGGCTATAAAACCTTTCCCGTTAGTAGGGCTGTTCACGAGCCGAGCCGAACCGAGCGGACCTTTGCTCGTGCTTGACTCATTTACAAACCGAACCGAGTCGATCGGCTCGTTTACAATAAATCCGGAAACCGAGCGAGCATTGTTCGAGCGCACATTTTTTCGAGCGAGCGACGAGCGCCGAGTGTTTTCGGATAGCCATAAATTTGGGATGTTTCCTTTAATATTCTCGCTGCCTAGTGGTGACTGAGGTTCGACCGTTCGAGAATGAGGCTCTAGTTGAGGCCAGTGAGGTGATGAGCATACTACAAATAACAATTGTCACGTTGTGGCGTAGGTTGATAGCTGGAGATGATGGATGGTGGACCACTAATGTGAATATGAAGTCAAACATGTTTTTTCACGACTTAGGGTTTTACAATTAAACTTAGCGTTAAGTTATCATTGTGTTGACTGGGCCAATAACTATAAATATAATTGTATATATGCATATATTAAGCCAAACCCAATAGAGTGACATGTATAAAACTATAAATATAAATGCAATTAATGTGTGTGTATATATATATATATATATAATAAATTAATAAAAATTATATCGAGCCGAACCGAGCCGAGCAGACCTTTGCTCGTGCTTGGCTCGTTTACAAACCGAACCGAGCCGATCGGCTCGTTTACAACCGAGCAGAAAATCAAGCGAGCAATTTTCGAGCAAATTCCGAACGAGCGCCGAGCGCCGAGCGTTTTGAACAGCCCTACCCGTTAGACTAAATCAAAATTTAATGTAACTTTCATACCTTTACCTTTTCAGTATGTATACTTCTATACCTTTTAATTTAACACTAACGTATGCATATTGATGAACCCGACTACTTATGAGCAAATAACACCGTCGTTGGTATTATATCATTATCAAAAATGGTATACGTCACTGCTAATGACCAAAGTCTTGACACGAGCACACTCCCGGCGCAAAGCGCCGGAGTCAAAACCACTAGTTCTATTTAAAGGAACCTCTATTGAACAGGAATCGTCAACCGTCTCAATCTTTTCTTTTGTTTATTTTGCTGTAATTTTCACTACTAGAATACTAGAAAACTGTTTTTTTTTTTTTTTTTTTTTACGCATTGTATTGTAATTTTCACTACATAGAAAACACGTGTTTCAGTTTTGTTTATATGTGGTTCTTTCCTTTTGTAATATGTACTAGGTTAGAGTCCCGTGGGGACCCACGGTTCACCCCAAAGCAAAATGAAAAAAAAAAAGTAGGAAAATAAGAATTGTATTATGCAATTTGTTTTGGTTACTAAATGTTTGATATTGCAATATGTATAAATTTTGATGTTAAATGCAAAATGTCATCTAACAGTTTAATGTAACGAAATGATGGATATATTGAGTAAGTAAAGTTTAATTTGACGACTGCAAACTACATAGCATACTATCACAATATCACACATTACATTATTTGGTTAATATCTATATTCTAATCATAACTAAGCTTAAGCATAGAACACTTATCATTCAGTTGGGGCTTAATGAACTTCAACCAATATCACAGATTACATCATTTGGGTAAAATCTATATTCTAATCATAACTAAGCTTAAGCATAGAACACTTATCATTTAGTTGGGGCTTAACGAACTTCAACCAATGGTCTATTTTCATTACTTCAATCAAAATCTTCCAAGTCTTGCTCATTGATAGCTGATTTTTCACCTTCGAAGTTGTTATCATTGTCATCACAATCCTCGGAGTGCAGCTCATTTACAATAATTTATGAAAACCTCCACCATTGTATTCCATATTTGTGTTCTACATAAAATATAGTTGTTGTAAAGATATGGATACGGTGATAAGTAAATCAAGAAACAATCCTTAACCCACTTACTTGAATGGGTAGCTTAAATTTTACATGTTATCTCCAATGGTTCAAACCGATTACATAGCTAAAAAACAACTAATAAGAAAATGGGTCTAATGTCACATGTTGTAACATAAATTTCCTATATTTTATTAAAAAATAGACACCAAAAGGATCAACCACAAACCTATTTGAACATGTAGCCAAAAGGACTCATTGTACACACACTTTAGGAAACTTTTGACATGTTACAAAATGCCGCCAAAAAAACGTCATTATTTAAACTGTGTAAATATAGTACTTAACAATTAAAAATCTTAATAAATAACATCAAAATCATAATCAATCATTTAAATCAATGACATTAAAATAATTCGCGTCTGAAATTGCTTTACCCATTATATACAAATTATTATTGACATCTTAAAATTAGCACACTTATTGAAATCAAGATGATGATTATCGTTTAGTGACAATTGATTAACAGAAAGTAGTAATATCAAAATGTGTAACTAATTATAAACTCCATCTTTATGAATCATTTTTACGAATATATTACTAATTACTAATTATTACTAATACTAACTAATACTAATACTAATATTACGTACAGAAATTATTTCTCAAGTCGCTAGGTTTGTTATTTGCATATTCAACATTTTTGTTTACAATATTCTTATTTTATAATTAGTTACCCATTCTAAATTTTCTATATATAATGCTTTTATAAAGGTTTATTGTGATTGGATGGCCTGTTTTGCTTTAATCAGAATATACTTCCATTGGCGAATATTGTGTCTTCAAATAATGTACAATCCAGGACAAAATGTTTGTTATGAATTATTATTGGTCTAGTCTTTATGAATTATTATTGGTCTTGTCTGCAATTAATAGGATTTATTCATTTTCAATGTTATTTATTATGAGTTTTAATGACATTAATAATAATTGACTGAATTTAAGGTTATATATTACGATTTTTAAGATCATTTATTTATTATTACTTTTTTTCGAATGTATTTTTAATAAGATCTAATCATTTTTAATGTATTTTTAGTATGTTAGAATTAAAGTTATTTATTGACATTAATAATAATTGACCGAATTGAATGTTATTTATTACAATTTTTTAATCTCATTTACTTATATTAATATTACTACGAAATTATGTTCAATCTATCTTTATGAAAGTATATTTGATATTATTTATATTACTTTTCGTTCAAATTATTATTGATCTTGCCTGCAATTAATAGGATTTATTCATTTTTAATGATATTTATTATGAGTTTTAATTACATTAATAATAATTGACCGAATTTAATGTTATATATTACGATTTTTAAGCTCATTTATTTATTATCGACCGAATTAACCGAATTAATTTAAGAATATATTACTAATACTAATATTATGATTTTTAATTTTAATCTTATTTATTTCTTATTGACCGAATTAAATTACGAATATTTTACTAATAGTAAAACTAATATTACGATTTTTAAATTTAATGTCATTTATATCTTATTGAACGAATTAACATTTTCTAATACTCTTTTTACGAATATATTGCTAATACAAATTGACATTAATAATAATTGACCAAATTGAATGTTATTTATTAGGATTTTTTTAATCTCATTTATTTATAATAATATTACTACGAAATTTTGTTTAATATGTCTTTATGAATTATTATTGGTTTTGACTGCAATTCAAAGAATTTATTCATTTTAATGTTATTTATTATGAGTTTTAATGACATTAATAATAATTGACCGAATTTAATGTTATATTACGATTTTTAAGATCATTTATTTATTATTGACTAAATTAAATTACGAATATATTACTAATACTAAAACTAATATTAAGATTTTTAATTTTAATCCCTTTTATATTTTATTGACCGAATTAAAATTTTCTATTACTATTTTTATGAATATATTACTAATACTAATTGACATTAATAATAATTGACCGAATTGAATATTATTTATTATGATTTTTTAATCTTATTTATTTATATTAATATTACTACAAAATTATGTTTAATCTATCTTTATGAATTATTATTGGTTGCCTGCAATTAATAGGATTTATTCATTTTTAATGTTATTTATTATGAGTTTTAATGACATTAATAATAATTGACCGAATTTAATGTTATATATTACGATTTTTAAGATCATTTATTTATTATTACTTGTTTTTTGAATTTATGTTTAATAAGATTTAATCATTTTTAATGTATTTTTAGTATGTTAGAATTAATATTATTTATTGACATTAATAATAATTGACCGAATTGAATGTTATTTATTACAATTTTTAATCTCATTTATTTATATTAATATTACTACGAAATTATGTTCAATCTATATTTATGAAAGTATATTTAATATTATTTATATTACTGTTCGTTCAAATTATTATTAGTCTTGCCTGCAATTAATAGGATTTATTTATTTTTTAATAATATTTTATTATGAGTTTTAATGACATTAATAATAATTGACCGAATTTAATGTTATATATTTCAATTTTTAAGCTCATTTAATTATTATTGACCGAATTAATTTACGAATATAATACTAATACTAATACTAATATTATGATTTTTAATTTTAATCTTATTTATTTCTTATTGACCGAATTAAATTACGAATATTTTACTAATAGTAAAACTAATATTACGATTTTTACATTTAATGTCATTTATATCTTATTGACCGAATTAAATTTTTGTATTACTATTTTTATAAATATATTACTAATTACTAATACTAACTAATATTAATACTAATATTACGATTTTAGTTTTACTATTCGTAAAAATTCGTATTGTTGACCGAAGATATTACTAATACTAATTGACATTAATAATAATTGATCGAATTAAATGTTATTTTTTACGATTTTTTAATCTCATTTATTTATATTAATATTAATATGAAATTATGTTTAATTTATCTTTATGAATTATTATTGGTCTTGCCTGCAATTAATAGAATTTATTCAATTTTAATGTTATTTATTATGTTTTTAGTGACAATAATAATAATTGACCGAATTTAATGTTATATATTACGATTTTTAAGATCATTTATTTATTATTGACTGAATTAAATTACGAATATATTACTAATACTAAAACTAATATTACGATTTTTAATTTTAATCCCTTTTATATCTTATTGACCGAATTAAAATTTTCCTTTACTATTTTTACGAATATATTACTAATACTAATTGACATTAATAATAATTGTCCGAATTGAATGTTATTTATTATGATTTTTTAATCTTATTTATTTATATTAATATTACTACAAAACTATGTTTAATCTATCTTTATGAATTATTATTGGTCTTGCCTGCAATTAATAGGCTTTATTCATTTTTATTGTTATTTATTATGAGTTTTGATGACATTAATAATAATTGACCGAATTTAATGTTATATATTACGATTTTTAAGATCATTTAATTATTATTACTTTTTTCGAATTTATGTTTAATAAGATTTAATCATTTTTAATGTATTTTTAGTATGTTAGAATTAATATTATTTATTGACATTATTATTTATTAAGATTTTTTAATCTCATTTATTTATATTAATATTACTACGAAATTATGTTCAATCTATCTTTATGAAAGTATATTTAATATTATTTATATTACTGTTCGTTCAAATTATTATTATTGGTCTTGCCTGCAATTAATAGGATTTATTCATTTTTTAATAATATTTTATTATGAGTTTTAATGACATTAATAATAATTCATCGAATTTAATGTTATATATTAATGTAATATAAATAAATGAGATTAAAATTTTTAATAAATAACATTGAATTCGGTCAATTATTATTAATGTCAATAAATAATATTAATTGTAACATACTAAAAATACATTAAAAATGATTAAATCTTATTAAACATTAATTCGAAAAAAATAATATAAATAAATGAGATTAAAAATTTTAATATATAACATTGAATGTGGTCAATTATTATTAATGTCAATAAATAATATTAAACATCTTAATAAATAAACATAAAAAAGAATAAATCTTATTAATTGCAATCAAGACTAATCATAATTCGTAAACATAGTAATATAAATAAATGAGATTATAAATCTTAATAAATAACCTCAAAATCGTAATTAATAATTCAAATAAATTAAATTACAAACATAAAAAAATCGTAGTAATATTAATAAAGATAGATTAAACATAAGTTCGTAGTAATATTAATATAAATAATTGAGATTAAAAATCGTAATAAATAACATTTAATTCGGTCAATTATTATTAATCTCAATTAGTATTAATAATATATTTGGTCAACAATACAATTTTTACGAATAGTAAAACTAAAACTAAAATCGTAATATTAGTATTAGTATTAGTTAGTATTAGTAATTATTAATAATTAATAATATATTTGTAAAAATAGTAATAGAAAATGTTAATTCGGTCAATAAGTTATAAATGGGATTAAAATTAAAAATCATAATATTAGTTTTAGTATTCGTAATTTGATACGGTCAATAAAAATTAAATGAGATTAAAATTAAAAATCATAATATTAGTATTAGTCTTAATAATATATTCATAAATTAATTCGGTTAATTATTATTAATGTCATTAAAACTCATAATAAATATAATTAAAAAATGAATAAATCCTATTAATTGCAGGCAATACCAATAATAACTAACTTTCCCTCAATCCCATCAAATCCTCGATATTTCAACCCACCATAAATGCATTCAATGTAATTACTAACTTTTCATAAAAATTAGGAGATAATTGAGGAAAGTCAATAAAAAATTTCAAACTCAATCTTGAAAATAATTCCATCCGGTCCTATCCCCGGATCCAAACCATAACCCGATTGAATAATTATGGATCAAACACCAACATCTTTTCATCCCCATAATGAAGATCCAAAATACGCTTGATCCTCAAGAACATGCGAAGAACCATATGATGAATATTCTTGAACACATCATAGGAGCTCAAATTAGGACCCGATAAAACTTTCATTTAACAATAATCCTTATGAGCATCTATCATCCCTCAAGAACATTCATCTAATCTAACATCAACATAACCCCATTCAATAACGAACCGACAAACATAACCCGACTCTTCATGAATAACCGATTCATACTTGATCAACACCAAACATCAAGAACACCTTCCAACATCTTAATCCAAAACGGTCATCCATTACGGACTAAACTTGGTAATATTCCATAAACCAAAAACAAACATCCAAAGACCAAAAGTAATCACGATTCCATAAAAATAAATCTACGCACCTTAGTAACTGTCGGCAATGTCTGGATTAACACATTAAAAACAACATTAACATAAGTAATCATCAGTTTTGTAAAGTAAACAAAGATCCATATCAAGATGAAAATAAGATTAATACCAAAACTCTTACCGAAGGGTCATGCATGACCTTGAAGAATTGCTCACCCTTGTGATAAGCCATAATCGAATCTTTGTCTTTGGATGGTATTCTAGTATTCAAATGAAAAAACATCCAAATATTCAAATCTGAAATGGTTCCAGATTATAAATAACTTTTATAAACCACGATTTATAAACTGAATATTGAATCGAATTTATCATATGGATGTATTTTATTGATTAGCGATAACATAAAAGTTTCACTCATCTCAGTGAAGAAGAGTGATGAATGTTGGTTGGAAGATTTGTTAGTGAGAAATTGAGAGTGTGATGGAAGATTGTGCATAATTAAAATATAGAAAAGAGTATTTATAGGGACTAACTTGGAGCTCCATATTCAATATGGATATCTCAAACCCTCTCTAAGGCCTTGATTCAACCCAAATGACCTCAATTATTATATAGATAGAATAGATGTCATTTTATTTTATTTTATTTTCAGAACGGTTGTCCTAGAAAACTGAAATTAGCTATTTGAGGGCATGGAATTTTGGCAATGCTTACCACCAAAACATTCTCATTTAAATAGACGAATAGTTATGGAGAGAGATCGTATTGTTGAAAATGAGGTGATCTGAACATGGAATCCATTAAAAATAGACTAGAGCCTTAGAGGCCTTTCAAATCACAAGATCTCATTTCATTCAGATTCATTTTTTTTATAAGTAGTAATCCTACTGAAGAAGTAATTACCTCTCAGAGTAGTCAAGAACGATGTCCCGGCTATGAATGATATACCAAACTGGATCCAGGTGTCTGCAAAACAAAACACCGTTAGGACTCGCCACAGGAAAGGGGGGTTTCCTGTGGCCACCCTCCGGCGTGAGAATAAGAATCGGTGTATGAAAGGAAGTAAGCCGAAGCTGTTAGTGAATATGTGAATACCTTCTCGTCTACCTTTTACCTGTATTTATAACCTTTCTTTTTCTTCTCGTAACCGCCTCTTTGAGCCTATCTCCCGGAGCTGACTCTCCGGTTTTTGGTGGAGATAGGCATTATCTCCTTAATCGAACCTTCCTTCCCCAATTCTCGGAGAAGAGGTTGAACCTTATCAGTTGACCGGGACATGACTGCCTGGGCCCACCCAGTTTGTGTCTGCCAATGGGCCGGCCCAAAGGTAGTGAGGCCTTTATGCGGTATTGGGCTAATCCATCTGGATTGGGCCTACCTCGTCATGTCCCCCCAAGTCTAGTGATAAGCAGACTTGGTTATTACTAGGCTTTTTGAAAATGAAAAAGTTATGTGACATTTAGACCATGTTGTTAATGCCAAAATAAAATCTTTATCGAGGGTAGTGCCGCATGGGTAAAGCACGTGATGTGACGTCACCTTGAGTTGTCACCTCAGCCGTTTTAACAGTCTGAGCAACTCAAGGGTTTTGACGTGTTGACGGTTTGTTTTCAAAATTTAAAAACGTGTGACGCATCCGCCTATAAATTAGCTAGTGGCCATGGAGATGGTGATATTTTATCCCAATCAACGAATTCTCAATTAACATGGCTCCCAAAACTAGCACATCACGAACCACCATGAGTGTTGCCCAGATTCATACTAGTTGGTCGGTAACGGCACTACAATCTTTTCTTACGGAGTGGCGTATATTGCCGGAATGGAATCCTGTTTGTCCAGGACCTACCGATGTTGCTTTTCCTCTGAAGCCTGGGAAGATCACATTGTATGCGGAGTTCTTCAAGTTTTGTCATTTCCGGCTACCAGTTACCCAATTCATGGTCGAATTGTTGTCCTATTACAAAGTGAACATTTCTCAACTGCATCCCTTAGGGTTAATCAAAGTGAAACATTTTGAATTTTGTGCCCGGGGACTGGGTATGTCCCCCAGCTTGAGGTCTTCCGAGTGTTATACGTGCTTGTGTACAAGGGGGAATATTTCACTTTTGATCGTCGCCCGGGGGCTCCCTCTTGTATTGAGAACTTTCCTCCCAACGTACAAGATAAGAACTGGAAACGGAAATTCTTTTTTATAGATGAGGGTGTGCTACCGGTCATTGCTCCGGTGCAGACTCCTGAGGGCAAGACAAGGTTTGCTGATGAGTGCCCTGCTCCTGCCGTGCTCGAAAAACTTCCTCTGTATCTGGCGTTGGTAAACCATCCCACCCCGTGCACTCATATACCTGAGCGAGCCCTTGTGGCCGTTGGTATGAGCCGCATTTGGGTTGATGATACCATATACCCGGAGTATCGTCGACGAGATCAAGGTATATCCTCTTGCATCGCTTTTACTCTGTGAAGTATGTGTAGCTAAAACATTTGTTTTTGTATCCAGATGAGTGGCACTACTTCGACGCCATAGATCTGAAGGCAATTCCCCATATCGAGGAGCATGACCGTCTATTGGGTGAAGATGAGGCGGACGTTCTTAGCCAAACGGCGAAAAATTTTGTGGTCCCTGTTCCGCCGGTTCAAAATCTTCCTGATCAACCGGGCACCTCTGTTCCGGTAAGCACGGAGGCACCGGTTTCACCACCTCTAAACCGGATCCCCTCAATGTTGCCGACCCCATTGGCACTACTGGTGAGAAGAAAAAGAAATCCCGGAAAAGGAAAACCGGTTCTCCCGATGTGTCATCGTTTCTTGCAAAACGTCGTGAGCTGCTAGCCAACAAGGAGGAAAGACTCGGTAAGGATCCTGTGTCATGTCTTATGTTTGGTTTCCTTTTTCCCCTGTACTTATAGCTGCTGTTCTCTTGTTTCTAGGTACTTGCCTTCTGGGTGAAAGTACTTCTTCCCAACAGGGCGTGGTTCAAAGCCCCATTACTACAGCTGGGCCAGAGCAGGGTGTGGACAACCCTGTTTTGTCATCATCCGCTGCTATTCCGGTATCTACTATCTATTCGACTGCTGCTGCAACCACTACTCCCTTGGCTCCACATCTGGAGGTTGTGGAAGAACCTATGAACACCATATCAGTTGGTGTTACATTTTCTCCGGCGACTGCAACTACTTCATCATCAGCCGCTGCTTCTTTAAGCAATGTGTCTGCTCCGGTCAGTATTTCCATGCCTTCATCTGCGAAGCCAGGGTTTTATCTCGGGAGTTCTAGTGGCGTTGCCATTAGGGATATGCCACATGTTAGCTTCACTGAGTTGCTACACGATGTGCAACATCATCCTGTTGCGTTTCCTGGTGGCGTTAGGTCTGGGAAAATGCCTTTCAATGTGGAGCCCGTGGAATCTGAGGGAATGCTTTCTCATGCCTATGTCCCGGGTATCAATTGGAACCCGTCTTTGCCGGACACTAAGTACGCCCCAAAATGGAAAATTGCTCAGTCCTCCCGGCTGATTGGGCCAGACGTTGTTAGGCATTGGGCTGATCATGCCTTTCCGCCTGCCGAACGGTATTATCTCCAAGGACTGGACAACGCCCAGCTTGCCGAGAATGCTCTTGGGTCCAGTGTGAGCTCTCTTGCTTCTCTGTATGAAGTGATGCGTCGCTGGCGTTCGGATGTGGGGGATTTGTTTGATATGCTCGTGTCTCATAGCAAACTGTCGGTAGAGGCCGAGGCATTGTTACAGTCTTTAGGTGATTGTCGGAAGGAACTTGCTGAAATGTCATCCGTCCGAGACACATACGAACGGGACAAGACTCGTCTGATAAATACTCACAATGATGAGAAGCTTGAAATCTTACGTTCCCGGGATCAGCAAGCCCGACGGGTGCTGAATTTGGAGGATCGGGTGAGGCTCCTCGAAAAAGAGTTGCAAGTAGAGAAGGAAAATGCTTCTAAAGCCAAGGGTGACCAGGAGAGGTATCAGCAGTTAGCCGCTGAAATTGAAGGTTATGAATCTCGTGCCCGGAGGGCTGAAGAGGAGAGAGACTCTATGTTAGAGCAGCTGAATGCCTCCAAATCGGACGCTGAGGCTGCTAACAACAATGCCACAAGCCTCTCTAAGCAGTTGGCAGCTACTCAAGCCCGGGTGAATGTCCTAGAGGCAGACCGGGATTGGTTAATATCGAAGGGATTCCAGGCTTCATGGAGCCATATACGGGGAGGTACTCAGTACCAACAGAGACTCAATGACTTTTACCGGACTGCTGTGGAGTCCAGATATCAGGATGGTCTGAGACATGGTCACCGTCATGGGATCCTAGGACGCCAACTCCCGGAGGCCACTGATCATGAAAAAGAGGTTGAGCAGCGGACATCCAAGGCCCTGGAAGCACTGAGCAGTGATTCCCTCAACGAACTTGCACAGCTACAGACACAGGCTAGTGACGAGGGTATGTCGAACGTCCGGGCCCTTCTTGAACCTGTGATTGCCAGCTCCTCTTCAAGTTCCTCTGATAGCGAATGATTGTTTATCTTTATTGTCTTTTGTTTAATGACATGTCTGGATTTCTGCTTGTAAACTTCCTTGTTTTAATGTGACGTGGAATGAATTTATGATTATAATAATGTATGCCCAGGCTCATTGTAAGACCCTAACCCGTAATCACGCGATCAACGCCCAAATCATACGGGTTTGGACCTTACTTAAACCACTCCCGATTAAAACTTTGGTAAATTATGAAAACCCAACTTAATGAATCCCATACACGTTTAGTTCCAATAAATTCTACATCATTACTACAAAAAAAGAATGTATTAAAGTTTGTGTTTTTAACGGGAGTTCGTTAGAGTCTAGTGCGGAAGCTTGTATGAGTGATCGGGCGTGTTCGGCTCTTATCGCGACTTGATCCTTGCTCCGGGACTTCCATCACATGTTTACCTAACACCATTACACAAAGAATGGTTAGTGAGTGGTCAAATGAAACATTTAACTAGTACGATAGTCGTTACACGTCGAAACGGAACGAACCAGGCCAAACGGCCCTTTATCAGGAGAATAAACTGCTGCAACTTATGCGCAGCAGCTGTTCGGATCGCTTTTACCCCTTCTAAAACCCAAAATCTGACTTTGACTTTCAAATGAGAATTGTTCTACGCTCCGAGAGCTTTCCAGGCATATAAAGAACACCTCCTAACGATTTTTCTACGATTTTATATGGAATTTTAAAGATCGTGCTGACATGCAGGTCAAAGCGCGCGGCCGGTCGGTTTAAGCGCGCGCGCCGCGCAAAGCTTTTGATCGTTTTTTGGTGATTTTTAAGCATGGGAATCATATCGCAACTGCATTTGATGATTCCCGAAGCCTAAGTAATGACTTTCCGACTAAATAAACCTTTGTTTGACTGAGATTATGGTCCGGTTTATGTCGCCATGATCCGGTTCTTAGTTTTGAATGTTTATGGCGACTTTTACCCAATTTGACCCATTAAGGCCTTAAATCAAACAAGGCACTTTTGACCACTTAAATTGCATACCGTTTGAGTTGTCAAGTCATTAGACACTTGATCAACAAAAGCGTTTGTCCGATTTGTTTCATTACGACTTAGATTCTTAGAATCAACCTTTATTAATCCTTTAAATCCCCAAAATGCCCCTCATGACCAAATCTTTCAATTTAGCCATTCGTGGCGAAACTTCTTGTTTCAAATCCAATGTTTTTGACTCAATGACTTGTTTAAAAACCTCTAAGTCCTTCCGGACTTAGAGTTTCATCCTTTCTCAAGTTTTCACTTGTTTAGTCAATTCTAAGCGCATTTGCGCGCATTTGACACAGTTATGAAAATAACTTACTTGATTGGCACCCACACCTCATGTGAGTACCTTTATCACCTATGTTTCTTCGCCCGAAGGCGTTTATTCGACTACGGACTTACCGGGTGGTGTTGACCCATTCTCATACCTTGTGCGTATCCTCCACGATTTCTTAGCATCAAGCGTGCATGCGCAAATGCATCTACCTGCGTGCTTTCTAAATATACACATTAATTCCTCGAAACTCAAATGGTAATACCTTGCCATTTGATCCGTTTAACCTCATGAATCTTATTGCTTGAAATACAAGCATCAAGTATTGGACTCAAATGATGAGGACTTCACCATTTGACCCGTTTAGACCCATAGTTCAAGTTACTATATTACACAAGTTTTTACCTATGGTTCAAGTGACACAACTTGACCCATTTAACATCATGCTTAATGATTTCATTCAATTGATTCCATTTGGATTAAAACATCATTTCTCACATACCTTCTTAATTGACCCGTTTGATAAATTTCACCATTCGGTCATAACTCATTGTCTCGATTAAAGTCGTAAACCACGTTTTGTTTTGAGTGCACATAAGGCAACTCATTTAATACATTCCACCCCTTGGGATTTACCATTATCACATACACTAGATTCGAGACGAATGTATACAACAATCAAGCTATGTTATAGTCTAGTGGTGTAAGTACAACTTACCTCATATCCGTTCTTGCTTCCATACGCATTACTTGCATCCGTTTGACCCGTTTGCATCCCTAGTTCTTGTACCTAACTTAGGGACATGTCAAACTTGATTATTAGAATACATAACATGGAATTAATTCACTATCCATAAATCATGTATTCATTACCCATTTATAGCTAAATACATAGCCACTTTCTTACATGTCTAGTTGAGATTAACTCATCTAGGCATTTCATCAAACACTTGGTGTGCGTACTATGTTTTTCATGATTATTCCACTTACTAGACATTTAGCAAGTACCAAATTCATGAACTCATCATCAAAAATCATTCTAGCCATTATGTTAAGCTACTTTCAATTTCAACTAACACACATGACTCATGTAATACATATAGAATGCAATTCTTATACATTCCATGCCTTAAACATAGAGTTTCCACTATTTTAGTAACAACAAGGCTACTAATTAAAACTAAAATCGCCATCTTTGCATACAAGCAAGTATCTAGTCATTTAACTCATTCCTAAACCATTAAGAATGATCAATATCACTAATAATCAACAATATCACGAATTTAACATGTTTTGTTCAAACCCATAAGTGGATTTCGAAACTCATATAAATTATGGATTAGGGTTCTTACCAAGGCTGCAAAACATGTAGAAAACCCTTCATTTGCAACCCATCAAGTCTACCCTCAAAACCCCTTGAATCTTTTCTTTCATTTGGTGTGATTAGGGCTTGTTTGAAGCAAGAATGCCCTCTTTGAGGGCTGAATTCGTTTTCCCCAAATGGGGTGTGTTTGGACCTTTTGTTTTGTGTTATATTTACACCACAAGTCCCTCAAGTTTACCCCAAAGCCTTTTATTATCAAAAACTTAACTATGCAAGCTTGTTTCTAGTGTTATTTCCCCATTATAAAGATAATAACACTCACTAGGTTATTTTCATATTAGAACATAACCCGCATTCCCATCATCTAAGCTCCGTATTAATATTTAGTTAATCACGCCTAATGGCGTAGTTAGGCGAACGAATGGTTTTGGGGTGTTACAAGTCTACCCCCCTTAAAGAGGTTTCGTCCTCGAAACCTTTCTTGTGTTGATGCTTTGGTTACACCAAAGAATCTTAGTGTCTCTAATCAATTTTGAGCACCGCTCAATCCATTGACATTCTATAGTCTAACGAGTAGTACTATATACTTATTGTTCGTATACCTTTACTCGGCTTTCTAACTTTTATTATATGGAAGCCTAAGCTTTCATAATATGACTTGAATCATTCTATTATTTCGCTTAACAAGGGGCAATATCTACATACTTACCCCCTACTCGACATCTTAGCTACTTATGTTCTCATAGGTCTTCCCTAGATCTGTAGACTATCCCCGTCTATTATTATCACGAATGATGTAATGGTTTAAGGGGCCATTGTATCATGCACCTTAGGGCATCTATTGTAATACTCGATTGTAGCATGCATATGCATACATGTCTATGCGTCTATTACTAACAAGTAATTTGTCTTGGTTTCCAAGACTTACCCGACTTTTTAACTTAGCCGTTTTCTAGCTTCTTGGATTCATCCCCGAATCCATCCCTCATTTCTTTTTGGTTTGCTTGAATGTCATAAACAAACCTTGTTTTACACTATCACTTTCCTTTCTTTGGCTAATCCTTATTTTAAGAATTTGCCATTTATTTGGTTTACCCAAGTTCCCGTTTTGTTAACTCGATTGGTGGTCATTGCCCCAACCGACTCGTTTAAAGATTTTTGAGTTTTAGATTTCAAATCGTTTATATATGTTTAGAACGCTTAGTTTCTAAAAGTCCTCTTTCTAATTACCGATCTCAATATAAATTGAGGTCGGTTTCCTTTTTATAAAACCTGGTGTTGATTCGTCATTACAACGTATTATATTGACTAATCTCTTACTATCACGGTTTGCATCAGATTGTAATAACTACACAATCCGATTATCATAATTTGCTTTAAATTGTACCAACGATACAATCTAATGTTTTTGCAGTTTACACCCTTTTTCATCCTTAACCCGAGGGTTGAAAGAAGTACTGATTTATCACGGCCCAATCCCGTTGTTTATGTCATAATCCGGAGATTCACAACTTACCCGAATGTGATTTTGACTCAACCCTTGATTAAGGTTCAAGTCCCTCTTTACGAATTTAACTATCTATAGAAGTCCGAGTTTAATTATGACTTAACCTTGATTAAGGTCCAAGTCTGTTTTCAAGCTAAATCTGTTTATGACTCAACCTTGATTATGATTCAAGTCTATTTCCAAACTGAATCTCTTTATGACTAAACCTTGATTAAGGTTCAAGTCAATCTTTGTATCAACCCAGGATAACTTGTATCGTATATTGCCCGTTTTGCTAGCCCAGCGTATAAGCTGGTGCCTCGCTCAAGGTCTTGCATGGTTCGCATCCTGCCGTGTTAGACAGTGGACTACGTCCAAACGCTCCAGTTTGTTGTCCTCTTTGCTAGCCCAGCGTATTCTAGCTGGTGCCTCGCTCAAGGTCTTGCATGGTTCGCATCCTTGCCGTGTTAGACAGTGGACT
The DNA here is from genome assembly GCA_030844895.1 of Ambrosia x helenae. Taxonomy (NCBI): domain Eukaryota; kingdom Viridiplantae; phylum Streptophyta; class Magnoliopsida; order Asterales; family Asteraceae; genus Ambrosia; species Ambrosia x helenae. The sequence continues at coordinate 29,694,446 of CM061232.1, forward strand.
ACGTCCAAACGCTCCAGTTTGTTGTCCTCTTTGCTAGCCCAACGTATTCTAGCTGGTGCCTCGCTCAAGGTCATGCATGGACCGCATCCCTGCCATGTTAGACAGTGGACTACGTTCAAAATCCCCCCAGCACCTCACACTTACTAAGCCTTTGTTACATAGGTTGTATATGTATTAATTGTAAGAAAACCCATGGTATCATATGTTTAACACTTACCTGGCCAGGGTAAGCAATCCGCATATGGTACATATTAATATTAAAACAAGTCTATTCGCGATAATACGACCAACGTAATTTAAATAGGGTATTTAAAACTATATCGTGTCGAGTGTTGAAAGGAGTTTCAATTATCACGAATAATATAAAATTGGATTTTATAAACTGTTGTGTGACTCACATCATGCTAACGAGTCTTTCAATATATTTATGGTAAATATTAAAATTAAATCCCAATTTTAAATTGATGTTTCATGCCACCCTTAACGAGTTAACACTCCATTCTATATCGAACCCAAATGTTAGTGTTGACCCTGCATCTGGGCGTTGATCATGAGTGAAGGTAATCATCGCGGTTCCTGTGTAACATAGGCCGGTGTTACAGTTAACAGTAAAGGACCAAACATCGCTTGTTTGACAAGTGGGCATAGTTGGGGTTAAATATACATCGCTTTTAGCGATAACCCCAAAAGGAGAGTTGTGTAGTGGACACAATTAACAATCGTAGTTTACCTACCTAATCGTGCCAGTGGACAGTGCTAAGCCAGTTCATTGTGTATTGATGAATCGGGATCTCATCCTAATTAATTTTGTTTTTTGGGTCATAAAATAATTAGGACACTTAAACATGAAATACTAATACATTAATTTTGAACTTTATAGATGTCAACTGAAAACAATTCCACCTCCCATTTCTCTCTCAAGTCCATCTTAGAGAAGGACAAACTGAACCACTCCAACTTCATGGACTGGCACCGCAACTTGAAAATTGTTCTCAAAGCGGAGAACAAATTGTATGTTCTTGAAGAACCAGTCCCTGATGAACCCATAAATCCCAAGAGTGAGCTTTATAAAGCTTGGGCTAAGCATTTTGATGACTCTTTGAAAGTCTCATGTCTGATGCTGGCTTCCATGATCCCTGAACTTCAAAGGACCATGGAGGACATGGATGCATACGACATGAATCAGCATCTGATGGAAATGTTCCAACAAAATGCTCGCCATGAGAGGTTCGATGTGATGCGATCACTTATAACCACTCGTATGCAAGAGGGTTCACCAGTTGGCACTCATGTGCTAAAAATGAAGGCGTATGTTGATCACTTGGCTCGTCTGGAATCCCCCTTGAGCGATGATTTAGCTGGGGATATCATCCTGAACTCATTGCCCAAGTCATATGACCAGTTCATTATGAACTATATATGAATGGGATGGAGAAGACACTTGCAGAACTGCATCAGATGCTCAAAACTGCTGAGGTAAACATACCTGGCAAAACTGCACCAGTGCTAATGATCAGGGAGGGTCAGATTAAGAAACCTAAAACCAAGAAGAGGGGCTATCAAGGCAAAGGGAAGGGAAAGGGCAAAGCTGTTGCCAACAAGAAACCTTTGAAAGATGCCAAATGTTTTCATTGTGATGAAACTGGGCACTGGAAAAGGAACTGTGCTAAGTATTTAGCTGAACTGAAGCAAGCCAAGGCTTCTGGAGGAGAGTCCTCAGGTATATATGTTATTGAAATCTTTGTTTTTCTGGCAAAACATGGGTGTTTGACACAGGATGTGGTTTCCACATTTGTAATGTTTTGCAGGGACTAAGAAAGATTAGAAAACTGAAACAAGGTGACTTGGAGGTCCATGTTGGCAATGGACAAAGAGTTGCAGTGAAGGCAATAGGAGAATATGTTCTTTTACTACCTTCTGGTTTAGAACTTGTTTAGAACTTGTTTTGAACAATGTTTATTACATTCCTAGTGTGACTAGAAATATTGTTTCATTTCATGCTTTGCGTAGACAAGGTTTTGATTATCGTTTTAATGGTGAATTTATTTCTGCTTATTTTAACGATGTATTTTACTTTGATGCAAAACCTAACAATGGGATCTATGAGATAGAAATCCAAAACGATAACATATTATGCAATATCTCTCATAAACGTAATAAGTTGGACTTTAATGATACGTATATGTGGCATTGTAGACTTGGTCACATAAGTGAGAATCGTGTTAAACAACTCAAAACCGCAGGAATCCTGGATTCCAAAGGTTCGGAGTCGTTTGGAAAATGCGAATCATGCTTAACTGGAAAGTTAACAAAAGCACCTTTTTCAAATGTTGGAGAAAGAGCTAATGATCTGTTAGGACTTGTACATACAGATGTATGTGGTCCATTCAGAACAATGTCAAGACATGGAGAAAGATACTTTGTTACATTCACTGATGATTTCAGTAGATATGGTTATGTTTATCTTATGAAGCATAAACATGAAACTCTTGAAAAGTTCAAGGAATACCAAAACGAAGTAGAAAATCAGCTAAATAGAACTATTAAAATGCTTCGATCAGATCGAGGCGGTGAATATCTTAGTCAGGAATTCATCGACCATCTAAAGGATTGTGGAATAGTTTCACAACTCACTCCACCTGGAACACCGCAACATAATGGTGTGTCTGAGCGGAGAAATCAAACTCTATTAGATATGATTCGATCAATGATGTGTCGAACAAACCTTCCAAAATCCTTTTGGAGTTATGCCTTGGAGACCGTCGCAAGACTTGTGAATATAGCTCCAACGAAAAAGGTTACTAAAACGCCTTATGAGATATGGCATGGAAAGAAACCTCATGTATCCTACCTTAAAGTCTGGGGATGTAATGCTTATGTCACTCTAGAATCTTCGGATAAACTAGATCCCAGAGGCGAAAAGGTGGTTTTCGTTGGATACAGTAAGAAGATCGGTTACCTGTTCTACCACCCCACTGAAAATAAGATTTTCATCAAACGCAGAGGCACTTTCTTAGAAGAAGAGCTTCTAGCGCGAGGGATTGGAGATAACCATGTGGATCTTGAAGAAATTCGAGAATCACAAGTGACTGAACCAGCTGTTCAGATAGAACCAGATGTAACTGGTCCAGTTGTTGAAGTTGAGCCTGAGAGGACTCAAGAAACAACAGAAACACCAAGTGTTCAGAAAAGTATTAGGGATCGTCGTGCACCGGTAAGGTATGATGATGTCTTCATGATTGATGAAGCTGAGCCTACTACTTATAAAGCTGCAATCTTGGATTCAGAATCCAAGAAATGGCAAGAAGCCATGAATGCAGAGATGCAATCCATGTATGATAACCAAGTCTGGGATTTGGTTGATCTTCCTACCGAATGTCGGACTGTGGGAAACAAATGGATCTTCAAGAAGAAGACTGACATGGATGGGAATGTGCAAACCTACAAAGCAAGGCTTGTAGCGAAAGGTTTTACTCAGACTCAAGGAATTGACTATGAGGAAACTTTCTCGCCAGTAGCCATGCTTAAGTCTATTAGAATTCTACTTGCCATTGCTGCATATTATGACTATGAGATATGGCAGATGGATGTCAAAACCGCGTTCCTTAATGGACACTTACTGGAAGATGTCTATATGGTTCAACCTGAAGGTTTTGTCGATCCGAAGAATCCTAATAAGGTGTGCAAGCTGAATAAATCCATCTATGGATTAAAGCAAGCATCTCGCAGCTGGAATCTCCGTTTTGATCAGAAAATCAAAGAGTTTGGTTTTATCAAGAACGAAGATGAACCGTGTGTTTACAAGAAGTCTAGTGGGAGCTATATTACTTTTCTTATACTGTATGTAGATGACATACTAATCATTGGAAACAATATCCCTATGCTTAAAGATGTTAAGACCTGGTTGGGTAAATGTTTCGCAATGAAAGATCTTGGTGAAGCCGCTTATATTCTGGGAATAAAGATTTATAGAGATAGATCAAAGCGGTTATTGGGTTTGAGTCAAAGTACATATATTGATAAGGTCTTACGACGCTTCTCAATGCAAGACTCAAAAAGGGGGCTCTTGCCCATGGCACATGGAACCATTCTTGATAACAAGCAGTGTGCAAATACTGTAGAGGAAAAGAAGAAAATGGAAGGTGTTCCATATGCTTCTGCGATTGGTTCCATCATGTATGCCATGTTATGTACTAGACCTGATGTCTCGTATGCTCTTAGCATGACGAGTAGATATCAACAGAATCCAGGAGAGAGTCACTGGGTTGCAGTGAAGAACATTCTTAAGTACTTGAGAAGGACTAAGGACATGTTCTTAATATATGGAGGACTGAATGAGGAGCTGTCAGTTAAGTGTTATACTGATGCAAGCTTCCAGACTGATCGTGATGACTCAAGATCACAAACGGGATATGTTTTCATTCTGAATGGTGGGGCTGTTACTTGGAAGAGCTCTAAGCAAAGTGTGGTTGCTCAATCCACCTGTGAATCAGAATACATTGCTACATCAGATGCTGCAAAGGAGGCTGCCTGGATGAAGAAGTTCATTACTGATCTCGATGTTGTGCCTAGCATAAAGAAACCAATTGAGATATTGTGTGACAACACTGGTGCCATTGCTCTTGCAAAGGAACCAAGGTCACATCAGACCGCAAGGCATATACTCAGAAAGTTCCACTACATTAGAGAAATAGTGGAGCGTGGAGACGTCATGATGAACAAAGTTCATACAGATCTAAATCTGGCTGACCCTTTTACTAAGCCTTTACCTCAAGCTAGACATGAGGAGCATGCTGGAAATATAGGGCTTAGAGTTGTTAGACAATGGGCATGATCTGTAATTAGTATTGATGTTTTATTTTGAACTATAATAGTTACATTGAATATTTATTTGATTTAATGAGTTAAATGCAAATTTAAATATTTTGTGACCGTGTTCATTATTTGTATGTTTAAATCCTTGAATAAGAGTATTCTAAATATCCGTAGTCGATCAAATTACATGGGAATGAATTTGAATGTAAGACTATTGTGAATTGAGATGATTGTATTAATGAGATGAATAACTCAATGGTTTGAGAATCATAATTCACAGATATCATTAGGGAATGATATTGGATGTAACTCGCTTCAAAACGATCTCCATGGATCTATGTCATGAGATGTTTTGATATTGATATGTTCAATCTGTCCTTTTTCCTAAGGCACATATTAAACTACATTGATCAAGGACTATCTTTGATGTTATCTTACACTATCCTGAAACATGGGTAGCTATAAGGGTAGCGTTGGGAGAAATTCGAGATTAAGTGGGAGTTGTATGACGCTGATGGAATTCTGTACTTCTATGGGATTAGAAGCCTAGACATTCTGGCGCCCTCGTAAAACTCAAACTGGTATAAACGCGTGGCCACACTCGGACTAAGGTAGTTCGTTAGACCACTTTCAATTAGAGACGAGAATAGAGAATAGTTGATCACTATATAAGAATGAATGATCCATGTCTTATGATCAACGGATGTCTATACAGAAGGGACTTATTGATATAATTATCAGGGCTATTGTATTTGGTTAAGTAAAGCGTTACTTGAACTCAAAGAACTAGTTGACGACTGTAAAGTGTCATACTGGTTTGGGTGCAATGCGATGCAGCTAGGCGTCCAACTCTGCGCACGTTGACTCATTTAATTAAAATCGTCCAAGTGGGAGATTGTTGGATATATAGGATGTCCGATGTAATTAAAAGTCGAGATCAACGTAACCCGAACCGGTACGATCCGAAGAGTTACACGTTGGTACACGAATCAGATAAGTTCACGCGTTGGTGGATTATTATTTATGAAATAATAATTGTTTTAGTCTTGAGGGATTTAATATTAATAAGATTAATATTAAGGAGTATCTTGAGGGACTTAATGTTAATAAGATTAATATTAAGGAGTATTAAGATATTTAGCAAGGGGGTTTATTGCAAGTTGTTGTCTTATAAAAGGAGGGTTAAGGAGTAAACCCTAAGGCACACTTTTGATAAAACAACAAACCCTTGCCTCCTCTTCTTGGCTTTTTGCGGCCGCCACCAAAGAAAAGAAGGCCGCCGCCTTCTTCCTTTTGTTCGGCCATCAACCACCACAAGCCACCACCTTCCTCTTGCAAGTGTTGTTTCCCGGTTGGTTCGTGCTCGGTTGTGAACTTCCTACTAGCGAGGATTCGTTGTAACCCGCGTGTTACAATTCCGGTGTAGTCGTCAAAGGTTGATTACTAAACCCCATATGGTTGTTTATTATTTATTTGTTTATACGCGTTTAACTGAGATCCTGATTGGGAATATTTTATTAATCGGATTAATAAAATTAATTAACAATTTATATATAAAATCGGCTATTATATATATTGTATATATAATCCGTTTTTGTTAAATATAAACCGCTTCCGCTGTGTATTCGATACCATGATTCCCGACACTTGCACTTTTCAAGAATGTTGCTATAAATTTTTCTGCTAGAATAAAATTATTGACCCCTTTCTTTTTGTTTAATGCCGACTCCCAACTTTTCCATGAATAGGCATCCTTGTTGTTTTCACTAGGTGACCTATGGTGGAGGGCAGATTGATTTAATCGTTCAAGAAGACCTAGTGACCTGCGGTGGAGGTCAACTTGATTTAATAGATCATAATATGACATGTGATTCAATTACTGAGAGCACCCGCAATGGGGTATAACCGGACGGGTCTGATAGGAGTGGACGAGAGCAAACGGACGAGCACCATTGTAGGAGTCATCTGGAAGTTGGTTTGGAGGCTCTTGGTCCGCTAGAGAGGACAGTCTGGTTGGGGGGAGAGGGTCCCACACACACATACAATATTTTCTCTCTGTTTTTTTTTTTTTTTTTTTTTTTTTGTAAAGTGGGGTGTAATTAAGGTGGATGTTTGAAATGTTTATGGTTGCAGGAAAAAAAAAAGTGGGTTTCGAAGAATTGTGATTTGAATTGGTTTGGAATAATATGCATGGTGATGTGGCGGTTTGAAATTAATGGTTTGATATGATTACGATTGTGGAAGTTCTAAACAAATTAGGTGACCTATGGTGGAGGTCAAGTTTAATTAATTGAGATAAAGATTTTTGGAGTGTAGAAACTCCACTTAGGTAAATTTTTGCAATCTAACATGAGAGGTGATTCTATTACTAAACAAAGGAGTATTACTGACAGTTCATCTCGTCAGTATTTATCAACCGATTATTTTTATAGTTTTTACCATAGAATCATATTCGTCGGTTTTTACCGCCAACCTTCGATATAAAAAACAATTACAACAAATTTTTGAATGTAAAACAGACTAAACGGATGGTAAATTGTCAGTATTCATTAACTTGTTAACATTGAAACTTTTGTCCATGGTGAAACCAATAGTTACCGGTTAATTTTGCTGAGAATTGTACAGTTCATAGTATTTTAGGGCACAGTGCGCCAACTCATACCCTATCAGTAACGCATCACTACAATTGAAGACAGATTTTTAATTAGATTCCCTATAGGGTTTTCTATCGTTGGCCGGTTTTGCTCTATCCCGATGGACTATCTATAAGTGCATTATTTGTATGTCCCCGGCTAGTGATGGGTCGTTATAGGTCGTTGTCTAGGTTAATCGAGTTATTTGTAGCTCGTAAATATGATTAAGGGCATTTTTGTAGGAAATCACACGAGTATGAAGATTATACATGAATAGCTTTGCTAGTCGTGAAAGCTAGTCGTGTGGTTTTCCAGGCAAGTATGAACCATACTCGTGTGTCGAATTGCTAGTTGCCCCATAGGCCTAGGTTGACTTAGTGCTGGCATAACAGGTTACACGAACCTGTTAAGACACGAACACGAAACCTATAAACACGAACACAACACGAAATCTAATCGTATAATTTTTTCAAACACGAACACGAATCTGTGTATAACATGTTAACACGATAAGACACGATAATGAACACCTAGTAAAACATGTTAACACGATAAGACACGATAAGAAACAACAACACACGATAAGACACGACAAGACAAGACATGATATGAAACATAATAAGACATGATAAGACCTGTTAAGACACGAACACGATAAGACACGAATACGAAACAAGTAAACACGAACACGAAAATAAACAGGTCTTAACTTGTCAATCTGTTATAGACACGAAACCTGTTAAAATTGTATAGGTTCGTGTCAGGTTATCATGTTCGTTTGTTCATTTTAGAGAGAAAACTAGGTCCACTCATTGCCCTAATCAACAGAGTTGTTCATTTGTTCATTTTAGAGAGAAAACTAGGTGTTTTGATGATCAGATTGTATTTGTAACACTCGAGCTCTGTTTAATATAAACTTTATCATTGAAAACCATATCTGAACAACTCGTTTTTGTGTGTGTTTGATGTTTATTGTTGCTTAAACCACGACCCGAGGATTCCGCACTCGGTTCGTGTCCAAACCCGTGAAATCCGAATCATCCGTGATGGTCCCACAAGTGGTATCAGAGCTTTGGCTTGTATTACGGTTGTTTTTGCAACAAAAAAAAAATTGATTGAAAATGTCAAAGTTTGAGCAGATCTGAGTTGGTTTTTGAAGGTTGAAAACCCATTTTGATTAAAATTCATTTTCTTATATTTGGTTGATTTTTTATTGATAAAAATGTGTATTTTTAGTGGGTTTTGTTTCTAAAGTGTTTTTGAAGCTTTTCTAATCATCAGATCATCAAACACATCATTTTTTTAGAGAGATTTGAGCAAGACGGCTGATTTTCATGAAAAACAAGCAATCAGACCTGCTAGGGGCGAGTATGAATCTTAGACACGACTAGCTTTCGAAATCGTGCTATAGTGACATGACTAGCTTTTTTAATCGAGCTACAGTAACACGTCAGCTTTCTTAATCGTGCTACAGTGACACGACTAGCTTTCTTAATCGTGCTACAGTGACACGACTAGCTTTCTTAATCGTGCTATATTGACACGACTAGCAATCCTAAAAAAAACCGAATTGACTGGAGTTTTACTTTTGTTGACCGAAGTTGACTTTCGTTTATCAAGTTTGACTTGTCAAAAAAAACGTGTGAACCGTCTTTGACTGAAGTTTGACTTTTGTTGACTAGAGTTGACTTTTTTACTAGACTTTCGTAATGGCAAATGCAACCAACCCGTGGGTTTTCACGCCTTCAATGAATACCCAACCGGTTCAATACCGACAACAATAGGGGAGTTCCGGATGTAATCTGTGGGCTCATCTGGAAAGGAATTCAACGTCAGACGCTAGTCAAAGTCAACCAAATCAAACCGCATAACTTAACGATGTTCAAAACAATCAAGAAACAATTGTGGTTTTGGTTGCTCCTGCAAGTCACTCTGTCCTAGCAAACACGGATGTTGCGAGTGTATTGATTATGCATACTGAGAAAGGTTTTAACCGGAAAACACAACCTATGGGAGGTGATAAAGGGAAAATAGCGCGTTTTGCTTAACGAATAGAGACTGTAGAATCGGAATAAGCGTTAGAGAGTGTTCAAACCTCAGAAGAGAGTACAGATGCAGATAGTGATCATCAGCAAGTGAACCAGACCCTAAACAAAATTTTGAAGAAACCAACAGAACTGATGCAATTTTTTCAACTTTTGGAAGGAGTGGATCAGAAGAGGAGGATGCTGGTGATCAAAATCAGGGAGTTGGAGTTCAAGTCTTGTAGGGAACTTTCTCTATTGCGAATAGATCTTCCATGGTTGTCTGTACTAACTGTGCCGAACTCCAAAGTACGATTGAAAGGCTGTCTGAAAACAAACAGACTCTTACTTGCAATCTTGCTGATTGCGTAACCACCACTGAAATTTTGAGAGCAAATGAAAAGGATTTTAAAAAGCTAAATGAAATTCTAAAGAAAGAAAATTCTGAGCTTTCTAAAACTCTTGATGAAATGAAGAAAGAATTAACGCAAGCAAGATCTGATTATGAAAAAGCCAAAAATAAGTTAGAAGGTTTTAAATTGGCAAAGTTTGTGTTGGATAAAAATGATATTGATCGTGAGAACTAGCCTCTGCAAAAGGAAAATCAAGGATTTGGTTACAATACACCTTCTGTAAATAGACAGAATGTGAAATTGAAATTGAAGCCAAAGACCATAGGTGGACCTTGAGGATTCTAATAAAGAATCCCAGGAAACTGAAAAGAAGCACCTTCAGTTTCCTGAAGGCACAAAAGGGCTATTCCTGTTGGTGGGATCTGACAAATTGCTTTCTAATAAAGAGTTTCCCATTAAAAATGTTGATCATTCTTTAATTAAGCATGTTTTTTTTTAAGGAAATACCAGTTTCCAAAGCTCAAATCATAAAGTTTGTTGATCAAAAGAAACAAATTGAACACAAACCTACCAAACATGTGAATCAAAAGAACCAATCTGGGAAAAAACCAAAAGGGTCCCAAGATCAAAGAAATCAAGCCTGTCAAATCGAAAGGTACTGCTTAGATGGGAAATTCTTATCAAAATCATCAAATAAAATTTTCACCAAGATCATCTGATCATGAATCATATCCAAGTACCTCTCGATTTAGAAGCTCACAAGGAAGTTGTAGCCCCAGATATTCTCAAATTAGCTCGAAACAGTCATGGTATGAACCTCAGTACTATGAGGAGTGGAGGTCATGCTATAAATGTAACGAGGTTGGACACTTGATTGATAATTGTCCCTATATGAGAAAATTAAAGGGCAAGGCGTTTGAACACCCAAAATACAACAACCAAAAATGCGGGTCACTTAAACAACAAGTTAAACAGAATGTTCAGGTGACTCAAAAAATTTGAAAAAAAAAACAAAAGGATGTTGTTGATATTTCAAAGCCTAAAGCTGACTAGACATCAAGCTCAAAGGCTACACCTAAGGTTCCAAAACCAAAGGAGGCCCGAAAGCAGGTCTAAAGGCTAACCAAAGGTCAAAGCCACCGGCAAATCCAAAGGTGAAGCCTCAGGTACCGACCAAATTTGTCATGCAAAAGCCTTTAAAGGATAAGCATAAGCAGATTTGGAAGCCAAAATCCGCTAAAGGATAATCTGAGGGTACATTTGCTTCATCGTCAAGGGTTAAAGTTTGTGAGTAGAAAGGTGGAGGATCATCAGATCCATTAGTAGTTGGATGGAAATTCCAATGCTTGATGGCCTAGGCCAGCCAAATATGGTCAAGGCCTGGTCCCCTTTCCGAGCTAATCTTTGAATGAGTGTGCAGGGTGTTCCAGGAGGAAATATCAGCAGTCCTTGGATTGTTGGCAGTGGGGCATCCTAGCACAAAATAAGTGACATATCCCTCCGGTAAGTTGAATAGAATATCTTTGGGGGATAATGTCCAATGGGATTTTAATTCATAACCCAGTGTTTCGACTTTACAAACAGGTGTTAGTAATGTAATAAAAGTGGATCACGTGGTTGCTGTAAACGATTCTTTCATTATCTAAAGGGTTTCTGACCGAAGGTCTATGGTACCCTAATAACGATAAGATTGATCTCGTTACTTTTATTGATTCTTTCGTAATAAAAGTGGATCGCGCGGTTGCTGTAAAGGATTCTTTCGTAACCTTTTAGATTTTTAGGGGGAAAATCAGAAAAATACAAAAACATCAGAAAAACTAAAAAATCCAAAAACATTATAAAAACAAAAATCGAATTTTCATGTGGAGAAAAAGGGAAAATGATATGAACTCATCAGTGGGCTAACTGATGAAACTCACAAAAATATGCATGTGAATAGCTTAAAAATTTCTAGTTCCTTGATTTATGCAATTTATTAGAAAATCCATAAAGATTTTTCTTTTGTCTTTATTTTTTATTGACAGATGTTGGAATACAACTATTCTTCAATTGGAGTCTCAGATCCGAAACCGAAGCACAACTAAAATCTAAATTTTACAAAATTCAAGGGTCAAATATCACTTTCAGAGTCACAAATTGTCTAGTGTGAAAGTTCAAGGTGAATTTTGAAAAGATCCAAATGTTCACGGGGAGAATAATTCGTTTCTCCAAACGGTTGTCAAAATGGACAAATCTTGAAAGTTCGTCATATGACAAACTTCAAGAATTTGATTAAGTCCGGATTATTTGTCGTATCTAATACAAGTTGTAGTTTGTGTGCAGTTTTTATTAAATTTTTTTCTGCGGGATTAAACACAACGAGTGTGCATATCATGATTCAAACGACAAGGCTTAAAGCTGAACAAGACCCGAACCTGAACAACAAAATCATCCTAAACAGCAAGAACCCAATATTTCAGCTTCAGAGAAACCAGGTCATGGTAGAGCTCTAGCAATCAAAGCTGAAGAAGATGAGAATTAAGAAAGGAAAGTGAAAATGATGTTGATCTTCTTCCTCGTCATAAAATCGCCAATCATAATAGCAGATATTTCTTGATTCCTCCCAAGTTATCGAGACAATCGAAGACCAAGACAAGATCTTATGAAGCCACGACTAAAGCTCAAATCCAAAAATATATTCAAGTCTTTACAGGTTGCTTACACTGCGGTGTTCCCCTAAGTTGAAGAATGTTGGATATGAAGACTTGGAGACTCGAAGACCATACCTGATAGGTCTAAGGGGGAGTCTGTTAATACACTTCGTGTGTGTTCCCAGCTAGGTGATAGCTTAAGTCTGTAAATCATTAGCTAGGTCCAAGTGGGGAGACTGTAAGTTCATTATTTGTATGTCTCAGCTAGTGATTGGTCGTTGGCTAGGTTAATCAAGTTGTTTGTAGCTCGTAAATATGATTAAAGGCATTTTTGCTAGTCGTGTGGTTTTCCAGGCAAGTATAAACCATACTCGTGTGTGGAATTGCTAGTCGCCCCATGGGCCTGGGTTGACTAGCCAGGCCTATAAATAGGTCCACTCATTGCCTAATCAACAGAGTTGTTCATTTGTTCATTTTTGAGAGAAAACTAGGTTTTTTGATGATCATATTGTATATGTAACACTCGAGCTCTATTTAATATAATCTTTATTATTGAAAACCAGATCCGAACAACTCTTTTTTTTGTGCATTTGATGTTTATTGTTGCTTAAACCACGACCCGAGGATTCCGCACTCAGTTCGTGTCCAAACCCGTGATATTCAGATCATCCAGGACGGTCCTACACTATCCATAATTTTTTGTAATAAAATATAATTGTTTGGGCATGATCTGTAAGCTAGAAACTTAATATGTAACATCATTGTTAGCGGATTTGTCGGAATTGGTGGTCTTAGAATAAATAATCCATGATCAGTGCATATTATATCCTGAACAACACGTATCAAGAGTAGTATTTATTTGTGTTGCTTACATATAAATGCACTTGCCGATGATCTCTAGCCCAACTAGTTTGAGATGGGAGGGTTTACCTTTTCAGAGGGTTCTCACCCGGGGTTGGTCACATGTTTGATTCTCGTCCATCGAAAAATCATACCCATTAAGGTTGAAAGGGCCCGACGCGTGAGAGACTCGAACTTGTGACCAGGCCCGGCTCAAGCCCAAGTCAAATGAGGCTTTTTCTTTGGGTCTCCAAGTTCTAAGGGCCTCATAATTTTCCTAATTTTGATTATATATAATAAAAATAAACCCACGTAAGAGCATATTGACGGGATAGTTCAGTTGTTAGGACTAAGATTTCACCATTAAACTACGTCTTTCAAAAAAACATATAAATGCACTTTATTTTTTTTTATTTTTTTTTAACGACCAACTAAAGTATTGTCGGGTACTCCGTACGCAGCCCCCATTGGCTAAAGGTAGCCCACAAGACGTATCTTGTAGCGGCCCAATCCGCACACACGGAGCCCTCTAGCTCACCCGTCTCCTGTTCCAGGGAAAACCCGGCCCACATACCCGCCCGAAGGCACGACGACAGCGAATCGGTAAAACCTGGAGGGATTAGGAGTCGAACCCATAACCACAAGGATCAAGTGTCTCTCCCTCACTTCCTGATACCACTCCACCACAAGGGTAAAATGCACTTTATTATTTTGTTTCTGTCCACATCTAGTCATTAACCTAGTGAGTAATTACCTGATAGGGTATTCTACTTTTTAGTAACTTATTTCTTTAATCCGATAACCAAATCTAACTTTGAAAACAAGTTGGGGAACAAGGGGCACCACATTTGACAAGTTGGTTAAATTGGTACAGTTTTCTAATTGTGTAATAACTAGTTTTCTATCCCGCGCGTTGCAGCGGGAAAAATATGTTCGGCTAAGTAAGAGATAAGCGATAACATGCCTAAAAAGATTTCAAGACTTATGCCACAACAACTAAGTACTTAACCAAAATAGATGCATATGCCAATTACTTAAACCAAACTTACACTACGAATGTATGTGCGATCAAAACATAAGCAATTGCAATTGATAGGGTCAACTCTACATACTCATGACCAATTGCAATTGATAGGGTCAACTTCATTTCGTGCAAAATGACTACATCCATATATAGTAAGCAATGATGTGAAATTGTAACTTATCAATAAATGCATAGCTTTGATAATCAAATCCTCATCATCTGTATCCCAAAGTTTGAGTGAAGATGTTGAGTTTCTAAGATCTTTGCCACAAAAATTGAGTCATATCCAACATCCTTAAATCCATTATTACCTTAACTAAAATACATTATGTCGTGTAATTCAGTCAAACTTACATTAGAGAGTATGTGTATATAGCAAACAATAATCATAACTGAAGGACAAACTAACAATAAAAAAGAAACACAAAAGATATAACAAATGCTTACGATATAAGACAAGAATAAATGAAATCCACACCAAAAGAACAATTTCAATGCGCAAAAGGTGATAAGCAAAAAGGAAATGAGTTTCACCATACCATGTTTAAGTTACCCTAGATTTCCCTGGTTGCAGAAGCTGACCATTGGAAGAAGCTAAAACACCAGAAGACACCAGATATATGTGGCCATTCCTGCGATTTTAATATAAAAAAGTTTAGGTTAATTTCACCGAGTTGTTGGTTGTCGATATCGGGATGACCGTGGTTGCCACATACAAATGAGCCATGAAATTCAGCCCTAAATTAAACAGATAAGTACTTTCTTCATCCAAACAAATAAAATTACTTGTCTACTTTAAATAAATGCTCGATGAAGGAAATGTTGTAATTAATTAAACAGAATATGAACTTCTCTACTCACCTTGATATGTTGATTGTCACTTGATCAGGTCAATAGTTGTAACTATAGTTCTGCTGAAAGATTATTAAAATACAAAAACAAATATAAAACAATTAGTGAAGATATAATCAACATTAAGGGCAGGCTTTAACATATAAACATAAGCAAACTAAAATCATGCTAGCATGGGATCTACCACGTAGACCGCGTTCCTTCATATAATTCTTCACGTAACCTACATAAGTTGGGTAGATAACTGATTTATCTTAATATGGTTTTACAAATTTTTTTTGTGGGCGAAGAAGTGTTGACATACCTTTGCTGATGCTTGTAAATAGAAATATGTCATCTAACTAAAGTTGTATTATAAGTTGTTCTCAAAATAGTTGATACACTGGGTTCCCTAGTGCCGATTTTCGGCCATCGGATCTGCATTAAAACAGCCATACGATCACAATACTAATTAAAGTTTCAAAAGGTTCCCCAAATCCTACCATCTATACATTCTGCATTCCCATCAAGTACAGTTGTGTCCTCCCTAGTAATCGCAACACCAATTTTTGGCCAAATATCACTGAAATAAGTTTGCTTACACCACAAAGGTGTACACCCAAAATTAAAAATCCCCTGTATCGTCATACAAAACTCTTCAGGGTAAGTGTGAAAGATCTACAAATCAACGAAGGCAAAGACATGCAAAGAAAAATTAAACAATATAATTATTATCTAGGGTCTGTTAACATATTCAAGTAATTTCAGTAACGTTAACCAATTATAATCTAATTTATTTCTTATAAAACCTAGGATCAAAGGTGTTGATGTCTAATACGTAGTGACAAAAAAACCACAGCCTATTAGTACAAAAAAATGAGTGCAATGATATATTAGGAAATCATTTACGTAAGTGGGGGGTTTATTATTTTACAAATTACATTTGGGGGTAGTGGGGAAAAAAAATCTAAATTGGTGATGCCTTGGTCTCATTTGGCGGCATCAAACAAATGTTTTGCAGTGTATAGTGATGCCGCCATATGGTTTGGCGGTATCTATTTAATATTCCGATCGTGTATAGTGATGCCGCCATATGGTTTAGTGTAGTCAACATTGATGCCGCCAATTGAATATGGGGCTTTATTGATACCGCCAAATGAGTTGGTGTGTTCTTCAATATTGCCGCCATGATACAGCCTATCCACTTCCATGCATTGTTGCCGCCAAATGGGAGTAAGTCTTCATGCATGCACGATTCCTGCAACCAATGCAGGCTATAAAACACACTCACACACAAAGTCTCTAGCATTGCATGTAATGGTCTTGTAATTTGCAGATGACTTGATTGGCAAATAGTGTTCTTGAGAGTGTAAGAGTGAGTCCTTGGAGGTTATAAAATGGAGGGTGAGGTGAAGAAGGACCACCACACACATCCATTTCCACACCATTACAATCTCCATCTGAAACCTTTGAAATTTATAAAAAATCATACCAAGCAAATTCCTCCCACCATGAATCAAAACATAAACTTACACCCTGGTCCCCTAAGCAACGATGTGTTGTATCTGCGCGATCGACATCGTTCCTTTCACGTTTTTGAAAACGAGGAAGACTTCAATGAGCCCCTTATGGTAAAGCGTAGCGATAGAAGCCTATGGCGGGAACTTCGTGACAACCCTGTTGTAGGACGGGTTCGTAACCTTGTCGATGCCGCAGGGTTTGGTGGCCTTATAGATTGTGGTTATCGATACGTTGATTACTCCTTAATAACAGCTTTGGTGGAACGATGGAGGCCCGAAACTAACATGTTCCACCTACCATTTGGTGAAGCTACTGTCACCTTACAAGATGTTAACGTCTTGTGGGGTTACCTATTGAGGGAGCTGTTGTGTCTAGGGTAGATGATGGAATGTCTACTGCCGACGCAATAGCGTTGTGCCGATGATGGTTAGGTGTTACGCCTACAGAGAACCAAATGTCCAGCGAATCCGTTTTGGGTAGTGTTATTATTAATAAACTAAAGGAGCCGTTTGTTGAAGCAGAGGCTACGGATGAAGCGTGCATTTTCCGTGCTCGTTTAATCCTTTTTTATTTGATCGGTTCCACTTTATTTCCTGATAATAATAATAATAGACTAAATGTTTTTTATTTAAGATTTTTACGAGACCTAAGCCGAACAGCATCTTATAGCTGGGGCAGTGCGGTTCTCGGTTGTTTTTACAGACGGCTTTGTGATGCCACCCAGCCGGATAGGAAAGCCGTGACCGGGCCCATGATGCTCCTTCAAACATGGGCATGGGAGAGGATTCGGTGTCTCGCGCCACGGCCACCCTCAAACCGGTTTGATTATACTTGTCCGCTAGCGGCTCGGTATATATCTCAAATCCCAAACAAATATAATGTGTGTCTGCATGGCATCCCTTTGTATTTTTTTACTGAACACGTGTTTTAAACTGTTAATTTTGTAGGTGGAGAGACCGCAATTTAAACTGCAGGGAGGTATCCACCCACTGCCTCCGAGCATATCGTTCACAGCTACAATCGTTGAACGAGAACATGGTATGTTCATTCTACACGTGTTAGTAATTATTTTTAGTTTTTTGTATTAATCATGCATTTATTGTGTTTTGTAACTGACTTAAGTGTTTGTTTTTATGTTTTTAGTTCAACTGGACCCCCTACACCGCGGTTTTGGATCGACTACCGGCCATATGTTCAAGTGGGATGGAAAGCTGGAGGAGCTGTTGTCCGCTTATATGCTTTGAGATCGTTGAGCATCATTACCCTCAACGGGTTATGAAGCAATTTGGCATGTTCCAGTACATACCTCCCCAAATAAACGTAACCATACCCATGGCTCAGCTTGAAAGATTGCATGCTTTGGGGCAGCAAGGACACAACGGGGCGGACTGGATGAGTAGGCACGAAGCCTACATCAACGCCTGGAATGACCGTCGTAACACGGTTTACAGGTCCGATCCCATAAGGACGACTTCCACAGAGCCCGGTTATATGCAATGGTATTTGGGCCGTACCGTTGCATTTATTGGGAATCTGAGTGTAGCACCGGCCCCAGTTGGCGGTTTCCAAGACGACGGTGCTAGAATCCAGCTGATGGTAAAGCATTTTTACGTGTCTATTTCATACATTAATTATTTGAGTTTACGGTTTCTAACTAATAATTTTGTTTGCAGAGGGATGCCATAGGGGATATTTACCGGTACTCCCAGCAGGCATTTAATGATCCTCAGTCCTTCGCCACGCAGCTTGAGCATATACAGAACACGGCGTTCCACAGTATGATGATGTCACACGATGTCGGACACTTACAAAATCTGACGCATCTTACAAGGGACGCCGTCGACTTGTCAGCACCGGCACGACCTCAAAGGGTACGCCGGCGACACGCTCCCCGTCAGGTGCCGACAAACGTGGCGGAAAATCAACCCCAAGATGGAAGCCCGTAGTACAATGAGGGTGGTTTGGTGCATCTGTTGCGGCAAGCAACAATCAGAACCAGGGTGGGGGATATGTCCCGCAACTCTTTGATGTTGGATTGGATCAACTTGGAACTCCAACTCCGTTTGGATTGGATAGTTCCTTCGTACAGGGAACTGGTGATGTTGGTGGGTCCGGTACCGGTCAACCGGCGGTGACAGGTCCGCTAGCTAACTTGATTGCAAGCGGAATTGGAATTGGAGATAGTTGGGCATTTCCGTCACAGGATTTTGTGACGCCGGTTGGGCAGGGGATGGCACGGATTGATCTCGATGTTAGTGATTTCCATTACCATCCCCCGCATAATTCGTGTGACGCAGGACCTTCAACCCGGCCAGGACCTTCGACCTCACTGAATTTAAACCTCTTTCCCGATGATCAGTACGAGAATCAAGGACCACTACCCAACGATCAACACCAACCACCAAGAAGGCAATCTCAACGTCTTATGAATCAGCCTCCCACGGACTGGTTTAACTTGTAATCATGTGTTAATTACTGTTGTTGTAACATTTTTTTGGTGTATGCATATGAATATGTAACACCCCAACCGATGGCGGAATCATCGAGGTGTCACGTAGTGACGATTGTTCAAAAGCTCATGGTACTAAAATGTAAATACTTGATTATTGAATATTGTTTTACAACATGTGAAAATAAATTTACAAGAACAATTGAGATAGTTGATTTATTTAGTCTAAGTCCAAAGTCCTATGTGAAGCGTCAAGCAGCTTATCCTAAAACATGCATGAAAATAAATTTTGTCAACATATGATGTTGGTGAGTACTACCTAGCTTTGAACAGATAGTATAAGTTTGAAAAGTAGTACAATTCATGTGTCTAGCATCACCAAGGCATTATGTAAACACGCAAGTAACTAAACAAGACAAAGATCAAATGTAAGGTTGTTAAGATGAAATTGATAATGAGCACCCTAACACGTGTCAAGTCTAAAAGAGCACCATAACATAAGTTATGTCTAAATGAGCACCGTAACATAAGTTACGTCTATATGTAAAGAGCACCATAACATAAGTTATGTCTAGATGTATGATTTTGTACGTAAGCTACATTCATGTTCAAACATAAGGCACAATGATAAACAAGACACATATATGAATTGTAATTGAAGAAAATGTATGTATAACTGAATGTGAAAGTTTTGTATACTTGTGCATGAATCACCCCAAAAGTGTAAAACGAAAAAGGGGATAAGTAATACTCACCTTAGCAAGGTGGTAAGTCTTGTGGAATTGAATAAGTGTAATCCAACGTTGCCAAGTATCACCCTATGTATAAGGTAACAATAAGTCTAAGTCTATCTAGTCTGTAAGTATTTTCTAGGGTTTCGAATTGGGGATAAGCATTCGTTTGATTAATAATCTAAACATTTAATAAATAAGAGAAATTTGATAAATAAATAAACAAAAGCTTTTTTGTAAACTTTAAATCAAAGATGGTCACAATATAAAGTTTTAAGTGTGAAAATAATTTTTATAAAATTATTTTCTCAAAAATAGAATATTTAATCTATTTATTTCAAATTGTCAAAATGTAACTTTAATATCTAAAAATATTAAAATTAAAGAATTTGTAAATTAAAAATTGTATTTCTGTTCCAAATGAATAGAAATAATTTATGTAAAATTTTGGTACAAAAATATAGAAAAATGAATTTATTATGAATTATTTATGATTAAAAATAACAAAAATAAATTAAAAATATAAAATGAATGGTTTTTCTGAAATAAAAATTATTTCTGAAATTTTTATTGCTATACAAGTTTAGAATAATTTTTGTGGATTTTAATAAAATCGTTTAGATATTTTTATTGAATTTTATAATTATAAATGAATAAACTTGTATTATTAATAATATATATTAAATAAATTATTTTTGAAAAACTAAAAATTGAATAGCAAAGTTTATCATTGGAATAATATAAAATAAATTTTGTAGAATTTATAAAATAGTTTTTAGTATTTTAAAACGATTTTTAAAAGAATAAAGAAAATATAAGTATAAAGGATAACAAAGAAAAAAGGTTGTTTATGCCAGGACTCGAACCTGCGTGGTCCGGCTCACAAGCACCAGACACAACCACTTGATCTAGATCAGTGGTTGTGTTTGGTTTCTGTCTATTAAAAATAAATATAGAGGTCTGCGTTAGTGTTCTTCCCAATTCTACCAAGACGAGCCCTAATCTTTCAATCACAATAATTAGGGATCAATAGCCCGTGGATTCTTGGGGCTATTGTTTGTTATGTACCGATGAACAAAACCCAACAAGAAAAAGGAACTTACAGTAACGATTCGTATACAAATCGTTCAGTCAACCCGAAAGTCAAAATGGCTTCAATATATGAACACAGCAATGAATAATGAGAAAATAAAAGTGAAGAAGGATCATTCGGCGAGTTAAGGTTGTGAGGGAAGTCTCAATTTATACTAGTTTCAACGATTTGGTAAGTCTTAATTATTTGGCCATCCATGGTCAAAACGTGTGATAATTAATTCAATTAGGAAGGATTGGAGCTGTTAACCGCGATGATTATGCATAGGATTAATGTGTATTGGTTAGTCGTTCAGTATAAGGTAATAAGTGATGATTATTGTTCCAAAAATCACGGCCACATTGCTGGCCATTCGTTCGCCACAGCAGCCAAAAAGGAAGAAGAAGAAGAAAGATAAGGTTTCAGATGGGTTTATATATATTTCGAGTTGGGTTTAGATCAGAAACAAGCCATAGCTCAGTTGGTGTTAGCGTGTGTGTGTTGTGTTGTGCTGACCCGGTTTGGTCAGGGGTTCGAGTCTCAGCAGAAACAAATATGTGTTTTTTTTAACAGAGAGGAGGGGGAAAGTAGTTGGGCCGGATGTACTGGGCCGACTTCTTGGGCTAAGCAGTGGGCCGGATATGTTGCAGTCAAGGGAAAGACAAGAGAGGGTGGTTTTGTTTGGGCCAGATGTTGGGTAGTTGGTTTGGGCTCAAGGTTTGGTCTAGACTAGTACTATTATTCATTATTATTCATTATTATTATTATTATTATTATTATTATTATTATTATTATTATATATAAAAATAAAATATAATGAAAAGAAAAGTGACGGATGTCACAGAATATACGAATCGTTAAGCCACATGTGATTCAAACATTGTTGTGAGAAACAACCACTAGAATTAAAATCCAAATACAAGCGTTAAACACTATAACAAGATCACATAATCATTTTTGTTGAAAACTCAATTTGTTGAAAACGGGCCAGGCTGCCATTTTTGGGCCTCTGTACAGTCTGGCAGGGCCTGCCCGTCAGGCATCCGGGCTTTCGGACGCGCTGGCCTTGGCTAATACACGGGTTTCGCACGAAGTCCGGGCCGTTTTCGGGTCTCCGGGGCCTGATCCGGGAGGCCCGAAAACGGCCCGGAGGTCATTTTTGTTGAAAACTCAATTTGTTGAAAACGGGCCAGGCTGCCATTTTTGGGCCTCTGTACAGTCTGGCAGGGCCTGCCCGTCAGGCATCCGGGCTTTGGGACGCGCTGGCCTTGGCTAATACACGGGTTTCGCACGAAGTCCGGGCCGTTTTCGGGTCTCCGGGGCCTGATCCGGGAGGCCCGAAAACGGCCCGGAGGTCATTTTTGTTGAAAACTCAATTTGTTGAAAACGGGCCAGGTAATAATGATAGATTTATTTAAAACAAATAATATAAATTTACTTAACAACTATTTTTCCAAACTACTCAATCAAACTATACAATCTACCGAGTTACAAGACAATCTATTTCCGAGATCACCATTCCAAACTACTCAATCAAACTATACAATCTACCGAGTTCATTAAGTTTCCGTTTCGCACCTTCCATCACAATTGCTTTATTGAAGTCAAACTGAGGGCTCGGGATCAAGTTGGGGTCCGAACCCATCTGAATCAAACAGGGGGACATCAATCAATCTGTTGAATATGTGTACCAAATCTAAGGGTACCCAATGATCAACCCAGACAGCCCTGCCAAAGTAGCACGAGCAAGAGCAGGATCATCCGATGTCGCCGACGTCGCTAATCACATGATGTGATTCATCAACACCGGATGGCCTTGCCCTACAGGCTTTGTCTGGAAAGTTGACCCCCCTAAAGAGACCGTTGGAATGTCCAGGTTTGGTAGACTGGAGATTGAGACTAGCAAGGACAACCAACGGCAAAATATTATAAACTACAGTGACAATGTTGCATTCTACACGTGTTATACCACGTGTGGATGTAACATCAATCCAAGTAGTTTCATGTGGATGTAACACCGATCCAAAGACACCGCTTTTTTGGACCCCAGAAAAGCGATGCCAAGCAGGGGATGAGACAGGAGAGGATGCTTTTAAGCACGGCTCATCCCCGCCCAAAACTGTTAAAACTCCATGTGAATGTAACATCGACCCAATATCAATAAAAAACCGTACCCTCCAGAAGAATTGCGGGAAAAGTATTATATCGCATATTGTGTTGTAGTTTCCTACAATTGTGTTGTAAATGGGATTGAGATATGTGGTGTTGTAAATGGGATTGAGATATGTGGGAATGATATAATGTATTTGTGTAGGTGGGATGGGATGGAGAAAATGGGAAGAGGCCGTAGCATTATATAAGAATTGAACTCTCAAATTGAAATGGCGGCTTCAAAGCCTTAATATGAATTGGCGGGTTCAAACAATTAGTATGGATTGGCGGCTTCAAGTGACTAATGGAATTGGTTTGGCGGCATCAAGGGGATTTTGTTTGATGCCGCCAAATGAGACCAAGGCATCACCAATTTTGATTTTTTCCCCCACTACCCCCCAAATGTAATTTGTAAAATAATAAACCCCCCACTTATGTAAATGATTCTATATTAGGCTATTCATATCATTTGTTGCAAGTCTAGTCCACATACATATCTATGTGTCTCCCTTTCACAACCGTTTTCTATCTTATGTTCAAGCCCTTGGCGACAATGGCACAGTGTTTAACACCCAAATGTGGCTGCGTGGCACCGGGCGACCAAACGACTACACTCAATTTAATGATCATTACAAAACAGGACTAACAGAGAGATTAAATGAACACTTACATGAAAATTGACAGAGGTCTTGACAACATGTACACTCTAACATCTTGATAAAAGCAATGCTGAACTAAATTGAAGTTTCGAACTAAAAAAACCCAATAGATTGGAACCCTTCTCCAACCCTTACCCACATCTCTTCTGTTGTGTCCGGCGGAACCACCACTGTCGGCTCCTATTGCCTAATGATCCTCAACTGATGTTACCGCTAGTTACCTTTACAACAACATTCATAACCCATCATCAATAAATTTATTATCAAAGGATCAGAGTTCGCCGTTTTTACCTTGGTTGGCAAAGGAAACCATCATAACCCTAGCCGTGGCCGTGACTCTACCTAGTAAAAAAAGTAAGTAAAAATGAATTCTAATGTAAATCAGGTACACTAATAAATATTATAAACCCTAGATTTTGTCCTATCTTTGCTTGCTGATGTGAATTTGGAGAGCCTCGAGAGAGAGGGAGAGATTGATGGTGGATTCTAGATGGAGGAGACAGATAAAAAGAGGCGTATGGTTCAAAGACGCTAATAGCACTTGTACAGTTTGGTACAACAAAATATGCATAAAAGGCTTGATAATTGTATATCTATATCTATATCTATATCTATGTCTATATATATATATATATATATATATAATAAACCAAAGCATTTTTAATGACATGTCATAATATTACGCAATCTCTCTTTTGAGAGATGCCACATAGGATGTGATGTGGCAACTCTAGACCAATTAAAAAAAATGAATAAATATGGTTTAAATATGATTTAGCATAATCTATTAAATACCTAATCTACTAAATGTAAATATTAAAACTTTATTATTTTCTCTCTCATGTTTCCTCTTATAACTTTTAAATGTTAATATCTTTTATATACGAGATTTTTTAAAGAAAAAAATTACACCAAATTAACGAGCGTTTTATTATCTTTCCAACAAGTACCATGGTGCTATATAAAAAACGGAGAAAAAAAAAACGACTATTTTTTGTAACCCGACAAAAATTGTGTCAACTTTGGAATTAGTTTAAAAAAAATTGTGGGTTTGGATCGGGACTGGGATTAGGTGATGCCCGACCCAATTACCCTTTTAATGTATTAGAATATGATAACTTATAGCAGAGATTTGTTTAAAATAATAATAATAATAATAATAATAATAATAATATATTGGCAGATGCCATTTTTATAGTTTAGATACTTCTAATTGTATTCACTTTACTTAGATTTCTCAACCCAGGACGCTCCCGGGGTATAAACTAGTATATATATAATTAGTAGTAGGTGAAATCCTGTGTAAAAACATGGGAAAACTATATCATTTTTTAAGGTCTGTTTACTAAAGACAAAATTAAGAAGTCAATTATCTTTTGTAAGCAAAATCTGTTTAATAAGATCTGTTCCTTTGACGATATCAATTGATAGATACTGATCAGATGTTTTAATACTGAAGGGTGTTAGAACTATGGAGAGATAGATCAACAGACGCATGAAAAGCTCTGTTGGGATAACCGATATTAAAAAGAAACAGACAATCTTAATCTTCAACTGAGATTTCATTACTCTGTTTACCTAGTTAAAGTTAGTCTATATAAACTAAGTTAGGCTTTTACATTACCAAAAGAAAAAAAAATAGTTATGATTTAAGAGTAATTTGTAATTTGCGAAACGGATATCGAGTCTGCATAACACATTTTTACGGCTTGCGGGTTATCATTCGGAATCTGGTCTGATGTGGGTTCTTGGTGTAGGATTGGGCCTTTGTTTGCTTTTTATGTGACTGACCTTCTGCAATTGTCAAAAACTTTTGACAGTTAATAAATGGGGAAATAAGATCTTAAATGGCATAATCTTTATTGCTATGTGGACGATTTGGAAGAACCGCAATGAGAAGTTATTCGTAGGAGAGAATCCGAAGTTTTCTGAGATGGTTGCGAGTATTAAGTCTGTGTCATTTTTGTAGCATAAGAGTCGTACGCGTTTTAAGGATCTTAGATGGGTTGATTGGGCTAAGTACCCTTTGTATATATTATAAGGTTTTGTGGATCGGTATTCGCCTAGAGTACGCACCCAGTTTTTAATAAAGTTCACCTTCAAAAAAAATTGTGTAATTTAAGTATTGAGATATTTTCTCAAGTTACAACATTGGAGGGTTATTGTTATTACATTCAAGTTCTTGTGTATGTGATTTTTGGACTTAAAAAGTTATCAAAGATTTAACCCACACAAGTAAAATAATTCGGTATTACGTAACATCTTTCATCCAAGTAACATCTAGTAGCTTTTGCTGTTTTCGAGTTTCCAGCTATTAGACCATGTGTAGTGGGGGTTTTATTTATAAAGCCCCTCTTTTTTGTGGTCCACGTGGCAGCTGGGTCAGCATGGAGAGAGAAAGTGAAAAAGGAGTGTAGTGGTAGAGGCTTTATTTATAAAGCCCCTGTTTCTGATTGATTGTTTATTTTATTATTTTTTTAATCTTTTAACTTAAAATAATTAAAATAAAAGACAAATAAATATAAAAAAATTACAAATAATATTAAAACACACAACTAATATTAATTAAATTAAAAAAAAACAAACAAACAACTTAAAAAAAATTACAATACCAAATTAAAAAAAAAACAAACAACTTAAAAAATTACAATACCAAATTAAAAAAAAAAACAAACAACTTAAAAAAATTACTAGAGGTTATATTTTGCAAGAATTTCTTGCCTATGAAGTAGTGCAAGGCGTAGGGCTTCTCCGTCGAGGTGGTCGATCGATTTGGACAAAAACTCAATGTCCTTTTCCCTTTGCTTCGCCTCTTGAATGTCGACGAACCTTTTATTCTCGGGCATTCTCTGGTGCATAGTTTCCAAACGTCTTTGACCGAGGTCGCGGATATCCTGTAGTCGTCGATTCATTTCCTCAAAATCCTCCCTCGATGCACCACCTCCTGTCGAAGACGACTCCGCCTTGCCACCCTTTTTTGATCTTCTACCGGTGGTCTTGGAATATCCTCCTCCTCCTGCTCCTCCTCATCCTCCAAATCAATAGGATCATCTAAACTCACAAAGCGAGCATCGGATGACGGTGTATCCGGATCTCGCGACGTGGAGGTGGTTTTGCTTCGTTTTGATGGTCCCCCTCCTCCTGATCCTCCTCCTCTTCCTCTCCTGATCTTGCGCCCAGTATCCGACCCCATAAGCGGTACATTAGCCCACTTAGGACTTTTTCTCAACATCTCCCAAATCCTCAAATATGGGAACGGCCCGCGGGTTTCTCTCATCTCGTCCAATGCTCTTGCCAACAAACTGTCATCACCTTCCCCACTGCCCCTGTTGTCCTTACAACGTTGGTAAACCTCCGCAAACGAATGACATTTATTATTTATGTCCGACCACTTTCCCGATATCGAATTGTTGTCTCGATACTCCCCTCTACCCGTGGCGCCAAAAAACAGCTCTCGAATCCGAGTCCAAAACAACGGGCTATGTTGATAGTTCGCTACAAAAAAAAATATTATACGATTAGAAAGTATATAAATACAAAAAAAAAAATTACTAACCAACATTATATAGATACATATATAAATACAAAAAAATACTATATATATATACACGATTAATTATATATAAATTAAAAAAATACTAACCAACTTTGGGATCCTCCGATATGTCGAGTCAGGCCCGCGCTAAAGCATACTCCTCGTCTTTTTCCCAACGTTCTTGTTTCTTTTTTTTTGACGAGGAATAGTAGCAACTTTCCTTTTATGCAAGCGTTTCCCACGCCCCCGTTGTGAACCCTCGGGTTGACGTGGTTGGTTGGTCTGGACTTGAGTTTCTGGCACGGACTCGGGCTCCTCTTGAGAACCTTGGACATAGTTTGGTGGAGGAAAAAATTGACCCGCCATGTTTGGTGGAGGAAAAAATTGACCGGGCAT
Organism: Ambrosia x helenae; assembly: GCA_030844895.1. NCBI lineage: Eukaryota > Viridiplantae > Streptophyta > Magnoliopsida > Asterales > Asteraceae > Ambrosia > Ambrosia x helenae. The sequence goes on from CM061232.1 coordinate 29,722,110, forward strand.
GCTAAGAAGTTGCACGTATTGCATTGTGTTCGCGTCAAAGTCGCCCCAATTGGATGGCAGCTGAGTAGTAGTGTTTGGCCTCGCACCCGGGCGACCCGGGACCCCAAACGGTGCACCATATGAAAACATGTTTGTGTTTTAGTTAGATGTTTGTGTTGTGGTGTGTGGTTTTTTAGTTTGGAAAGTGTTGTATGTTTTATGTGTATGTGTATATTGTGTTGTGTATATATAAATAAAAAAAAAAGTTTACCGTTCAAAACATGCAGGTCCCAACGGTAAAAAAATTTTGACCGTTTTCCTTTCCTCAGCCACGTGTCAATTTTTGGTTGGATGGTTGAATTTTCGTTTGGCGTTATTTTTATAAAGCCCCGGTTGATTTTTGGAAAATAGCGCCCGGGTGTATTGGTGTTTGGGGCGCTATTTTTTAAAAAAAAAAATTGGGCAAATAACACCCCACTACGGTGGGTCTTAGAGTTAAATGCCATTTTCATCCTTGAGGTTTGGCCATTTTTGCTAGTTTCATCCAAAAGTTTATTTTTTCTCATCTGAATCCAAAAGTTTTCAAATTATTGCTGGTTTCGTCCACCTCGTTAACTCCATCCATTTTTTTCTGTTAACTTTTTATAAAAAGACTAAAACACCCTTATATTTTATATTGTTTAATAAATAAACCTCTCTCCTACCCCTCCCTCTCTCTCCTCTCCTTCTCTTTACTCTCTCTTCTTCAACAAACACAGACCATCACCATCATTATCTTGTTCAACCCACCTCCTCCATAATCACCTAGATTACTCTACTTTAAATTGTAAATCACAAATTCCAAAACAAAATTTTTACTTTACCCCAGATTATCTCCAAGAATAAGAAACCTAATAGCTGTTCAATGTATCACTACAAAAATGCTCTATCAAATACCTTTTCTAATCTAGATCACGAACACATAAAAGGCCTGTCCTATTTTACCCGAACACACAAACCTAACACAGATGTGTGGGTTTTTGTTGTAATTGATCGTGAACACAAATTTAGGGGTTTTTGTTATGATTAATCGTGAACTAAGATTTGTGGGTTGTAATGAAGGCGGTGAAAGTGAAAGATGGTTGCTGGGGTGGTTCGGGTCGGTGATGTGATCATTGAAGCTGCTTCCTCTTTATTTCTTCTTCGTGCGATCTTGATCCCTCAAAACAGCCGTCCAAAAGTTGTCGTCCAAAACTCCAAGCTGTTGTCACAAAATAATGTCAAACCCTTTTCCCTTATGGGCCTTGCCACTAGTCATGTTTATTATTATTATTATTATTATTATTATTATTATTATTATTATTATTATTATTATTATTATTATTATTATTATTATTATTATTATTATTATTGCTATTATTATTATTAATAAGTTCACACCCTTTAACTGTTTGATGGTATTGGTCTCAGTGTCTACTGCAAAAGCAGATAACCTAATTGGGTGATGTGGGTATGATTTGTTTGAGGGTTTAGTGGAACACTTAGTGATTGGTGAGGATATTGTTTTTGTTGTTGCAGAGAACAGGGAAGAAGACGAAGGAGTCTGAGGTGTTTTTAAGGGGTGTTGTTTTTATTATTATTATTATAATATAGACGAGATTTGAATTGACAATTTTACCCCTCAGTTAACTGAGATTGACTAACGGAGTTAGGCACTTGGATGGAACCAGCAAGAGTTTGAAAACTTTTGGATTCAGATGAGAAAAAATAAACTTTTGGATGAAACTAGCAAAAATGGCCAAACCTCAGGGACGAAAATGGCATTTAACTCGTGGGTCTTATCTCCTATTTTAACTTTAAGAGTTTAATTCCTCCATAGAAAAGGATCTACCACTGGTCCATTACCATTCATCTATCTATCTATATATATAAAAGAAAACGTATATGTTGACGTGGCGTGCAATTGAGGCCCCAACCTTCCTTTGAGAGTGTCACGTGGCATCATAATGGAGAGCTTTTGGTGTTTTTGAATTGTTTTCTTTTTTAATTAAATTGAGTTATTTTAGGAAAAAAGAATTTAAAAATAAATTTAAAATTTTATCTCTCATATTTCCTCCTATAATTTTTAAACGTTTATATCTTTTATATACGGGATTTTTTAAAGAAAAAAATTACACCAATTTAACGAGCGTTTTATTATCTTTCCAACAAGTACCATAGTGCTATATAAAAAACGGAGAAAAAATCGACTATTTTTTGTGGGGTTTCGTTCATACAGGAAAAAAACACACAAAGTGTTCATGTTATCACGTAAAATTATATTTTGTGGGGAATATGAGTTATTATCGATTAGAATACTATGAACATGCAATGATTGAGAGATTTTGTGGTTAGTTAACTTGAGCTATTTACAATAGGTTATCACGTAAAATTAGATTTTTCAACCCCATGACGCTCCCGAGGTAATCAGGTAGTTAAAGAATAACAAAAAAAAATGACGCATATCTATTTGTTTATTGGCAGCTCCAATTTTTTTAATGAATATGGCATTTTTTTTTATCCAGAAGATAACCTATTTTGGAGATCAAGTTGATTCAATTATCGTGATCCACATAAAAACTTGATTTAATCTTCCAAGATGGCCTTATATGGTGCAGATTTTTGAAAATCAAATTTTCGGTGGTATAAATATCCATCGGTAATTATATTTTACAACCTAATACGGTGAACGAGATCGTGTGGATAGATTCCTACCCAACGAGTAATGAGTACCAATCCAGAGTCAGTCATGAGGATTTAAGTGTCTCGGCCAAGTCCAAGAAAAAGGCCTAGGCCCCTAACATATTATATAAAGTAAATTTTTTGTAACATATTATATAAAGTAAATTTTTATGATAATTAACGTTATAGCCAATGTTGCAAAATTCGCTAGGCGGCCCCTAGTCGGCTGACTGGGGAGTTGGGTGTACTCGGAGTACTCGGGGAGTACTCGGATATGGTAAATATAAAGAAAATTAATTATTGGATATAATATATGTATCAAAATAAGCATAATTCATGTCAAATACGCATGTTTTTTTAAAGATACATGTTTAAAATTAAATTTTTTCCGAGTACAAGGCCGAGTAGGCCGAGTAGGCCGAGTATAGGGCTGAGTAGGATGAAGATGACCACTGAGTACAGGGCCGAGTTGGCCGAGTAGCCCGAGTACATGGCCGAGTTGGCCACCGCCGACTAGTTTGGCCGAGTAGGAGAAAGTCGCCTCGGAGGGGTTCCGAGGTCCGAGTAGTCGCCGAGTACAAGGCCGAGTAGGCCGACTTTTACAACACTGGTTATAGCAATAAACATAACAAAAATGCAGTATAAGAATCACATATCTTAAAAAACTAATAGGTAACCGATAATTCATGAAACTCTTCAAGCATTTTTGGTAGCAAATTATTTGAGCACCAGGAAATCGTTTAAGAGACATAATGTCTGGAAATCAAATCAAAATTCAAAACTATTAACAATTAATCAATTCTAATCTTCTTTTTTATTTTTTTTTCCGATGTTCAGTGGATTAATTATTTAATGGATTATCAATTATGGATCAACTGAGTTATACTTATTAGGCCCAAAATGAGTTAAAAGGTTCAAGATGGATCACGATAACCCATAATTCTTAATGTTCTAAATTTTTTGTTTTGATATTTTTAAACAACACACATATACATTTAATATTTTTTTGGGCCTCTTGAAAAATGTGCCTTGACTGGGGTGTGACTCACCAACCTCCACGGCCGGCTACACCAATGCCATACCACCGCCAGCAATCGCCAACACGAAAGTTGCGGCATGTTAACGAGAAGAAATTAAACCAAAACATAAAACATAGAAAATAATAACTAAATCGATCTAGGACTCGCATGTTGTGGTGAACCTGCCAAATGCAAAAAGATAGACGTAAAAACGTTGAACCACATATGCATGTTGCACCGTGTTAGCTCCCATTATTTAGTACGAAAAGTAAAAACGTTGAATCACACATGCACGTTGCGCCATGTTAACTCGCAAAATTTAGAACAAAATGTTAAACAAAAAAATTGTTAAAGATGAAAAGTATAAGAGATGAAAGTTAAAAGTAAAAAAGTTGCTAGGTTAATTTATAAAAGATAAAATGTTTTGGATTAAAAGTAAAAAATCAGTTTGTCTCTTTTTTATTTTAAAAAACATACAGAGCATGAAGTACCACACCTCCATAAAATAAGTTATAACTTAATGCTATGCTTCAATAAAATGATAAATGTACACAACCATCTTTCATTCCGGTTTAATATGTAATTTGACAAAAATGTAACTAAAGATATGATTTAGAACCTACTAAATCCATGTATTTATTTTTCAAATATTCTTAATCACGCAAAAAAATAGCAATGGAATTTATCAATATGTAATTTTTAGCGTTGAACAAGTATTTCATGAGATCTAAACAAAATGTTACTAAGAAATTTGCACTGAAGTCACATGCCGCCTAACCCTTTATATAGTCATATACTTTTCATTTTTCAACTTCTACTAGAGAGAACATCGTGTTACATTTCTTGGTGAACTCAATTAAGTGTGATAGATGATGAGACACATCTAGAGAATCCACTTCTTCAATATACAGTGCATAGTCATAAAGACAATGTTTTCAGTTAGCAAAAATAAGAGTATGCAGAGGTCGAAGATCATCAAAGGGCGTTACTCAAGTCTATATGGTTTATGACTGCGAGTCACAAGTTACCATCAAATTAATCAATATGGCCAGTGATAGTAATAGCGTTTGTTATATGTGTCGTACAAGTTTCATTGTTCACATCATGTCACTCTTGGAGTAGTGAGGCATTAATCTGGAATAAGCTATAACCATCACATACATATTGTTAAAACTTTTGGAAAATATACTACTTACAATTTCATACATGATGTTCATCCAGTTGTTTTGTGTGCCACTCGGTTATAAAGATGCTTGGTTCAAGATATTACTTATCAGATCTCATGAAACTACCGAGCATGAAGGATGGTGATATCTTCATCAATTACAGAACAAACATCACGATCCCTACCATGGTTTAGTTGTTTAAAGATGAATGCTGGTTGGCTAGGAGAAGGAAGAACTGTTTCATGATTACTCAACATAAAAGCTACGTCAGTCATTGTAGGTCGCTCAACAGCCAATTCTTGAACACACAAGATTCCGACATGGATGCATAAAAGAACTTCTTGTGCATTAAATGTATCTCTTAATGACGAGTCAACTACCAGCAATGGTTTTTCTTTGCTTCCATAAGTCCCAAACCTAAAATCAAAGTTAATTATGGTACAATTTCTTTGGTGGAATAAATCATCAAGAAACAAATATGATGTATGTGTGTATGGCAAAATGGAGTTACTTACATGCCCAATCAAATTAATCGAGCTCTCCTCAGAGTAGCTATTGTTTTTCCTACCACTAATTATCTCCAGAACAAGAATACCAAAGCTAAAAACATCAGATTTTACGGAGAAAAGGCCTTGCATTGCATACTCTGGAGACATATAGCCGCTACAATCATATAATGTCATTGTTAGATTAATGAAACAAATTATTAATATTAATTGTGCTATAGAGTGAAGAATTATACATACTATGTTCCCACAACTCTATGTGTTTTTAGCTTCGTCTTCATCCCCGCCAGATATTTTTGCCATTCCAAAATCCGAAATTTTAGGGTTTAAATCTGCATCTAGCAACACGTTGCTTGCTTTTAGATCCCTGTGAATAATCCTCAACCTAGAATCATGATGAAGATATAACAGTCCACGAGCAATTCCTTTAATGATTTGGAACCGTTTCTTCCAGTCTAAAAGTAATGACTTTTCTTGATCTAGGTTTGACACCATTCCATTGGATATATTTCATAATTAGTAGAAGTTTAAAAGGTTTATTAGATGGAATTTAGATAACTTGATTATATGTGATAACTTGAATATAGGTCAGAGAACAAACCAAAAATGAAAGAATCCAAGCCTTTGTTTGGTAAATATTCGTAAACTAACATCTTTTCTTTTTTGTGAAAACAATATCCCACAAGTCGGACTAGGTTCTTATGTTGAAGTTTCGCGATCAGCGTTACTTCATTCTTGAATTCTTGCATCCCTTGAACTGAACTTTGCGATAATCGTTTGACAGCAATTTCTTGCGCATTTAGTAGCTTACCCTGAGTAACACATTATTTATAAATGGACAACTATTATATTAAATCAAAAAGACCTCCATGATACCTAGATTGAGGGTTTTACCTTATAAACAGTGCCAAAGCCACCTACTCCGAGCTTGTTTAGGTCAGAAAAATTATCAGTTGCGGTAGTTATTGTGCTCAAATCAAACACGCGTAAATCAACATTTTCGCCATTAATGTTCTCTGTGAAAGAACCTTTTAAGGATTTCAAGCTATTCGTCAAACGGAACCCAACTTCATCTTCATTTTGTTTGGCTGTATCAAACAATTAAGCAGTCCAACTATTAATCATGATTGGGACTACAGATGAGCCAACTTATTGGGTTAGTATAGTTTCATGATTTCATCCAATTTATTCAAAATTTAGAACTAGTACTACTTGATTCATAGTACATGGGTTAGATCACATGCTTGACTCAACACATTTTTTATATATCACGATAGCATTTGCAAGCTTTGAATTATGATGTATTCGAATCAGTCCAAATAGTTGATTTGGGTTTACGGTTTCAAAATGAATATTTAAACCAAAAATACAAATCAAATTGAACTAAATGAATCATTTTTTAACATGTAATAATGCACTTTTAGATTATATTTTGAGTTGATATTGTAATTTAGGGATTATAGAGTTAACTAGTCAACCTGTTTGAACCACCCAATACAGCCCAGTTTAACCAATTAAACTATTTTTTACTCAAATCCGATATGATTTGAAATTCGGTTTTTAAACATTGATTCAGTACACAAAGGAATAGAAACGGCATATAAAAGTTCTTGTTAGTTTGTTTATTTATTATAGTCACAAAAAAGAGTAAAGGAGTTTGTGTTAGCCACGTTGATTGATAAAAACTGTGGTAAATAAAATTGAGTAATGATAACTTCAGTTAAGATAGTAAACGCACCGACCGAACCATGTACACCCTGATGGTGTCTGTGTTTTTTGCCGCATCACACGGACCACTCTTCTAGTATTTATAGTATAGATAGGAAAATGTGTGAAATGCATAGAAATTTCCTAACACCTTATATTTCCATAAACTGTGTCAGAAATTACGTACAAAATACGAAAAAAAATGGTTTGCTACAAGGGTTTTTCCGTTGTAACTTTTTTCTTTAATATCCTGAAATCCATGTTTGTGGTACATTTACAACTAAAAGAAGTGCGTATAGACCCCGTGAATTTTTCTATAGTGCTTTCAGCTAACGATTAATTCTGTGATTAATTATAATGAACTTATAAATAGCCATACCTTTTTTCATCCTTAGGTAACAATAAATGAGGATACACATGAGAAACACAGCTGCAATCAGTGGTGTCCCGATGACCAGAAATAGGTGTTTGTGCGATCCGTTTAGCCTCTTTGATGAGTACTTGGCTAAAATACAATCATATGAAGTATAAAGTCAAGTGATATGAGATTACCTTTTATTAACTAAGGCTTATGGGTATGGAGACGCCAGCCCCCCCCCCCCCCCCCCCCGTCCTTGCTTTTTGCCCCGTGTTCCCCCCCCCCCCCCCCCAGCACACCACCCCTGCCCCGTCCCCCCCCCCCCCCCCCCCCCCCGTCCCCCTCGTCCATCTGAGAACGCCGAAGACCAACCAATGAGGATTTTTCTTTTTCTTTTTTTTTTTCAATTCCAACGGTCAAATCCAACGGCTATTTTTTTTTTTAATTTTTTTACCCCAAAACCAAATATATAAACACTACCATTCATTTTAAACCCACATAAACAACCAAAACCAACTTAAAACTCTTCTACTTTTCTTTAAAAAATACACAACAATGTTTGATTCCTCGTCTTCATCGAGCGAAGAAAACCGGGTTTTTGTGAACGCGGTTTGGGAATCGGCACAACTAATCGTGGCGGAGGAAGCCGAGGTGAGCTCGCAACCGCGACAGAGGCAAGCGGCCATAAACAGAGACCGGGAGGGTAAGTTTATATTTTATCTTCAAATATATATATTTCATACTTTATTTTTTAGAAAGTGTTAATTTTTTTCAAATATATATATTTAGATACTTTATTTTTTAGAAAGTATAATTTTTCTTCAAATATATATGTAGGTGCACACGAGCGATTAATCAGTGATTACTTTGCCGACCAACCAGTGTATACGGACGAGATGTTTAGGCGGCGGTTCCGGATGAGCCGTCGATTGTTCGTACGTATTGCCGATGATTTGGCGAGTTGTGACCCGTATTTTACATTACGGCACGATGCTAGAGGCAAGCGTGGGTTCACAACTTATCAAAAATGCACGGCGGCATTGCGGCAACTAGCTTACGGGACGGCATCCGACTCGTGGGATGAGTATTTACGGATGTCCGAAAGAACGGCACGTGATTGCTTGTATAAGTTTTCCAAGCGCGTTGTCAAGATCTACAGCAAAAAATATTTGAGAAAACCAAACTCGAACGATATCCAGAAATTGTATCAGTTCCATCACGAAAGGCATGGTTTTCCAGGGATGCTTGGTAGCATCGATTGCATGCACTGGCCGTGGAGAAATTGCCCTAATGCGTGGCGTGGCATGTTTTATCGAGGCGATCAGGGTCACCCGAGTATTATCTTAGAGGCTGCCGCGTCACAAGACTTGTGGATTTGGCATGCCTTTTTTGGTGTTCCCGGTTCCAATAACGACCTTAATGTTCTTAACCAATCATTGGTGTTTGATGATGTGAGAAAGGGAACCGGTCCGGATACAAAGTTCACGGTTTCGGGGGTGGAGTACAAGCACGGGTATTATCTTGCGGATCTAATATACCCAACCTATTCTACACTTGTTAAAAGTATTAAGCACCCTCACGACGAAAAAAGAAAGAAATTTGCAAAGTTTCAAGAAGCGGCGCGAAAGGATATCGAACGAACTTATGGGGTTCTGCAAGCGAAATGGCACATCATCGCAAACCCGACACGTGCCTTCACACAAAAAAAACATCGTTATTGTATGTACGCTTGCATCTTTGTTGCATAACATGATCATCGAAGACGAAGGCCGAGCTATTTGTGAGTTCGATGAAAATGCGGTGGAGGAGAATACTATTCCGGATGACGAAGCGCAACAAGAATTAAACGATTTCGCGTTACGTAACGAACACATCCATCATCATCTACAAGCCGACTTGATCGAATATATATGGAACAACGGAATCGACTATTAGTATTTTACTACTTAATTTTAGGATGGTTTGTTATTTTTTTTTTACTTTTTAGGATGATTTGTAATTTTTTTAATTTTTAGGATGGTTTGTAATTTTTATTTTAAATCTACTATTTATTTGAATTTTATTTTGTTTATTTGTTAGTTTTATAAAAGTAGTTAACATTAATTTTTATAAAAAAATAATAGTATTTAATGCTTGAGACATAGGTTTCTCATGTCTCCACACCCCACCCATGTCTCAAGCATATGGAGACATGACCTTGCCTAGGTGGCATCCTATGTGGCATGGAGACATGACCTTTCTCATGTCTCCACACCCCATAGCCTAATATAACAATTAGGCCATGCGGTATGAAGCTATGGGGTGTGGAGACATGAGAAAGGTCATGTCTCCATGCCATGTAGGATGTCACATTGGATTCTTGGTGTCTCAAACTTTTTGAGACATGAGTGGGGTGGGGAGACACCAACACCTCATGTCTCAAGCATTTATTATTTTTTTTTCTAAATATTAATTTTATTATTATTATTTTTTTCCAATTCAAAAAAAAAATTACAGTATCCTATGAAAGTTTGAAAGCACAAATTCATTCAATTTATACAAAAAGTTTTTCTTTTTGGCTGTGTAATCCCAACTCCCAAGACAATAAAAAAAAATTCTTTTTCTTTTTAATTACACTAGTGTCTATATCTCTCTCTCTCTATCTTTTACTCTCTTTCTCTTTCTCAAACAACCACACAACCCCATTTCCTCCATCTTCCCTAATTCCTCCATCTTTCTCAAAGAAGAAGGAAATATCAAAAGGTAAGTAAAAATAAATGCTCAAACCTTAAAACCAACGTTCATATTCAAAAAAAAAAAGAAAAGAAAAAGAAAAAGAAAACGTGATTGGTACGTCTCTATTGTCCCGAGAGAGACGAGAGGGACGGGGGGGGGGGGGGGGGGGTTGGGACGGGAGAGGGGGCGGTGTAGGGAGGTGAGACGGGGCAAAAAGGAAGGGACGGGGGGTTGGGGCGTCTGTGCACCTGTTAGCCTGATCATCCATTCCCTTCTCCTACATCCTCCAATTTAGCGTTATCTCACCTCCCTACCTCTTCAACCTAATCCACTCCCTCCCTATAAAGGGGTACAAACAACCCCCACACCCCACCCCACCCCACATTTATTTTTATTCATTTTATTTTAGAAAAAATATTCATTAAAACTACAAGAAAAGTGCATAAGTTTAACATAAATTTAAATTACAAACAAATTTTCCTTTTGATTAAATTTCAAACTTAAATGCACACATGTATCTTGTTATTGGTACACCTAATTTTTCTTGACATTAATTTTTCTTTTTAGTTATTAGAGTTTTTCTTAAGTTATATAAGTCTACGGGGGTTAGGGGATTTAAGTGAAAAGTGAACTAACTTAATTCTTCCACAATTTAAAACATACAACTCCAAACCCTACACACTTTCATTCCATGTTATTAAACCACCTTAAGGCTATGGGGTATGGATCGATGAGGGTCATCGGTGGGATGATGTGTCACTCCTCCCCTTCCCTTTGGGGAACACCGCGCCCCTCCTTCCCCCTTCGGTGCAATGGGTGAGATTTCACCGATCTCCCCGATCATCTAATCAATATTATATATATTTTTGTTTTTTTCTCACCATTAATATATATATATATATATATATATATATATATATATAGGAAAAAGATCATTTAGGAACCAAGGTACTAGTTAGGAACTTAGGAACCAATCTGAGCCATTCATCTTTTAATCTTGATCTAAGGGTAGGATGGTAATTGAACAATTATGTTTTATATTTTAATTTAAAAAAAAATGCTCCCCTATATATTCCCCAATTCCCATAATCAGTTATCAAAACTATATCCCAAATCTTCATCAATCTCAATCAAACACAACTTCATCAATCCCAAATCTTCATCAATCTCCACCACCATCGCTACAATGATCCACCAAAACCACCACCGTGAACCACCATCCTTATCTGCGAGACCCCAATTCCAAACCCTAACCACCGTCTCCTTCCTTCGAGACCCTTCTCGTACGAGGTGTTATAGATTGATCGCAATTAGGGTTTCAGTTTGCAGAGAATCAAGGTATTTGTGTAATGTTTTTTTTAGTTTTTTAATTTTTTTTTGTTCGCAATTAGGGTTTCAGTTTGCAGAGCAGTTTTTTTACGTGCAAAAATTTTTCGTACGTACAAAGTTTTGGAATTATACACCGATGTATAATTCAGATCATGTTGCGTTATAGCAGTTTTCATACGCACAAAGAGTTATACAATTATTCACTGTCGTATATTAGTTTAGTTTTTGGAAGTATACACCGATGTATAATTCAGATCATGTTGAAGCGTACAGATACACTAACATTCATCTATACACTGATGTATAATTGTTGGAATATGAATATACACTGACATATATTTGTTGAATATTATGGTACAGTCCAAAGTTTTGGAATTATACACCGATGTATAATTCAGATCATGTTGCGTTATAGCAGTTTTCATACGTACAAAGAGTTATACAATTATTCACTGTCGTATATTAGTTTAGTTTTTGGAAGTATACACGATGTATAATTCAGATCATGTTGAAGCGTACAGATACACTAACATTCATCTATACACTGATGTATAATTGTTGGAATATGAATATACACTGACGTATATTTGTTGAATATTATGGTACAGTACAATGTTTTTGTAGTACTAATTGGACTATACACTGATGTACAATTGTTGGAATATGAATATACACTGACGTATAGTTGTTTAATGTTATCGTACAGTAAAATGTTTTTTGTAGCAATGATTGGACTATACACCGATGTATAATTGTTTGAATATGACGATACTAAACACTGTTCTATAGCATCAATTTTATTGGGGTCTGATGTATATTGTATGTATACACTGATGTATATGCTAAACAACCTTTTTCTTTGTTTCAGGTTACTCTTGATAAGACCAACCTATCAGTTCGTGTGAGTGCATGGAATATGAATATACACTGACGTATAGTTGTTTTAATGTTATCGTACAGTATAATGTTTTTGTAGCAATGATTGGAATATACAATGATGTATAATTGTGGAATATGAATATACACTGACGTATAGTTGTTTAATGTTTATCGTACAGTATAATGTTTTTTGTAGCAGTGATTGGAATATACACTGATGTATAATTGTTGGAATATGAATATACACTGACGTATAGTTGTTTTAATGTTATCGTACAGTATAATGTTTTTGTAGCAATGATTGGAATATACACTGATGTATAATTGTTGGAATATGAATATACACTGACGTATAGTTGTTTAATGTTTATCGTACAATATAATTTTTTTGTACGCACAAATGATATTAGTTGTGGTTTTTGTCAGTTACAATGTATACTAAATAACCTATTAATGCTCACATACCAAAAGACAATATTACCCCTTGATTTAATTAAAAAGTTAATTAATGTTTAACATATTTACCATCATGCCATTAAAGATGGATGGATGAGATTGGTTCCTAAAGTTCCTAACTAAGGGTTGGTTCTCAATTGAACCCTACCCTATATATATATATATATATATATATATATATATATTGTCCTTTTCCCTTTAAAATATATTAAAAAAAAGGAAAGGGGAAGAAGGAGGAACCATTTCCCTAGTTTGGGGAAGAGAAAGGAGGAAAATAACGTGGCGCTGATGTGGACAAGGGAGGGGGAAGGGTTCCACATCCCATAGCCTTATCGCACCACGAGAGAAGTAGTAAAAAAACAAAATGGAAAATAAAAGAAAATGATTCGGGGATGACCGGGAGTTTCATCCAAGGCCACTAACACCGACACCAGGGGCAGTCCGACAGCCACGTTGGGTCCCTAAGCCACAAACCGATGCTATACCGTTTATCCTTATTATGATTATTAACTTTTATGCCTAATTTTATTTACAACCACAGATTTTTGATAAATTAATCCTTTAGCTCCTCGACTATAATAAAGTAATATATTTTTTTTTCTTCACGTTTTAACGTAAATTTCCACAATGATGTTTTTTAAAGCGACTGATTGTTTTATATGTTTTTTAAACCTTTTGTTTAATTAAGCCGTGTGGTTTTTAAGACACACGCCGCTTATACACAAGTGTGAGGGTGTTTTTATGAATAGTTGTTTTTTACTGTTTTTAGTGCTTAATTTTCATTTACAACCCAGATCTTTGATAAGTTTAACATTTGGCTCCCTCAACTTTATAAAGTAATATTTTTCTTTTTACTTTAACATTTGGCTCCCTCAATTTTAATCAGTTTACATCATAATCCTTGAACTTTAATAAACTTATCATTTTAAGTTTTTAACGAATTATGTTACGTGATTTTTATGGGCATCGTTTTTATATTACTTTTAATCTAAATTTATACGTGAATTTCCCTAATGTGCTAAAACGTTTAGTTTTACAAACCATGGGACACTCATATCTTAATACATCATTGCCATGTGTTTTCTTCGTGAACTTTTGTGACGTTTTTTAGCCGACCAGATCTTTAAACATGTTTTTAAACCAATTGGTTTTTTTAACCGCCTAGCGCTCTCTCGAAATATATTTATTGTTTATTTTTTCTTATACATTGAGCGTGATTGGCTGCAAGAATAAAAAAACAAATCCACACCAAAATGTAGCGTGAAAAACAAAACACCTAAGCCAACTTTTGATCCATAATGCCCCCGGGGCGGTATACAGGGCATTATAGGGCGTGGTGGAGGAGGAAAACGTCAATTTCTTGTACCACTACACTTGGTTTTAGTTTAGATTGTGAGAGTGGGTTACTATTGCATACAAATGGGTAAAACATCATCTTAAATCATATACAACTTTTCCTTGCACCCATTCTTCTTCTTTTACCGCGTATCTGGTTGAATCTCTTGTTTTAATAATATTTTATTTATTAATTATTTCTCTAATAACTTGCGTTTGTTTGTTAATGTAACAAAATATAATACACAAGTTTGTTTATTTTATTTTATTTTATTTTCCCAACATTTAGATATGAATTTTATCAAATACAAAGTGGTACAATAAACTATATTTTAGTATCATAAAGTATACCAAGTTCACTACTACAAATAAACTAAAGTGGTACTAGTATTGGTATTTACCTAAACGGGATCGGTATCTATTAAACATTAAACATATGTTGATATTCTTTTAATGACTTGGTTAACTTTTTCTTTCTCTTTTTTTATTTGAATTAAAATTATATAATTCTCTTTGCATTTTATTTGTTTAGGCGTTTAAATTTTTTATCTTAAGTTTGTTAAAATTTAAACTCAATTATTTATTTTTTTCATATTCCTTACTACATTCTTTTGAAAGAACTTTATGTACTAGTAATTAGTACTACCATATTCTTGTATTATGGTAGTGATTTGTTATAATAGTTAGAGCATCCACAATAAGGGTTTTTAGGAGTTTTTAGAAGTGGTTTTTTGATGGGTTGCTATTGTGGGGTTGGTTTTTAGTGGGGGTTTTTTTGGGAGGTTCTTCACAAAAAAACCTCTAAAAACCTAAGAGGTGGGTCCGGGTGAGGGGTTGGGTTGGCAATGTTTTTAGGGGTTTTTGGGTTTCCTTATTGGGTGAGCTTTTAGTGTTTTTAAAGAATGAGTGTTTTTCTGATGTAGCAACTGATTGGATAGGTTTTTAAGGGTTTTTAGTGAACCTTATTGTGGATGCTCTTATAAAAAGCATTATTGATGGTAACATACCTAACTCAGCCGCGTCAACCCGAACATAAAAAGATTGTCCCCCATCTGAAAATGTCCTTGTATCAATCATGTCTCCATGCCATGTAACACAACCTCCATCCTTAGCCTCTTTAGTAGTATCAGCACTTGCATACCCCATGCACGTACAATCCCCCAAACACATCCCTTCACACTCTTTTAATCCCAAGCTCATGTTCACATGTACGTTCGATGTGTCGGGAACCTTAACATGGTCCAACTTAACGAAACCGTCCCCGACCTTGCACATTTGTGTTCCGACCTTTATCTTACACCCTTTGGAACCGTCTCTTAGGTACCAATCATTTGGTGATTGCGGTTCGTACCCAGGAAGACAATCACACTCAAAAGTGCCTAATTTATATAGATCACAAAGGCCAAATGGACCACAATGGTTATAGCCATCACACTGGTCTTTTGGAGCCGACCAGAACCCAATCCATTTACGAGCTGCCTCGTTCCATGTTAGCCTGTCCATGGTTCTAGATTCGGTAACAACTATTCTAGAAAAAATGGACGAGTTGCGCATTTGGTAAATGATCACCACCTCATCGTCGTTGTCTATGTAAGTAATATTATATAGATACTTCCCGTCCATCTCGGGTATACCACTCCATCCGCGACCCGTCCATGACCCGGTCCGCCAAACTTTTGTTGTACCTTGAAATAGGAACAATTGAGGTGACCCAACAAGCTCCATTTTATGTGAATAGTTCCCTACACCTGGATTCCCACTAGACTTCCAAGATGTAAACACCCTATTCAAACCCGTTTTCCTATCTATCCCAAGCTTCATACCCGGAAGAATCGAATTCGAAGGCTGATCAAAGCTTTGCCATGAATAAACATCTTTGTTTTGGCCTTGAAACAACACCAAATTCCCCGAATCCAACAACTGAGCCGAAACAACATCCTTCACCACTCCGGAAACATTGGTTGACCAAAACACGAAACTTTGATCTTTATCCTGTAGTACAAGGTTCCCGGTTTCATCAACGGATAGGATACCGGACGAGTTGGTAATGGGACGGTCTCTATTGGCAACCCAAACCACAGTTTGCTCCGAAATCTTGTTATACCAAATACCCACATATCTATTGGTGGAGTTTGTGGGGCTAAAGAATCCAAGAGCAAAGTTTTCTCCATTAGAGACCAAAATATCCCCATCCTTAAGTGGTTGAGTGAGTGTGATGGTGTCAATACAAGTGCAAAACCGGAAAATAAGAAAGATTAACATAGATATTAGAATGCCTCTTTCTAGATACATGTTTTTTTTTTGTGTGTTTGATGTTTCAATGATTCTAGCAGCTGTTTATCTCACTATTACGTCTATATAAGATTTTTCAATGATTTTGACGTCGCTGACTGAGTTAATTATAGGTACTTAATTATCGGATTTGAATATTAAAGTCATAAGTTGTGGATTGGTTTAAATCCTGATTGGTTTGAAGAAGCCAATGAACCATTAGTTAATTGGTTAATTAAATTAGTTAATTAGATTAGCTTATCTTTTCTAACTAAATATCGTGCTAGTGTAGTTTGTTAGACTATATGGTGTGGGAGTACTCTCCCCCAACTCCCCTAAATGCCACATCAGCGCCACCTCATTTCCCCTATTTTTTCCCCCAAAGTTTGGAAATGGGTTCCCCCAATTCCCCCATTCCCCCTTCCTTTTTTTATTATTTTTATTTAATCTATTTATTATTTTATAGTTTTAAAAAATACATTAAAACTAAAATAGATATATATGAGATACACTAATCATCTTCTTCATCACACCCACTTCTATCATCTTCTTCATCACACCCACAGACCCACTTCGTTCATCTTCTCCATCACAGCCACAACCACTTCATCTTGCACCTCCACCTCCACAGCCACCTCCCACCGTCTCCGGCATCGGAGCCACCACCGGCGGCATCGCTCTTTTTCTTCTTCTTCCTTCCCGTCACCATTAACGCAACCCACAACCATCTTCACATCTGCAACTGAGTTATATATATATATATATGTAGTTTGAATTTAAAAAAAAAAAAAAAGAAAAAAAGCTCCAACGTTCACTCCTCCACATGGCCCAATCACAAGCTTCGGTGAAGAAGGGGAAATTCTGCCGAAACCACCGAAAAAATCTCGGGGGGGGCGGTGTTCCCGATCGGGACAAGGTCCACGTCACCTCCCCGACTCCCCTAACCGAGAGCACACCGTTTAGTCTTAGTAGCCATCATTGATTTGGTCCATATATATCAGTTCAAAATCTAACTCTAGCATCAAATCTAATTTTTTAATTCATTTATCCTAATAACAAAATTTTGAGTCCAGATTTTTAACTGGAATTGTGGTGTTCACTATGTGGCCATGATTCAAGGAAAATCACAGGTTTCCAAGCTATGTTTTCTTTTTCTCCAAAAAAATCTTTAGATTTTTTGCGATAACTAAGAAAATTTGATGTAATTTTCTCAGTTATGGAATGGATATTTGATAAAGTTAATTAAAAAAAACTATGAATATTTTTGTGATTGATATTACCAAAATCACCAACACGGTTAAAATCACCTTCAAAACCAATACAAACAACAGTAATCTAAAGTGAGCTTTTTATTCAAGACCAATCTGAAAAAAAAAACACTTCAATGGGCCGATATAAACATAGGGGCTGTTTGGTTGATTAAGTGCCCAACCAAACAGGCCCATAGACTGGAAAATTTTTCTGGCTCCGTCACTTGCCACAACAGTTAACGCCTCTTCGTGTGATATGCTCACCGGATGTTATTAGGAGGGAGATTAAGGATATGTTCAAGTCTTTGAAATAATCAATCAAGAAACAAGCCATCAAGGTTCTCAAAATACCTTTTTATGGTATTGAAATCGTAGGGGTTTTGACGAACTTATTTGCTGACAATGGATACATTTAATTATGACAATACCTGAAAAATAAATTATATTCATAACCAGTCCAGTCGATGACACAGTTAGACCATAGATGGACACTACTAGTCAAAATCAAACCATTTACACTAGGATTGTTCCATGAGACGTGTCTATACCTTGAAAATATTCGCTGAAAGCCTTCATAATTCTTGAGTCATCTCCCTCACTTCTGGTTATTGGTTGTATTATGGACTTAGTTATTTTATTAGATTAGTTGAGGACTTGAGACTATCGGATTATATATATTGGTCATGGATCAGTTGCAATGGAATTAAAGAGGAGTTCACCAGACAATTTTAGTGGTGTTCTCTATATGTAGTTTATTTTTTTCATGTTTCTATATATATACAATTGTTCAACGAGAATATCAAGCTTGGATATATCTATATCTATATTTCTATACTACCTTATTAAGGAGGAAAGATGAGTAACGATATTAAGGAGGAAAGATGAGTAACGATGTAATTTTACATTAACTTTAGATGGGTGTTGAATAGTCCCTATACAAATCCATGTTTTATATATAATTTCTTCCGTATTGCCCCTGTTACCCGCAAAACTCAGTGTTCTTCATACAGAGTTAGAATTTCGTAACCCCCAATCTCAGTGTTTTATATATAATTTCTTCCGGGTAGACCGATTATGTCGGGTGTTTTGATGGTTGAGGTACCTACAAAATTCTACGTTCAAATTTACAGTTTACAAAGCTTTTGTTGTTGTTTACTTGATTGCAAGAAAGATATAAAGATATATAGAAACCTCTTGGAGCACCTTATGCAAATCCTGCCGTTCTCTACTTAATATCAGTTTTGTATTCTGCACACCTCCATTTAAAAATGTCATCGCTGTTGGTTGTCACCATGTTCTTTTCCCATTTGTTCATGGTTGGATCCATTTGTTATATTGATGTTTTATGGTTGAGAATTCTAATATGAGATATATGGCTTTTTTATGTGTAGGACATCATGGATGATCCGGATATCATGGGTTTGGACATGAAACGAGTGCGGAATCCTCAGGTCAAGGTTTAAGCAACAAGAAACAACAAACAACACAAAGACGAGTTGCCAGATTCGATTAAATGGTTATTCTTATTACGAAAACAGATCTCAGGTGTTTACAGACAAGAATCAAACTATAGAACCTCTCAAAAATCTCTGATGTGACAACTCAATGATTAAGTCAATGATTGATGCTACTTTTAGCTAATACTAGTCGTCCTAGGTCCTTGAGGCGACTGAGTATGAGGGGGCGACTGGGTTAGAAACCTAGTCGCTTGTTTTGCCACAGTCGTATCTAATAACCCACTCGCCCAGAATAATTTCCAAAATGCCCCTAATCATATAAACTAGCATAAATACAATCAAATCAACGTACAAATACCTATACTAGGCTAGAGACATCTATGCAACATGTACTAACAGACTCCCTCTTGGACCAAACTAGTATGTCTTTAAAATTTTCAAAAACTTTAGCAGCAATGCAGCAACACTTGACCATCAATCACTGCTGAGCAACCCGAATACTGTTAAGCTTTGTCCGGTCACAGCTTGCATTAATCTTGAAAGCAAACCAGAATCGAATGACTCGTTGAAACTTTAGGGCTTGAACAACATCAGGATCAAGAAAATGAATAGGATGATAGTATAATGTAGCCACGTCTTCCTCGGAGCAGTTGATCAGCCACATTGGATAAAAACACGAATCTTTCTACATATTTTGGGCTCGTTGTCAAGAACTATTACAGCTTATGTCGTCAAGTAGTCGTAGTACCAGAATAAGAACTTCGAATGAAAGTTCTCTTCCATTGGAGCGATCGGAATCTTTGACATATTCTACTGCAACTTTACCTTATGCACCCAGATTTGCTTCCTGTCTTTGGATGTATATCCTTATCTTCTTAAAATGTGGAGGAAGGATTCAAAACCCGGACATTTATCGTAATACAATGGACGATGATGCACCAAATCCTTAACATACCAAAATGGAAGACTCATAATCCGCTTGTAGTGATCAAAATAGAGTAATCCGTCTTCCCACTTGATGCCAATGACTTTCGCATGTTGAATATAAGACTAGCTCAGTATCTTCCATGACATCCGTGATAGCCGCTTCTTAAAGACTGAGGCTTAAGGGATTGGCTTCTTAGCAAGGAGCTTTTTAGAACTTGGGTACACCTTGCACACAGTTCCATAACAAGCGCAAATCTAGACTTCGACTCTTCAGGAACCACAGCGGGTTCAGCGCATAGCTTTTCTTCTGCTTTCTTGAAAAGATCTTCATCTAGATCACATATGTTAAAACAGTATTCATTGTTAAAGTAGTCCATCACAAACCTATTTTCCAAAGAAAGAAAAAGTCGCTAAATATTCGTTGCTGTTTTTTTCCTATCAAACAAAACTAAACAAAAACACTATATACAACCAGTTTTTAATTTATTTGTTCTTTATGTAAAAGGTTTTTGCAATGGATTTACAACGGTTTTGATGACTTGTGGTTTTGTTAAATGTATTTGCGTATGTCGTTTTGTTAAATGTATTTACATATGGTTTTTTTATTCGTAACAAACATACCATGTCAAAAAAAAACCCACTAAGTGTTTTATTTTTTCTTCCTCTTTTCTTTTTCTATTTGTCAACATCGTATTCAAATTTATTAGAATATAAGTCAAAATCTAGAAGTCAAAGTGAAAAGTGAAAGGCAGAATCGGAAAGCTAAAGTCCAGTGGGTGTTTCTGCTGATATGTCAAAGTTTTAGTAGTGTTATAATAAGTTTTAGTTTGATTGTAATAAGTGGCTCATACTTGGAGGGCTGTTTGTGTAAACTTTGAAATATGTTTGTTAATAGTCAGTTAACCAGATTAGGGCTTATATAAGTCTGGTTAGGTCATCATTTAGGGTTAACCTTTGTAATCTCTTTCTTTTTAATTCCTTTAGTATGATCATTCTATCAATAATAAACTCGTTAATCGTTGGTTTAATTGTTTGATTGTGATTCTGTTCTGGTGTTTTTACAATAATTGGTATCAGAGCCTGGTGGTGCTCGATTCAGAACAATCAGTCGAATCAATGGTGATGACAATGAATTTCGAGTTGGGAAAGATTGATGGAAAGAACGGTTGGTTTGAATTGAAGAAAATGAGGGAAAAACAGAGTGTATATGGTCACAGTCAACAAGATTGTTATCAGAACATGATATTTCTGATGTTCTTGTGGTGAATTATGATGGAATCTGTCCTGAAAGGAGGAGGATGGATTCAAGATATTTCAGGGAACTGAAATATGGAAATCTTGGTGTTATCTAGAATGGTGATGGAAAGACTTGTAAGATTCAGGGATTGGAGTCATATTCATGATGAACAATGGCGTGATTGTTGATCTTCATGGTGTGAGGTATGTCCATAATCTGAAAAGAAGTTTATTGTCGTTGAAATCTTTCAAAAGAAAGGGCTGCCATATGATTCTTAAGGGTGGTAAAGCCAAGGTTATGAAAGAATCAATGGAGGTGATATCAAGAACTAGACACGATAATAATGTTTATGTTCTTGATGGTTATGTGATAAAAGAAAGTGTACCTCATGAGATAGAGTCTATTGATCACAAAATTGAACATGGGTTGGTTAAATTATGTAAACAGAAGTGTATTGATGGGTTACAGGAATTAGTCTTGGAGTTTAATGAAAGTTGTGTGATGAGTATGTGTCACAAGGTTAAAGACTCTAAGGGGTTCAATCAGCCAAGATTTTAGGTTGTGTCCATGGTGATGTGTGACAACCGGCAACTTCCGATTAATACCGATGTGATTTTAGATAACTTTTTATTATAAATATTGTTAATTATTAAGTTTCGAAGGTTAACAGATCGTTTTAACAAAAGAAATCATGGTCGAATCTTATAACGTGTTTTAAAAGCGTGTTCCGAATGCACGCGCGGGATAATAAACATTATATTTAAAAATTCACGGTTTTGTTACGTTTTTAAAATCGAACAGTTCCGACATGCTTTATTTATTATTTTATGAACCGTAAAATAAAACCGAGTCGTATTCCGTTTAAACGGGTCCGTTACATGGTGTGCATCTTATTCCCATTCTTCTCCTACACACAAACCCTAGTCTCGCTCTCTCTCTAAAATCTGCCTCTCTCTCTAAACCTCTCTCTCTAACCTCACGATTTCTCTCCCTCTCTCACTCACTCTCTTCACTGTCGGTCTCTCCCCCTCCTTCCTTTGTTCTGCAGCGGCCGGCCACCACAAAGCTCGGTGTTGGCGGCGCTCTGTAATCAACCTGACAAGGGGTGGGGGCCGGGTTAATTTTGGTGGTCGTGTTGTAAAGTGACAGCTCCGGTGGTCTTGGTCACGATTAGTCGTGGCGGTGCTCTGCCATGGTGGTTGATGTTCCGGGTTGGGTTTTTAACCAGGGTCTCAGGTCTTTGATTGGTGGTCAGGTCAGATATGGCTCGAGTATGGTGGTCGCACAGTTATGGTGGTTTGGGGACTGACGAAGGTGGATGGCGGTTAAGATGGTCCCGGTGATGGTGGTTTAGTCATGGGTTGGTTCGGTTATGGTTTAGGTGACGGTGGTGGCTGTGGTCGCTGGAGGTGAAGGAAGGTGGTGGTGCGGCTGTGGTGATTTGGCTCGGTTTTGGTTGTGGTTTTGTGTTGGGTTTTCGGTCCGGGTCAGATCTGGGTCTGGTGCGAGTTCCTTCCGATTTGGGTGTGGGTTCAGTTCGGGTCCGAGTGTGGTTAGTTGGTCGTGTTTCAAGGATAATGGGTGAGGCGGCAATGGTAGGTGTTTGGTTGCTGCAATGGTGACTCGAGAATGGTGGTTAGGTCGTTGGGTCGCTGGTTCGGTATGGGTTATATGGGTCAGATTTGGTCTTGATTTCGAGTCGCGGTTTAGGTTTGGTCCGGTTCGTGTCTGGAAACAAATTCGGCACAAGGCCGTGTTCGGTTCGGGTTTTAGTCACGGTTATGGTTGGCTCGGGTCAGATCTGTTCAACCGTCTTGCGGGTCAGATTCTGGGTTATGCGCGTGTGATTCGGTATAGCTTATATTTGTATTTATTGTCATTTTATTTTATCATATATTTATAAACATTATATATTTGTAAATATTTATATATATTTATGAATGTTATAATTATTTAAATATATTGATATGGACAATGGTTTTAACTCGCGAATGGACCGAATATTAATAATAATAATAATAATAATAATAATAATAATAATAATAATAATAAACAGTAACTAAATTATATATCGAACGATTTGGTAAACGGTTAATTTGACGTAACTTATATCGGACATCGGACTAAATAACATTGGGACTATATTTTATATATATTGCTATATATATAAGTAAGTATACATATGTGAGGAAACGTATAGAGTCTCGTGAATCGGAATTGTGGATAAAAGGTCTTTGGTGATTTGTGTTTGAAACTTGATTTTGGGGAAAATTGTAGACAACGGGTGTTGTCTGGTTTGTACAAAAACAGAGGAAACTCTGCCCAAATTTTTATAAAACCAAGGCATAACGAACTGCCATTTCTATAATAAATTTCCCTAAGTGTTTTGGACAAGTGCATTATATTCAAAATCGAAGTATTTGTTATTAAACGGTTTTAATAACTAAATTGTATTTCCTCAAAGAGTATTTTCTAAACGTATGATTACAGAAAAACAAATATATTTATATGATTTATGAGACGAACTACGATTCAGGATAAATATATGTTTCGGGGTACTAGTCTAACATGTTTATACACAAATAGTGACAAGTGTGCAACTTGGGTGCTATGTAATACGAAAATTAAGATAAGTCATGATCGGTTCGTCGAGTTGAAACGTATTGAGACTCGTGTTGGTACACACGAGTCTAGGCAGTTGGATAGACTATCTTTTGAGCGGTTAATAAGCTAGGCTTATGTGTGATAGACTGTTAAGGTGTCCTTTGTTGGTAATTAGGGCACGAGGAAGTCGGTCGAGATTTCAGACTTTGTTTGCTAGCTTAGCATGGAAATTAAGGTGAGTTTCATGGCCCCACTCTTTTACTGGTTTTACATTTTCGGGGGAGAAAACATGCTGTGTTCTTTAAATGTGTGTCAATTGTGTTCGCAAGTTCACTATGTTTAGGAGGGTTCATTTGGGTTCAAAGTATTCATTTATGTTCAGTATTATATGGCCTATGTTGTGGCAGTTCGTTAACCGTGATGCGGTAGTTCGTTAACCACAATGTGGTAGTTCGTTGGCTATGATATAGCAGTTCGTTGACCATGGGATGGTAGTTCGTTAATCGCGGTGGGCAATAGTTCGTTTGGGAGGTTCGTTATGGAGTTCAAACGTTTAACGAGTGTTTTCATCGGTCGGTGGTATCATGATGGTCTTTCAAAAGTTCATGAAACGTTTTACTTAAAAACCTGTGAACTCACCGGCATTATTTGCTGACGTTCTTTAGCATGTTTGTCTCAGGTCGGTAAGGTAGCAGCTATCGATAGGCGCTTGGAGTCTCACGGCGTCTAGGATTCATTTGCATTTCTTTTTTTAGTATTTCAGACTTGAGTTTTACTTTTGAGTTGTAATAATACATTTTTGCTTCCGCTGTGTTAGTACGGTTTGAAACTCAATGGCAATTTACGTTGTCTTCATATCATTTAGTTGTCGTTTATTGTGACCGTTGACTTGGATCCTGGTGTGTCACGCGCCTCGCGGTAAAACCCCGCACGTGGAAATTTGAGGGTGTGACATGATGTGTGTATGATATCAATGGAATGGGCTCTAGGTGGAGGTGGTGATAGTCTTCTGATCAAAGAAGATGTTCTTCCAAGATTGGTAAGAATACATGTTTTGGATGGTAAACATGTGATGGTTACCAAGGTTGAAGAATGGAAGGTGTTTGGCTTAGGAGTGTATGTGTATTCTAGTCAATATAAGTTGGATTTAAGAATAGTTAAAGATGTGTTCTTGGGATATTCTGGTGGTATGAAAGTGTTCAGGATATGGGGACTAGGTGTTGTGAAGCCAAGGGTAAAAAGTAGCAAAATTGTGCTATGTATGAAACATGTTTGGACTGAGGTGGAGTATGTTCAAAGTGAGGTGGAGTCTGAGGTGAAACCTGTTCAGATCAAGGTGGAGTCTAGGAAATTGACAGGTGAAGTTACTTAGGAAAACATGGCTGATTTTAGTGAAAAGAAGTTCAGTGCTGAAAGGGACAGGACAAGGAAGGCAGCTGTGAAGTTTTTGAAGCCTTTGACTTGTGAGGAATCTACCAATTCAGGAGATATGATCAAGTGGTTGAAGGTAATGAATGTGGGAATGAGTTCATTATGGAAGAATGTTGCTTGGTTAGTGATGGTTAAGCCTGAAATGGTGTTTAAGGGCAAAATTGATGGCAGGGGTAAAATGGTCAATTTTGTGGATGCTGAATGTGCAGGAAATATGGTCAGGTTCTGGTTCATTTCAAGCTGTGATATTCAGGTTTTGGTGGATGTTGTGAGCTGGAAAAACAAGCTGCAACATGGGTCAGCATCAGGTTGTGCAGAATCAAGATCATTTGGTTTGGTAAAAGCAATGAAATGGGTCAAAATGGTTCTAGGTGAGCTGATGTTTGTTCAGTAGATTTTGGGATCAAATCTATGAAGGAAACAAGTTTCTGATTCTTGTTTGAATGATTGATAAGCTGGAAAGACTTTAGATTGTTGACTTAAGGTGGAGATTGTTAGAATATAAGTCAAAATCTAGAAGTCAAAGTGAAAAGTCAAAGGTAGAATTGGAAAGCTAAAGCCCAGGGGGTGTTTCTGCTGATATGCCAAAGTTTTAGTAGTGTTATAATAAGTTTTAGTTTGATTGTAATAAGTGGCTCATACTTGGAGGGCTGTTTGTGTAAACTTTGAAATATGTTTGTTAATAGTCAGTTAACCAGATTAAGGCTTGTATAAGTTTGCTTAGGTCATCATTTAGGGTTAATCCTTTGTAATCTCTTTCTTTTCAATTCCTTTTGTATGATCGTTCTATCAATAATAAACTCGTTAATCGTTGGTTTAATTGTTTGATTGTGATTCTGTTCTGGTGTTTTTACAACAAAATTATAACCTTAGACTATCAGTTGTGGCCCGCGAGCGACCAACCGCGAGCCACAAATTGGTACACGTGGATAGCTTGCACCATAACACCCAAGCTTTAGCCGTCTCACGAGCTAGCCAAAGCTACCACACTCACGTGTGGTAGCGGGTCAAATATGACCGTTGGCTGGTCAATAGAGCCGTTGGCTGCCGACCGTTGGTGGCAGGATACCTATTTTTGGCAAGCAACAAAAGTGCAATTCTCACACCACACAAACCATAAAAAAAATTCTTTCACTCACTACAAAATGGCTTTGCAATGGAACGAGTTTTCTTCGTTTGACTCGTCCGAAGAAGACGAGTTGTTTATGGAAGTGGGTAGGATAACGATTGTGTAACGCCCCAAAAATCCATTTTGCTTAAGTGCGTCATTAGGCGCGATTAGCAAAATAATAAAACGGAAAATAGAGCATAAGAATGAGTGTTATGTTCTAATATGGGAATAAACTAATAAATGTTATTATTTGTATAAGTGGGCAAATAATAATAGAAACTAACTTAGTTAGTTAAGTTTCTTAAAAAAGGGGATATTGGGGTAAAGTTGAGGGGTCTTTCTTGTAATATGTGGCAAGACAAAAAGGGGGAAGAACACCCCAAATGGGGTCACGAATTCAGCCCTTTAGGGCATGATAAATTGGGTCTTGAACCCTATGAATCCCAAATTGAAGATGGAGGTCACGAAATTGATAGTAGAAGAGATGAAGGGAGGCATTTGGAAGGCTTAATGTTGCGATTCAAGCTTTTGGTTAGATCCCTAGTCTTCACCTCCTTAAATTCGAGACTCATAAGTGGGTTTTGGTTGAACTAGGTTAAAATCGTGATCTTGATGAGTAGTATATGTTACTTTGAACATTTTAGTAAAGTAGTGATGAAATTGTGCTAGAAATGTTGGATTTCATATATATGAAATTATAGACTTCATTAGTAACCTTGATGTTACTTGATTTGTTGAAATCCTATGTTAATGGCTTAAACTAAGTGAGAGTTTCACCCTATGTATCTTGCATGATGTTTGATTTCTAAATCCAATTGCAAGTAAATTGAATTGATAGTAACCAAATTTAATGGTTGATGAATATATTGATGTGGGTGGTAATAGAATAGGCATGTATGGTTTAATGCACTCAAGGTGTTTGATAAAATGCCTATATGAAACTTGAATTGAGCTAAATGGTGAAATATGGTGTTGTTAGTTGATTTGGTGCAAAATAGTATGAGATTCGTCACTTTTGACAGCTTTAGATAGTCATCTTGTAAAGGCCATATCTCATTCGTTATTAGGAGTTAGAAGACGAGCCTTATATCGTTGAAAAGCTTGTTACACATATTACATTTCATATTTAGTCATAAGAAGCTGATTCTGAGTTGTAGTGGGTCAAAACAGCATCTAAAGTTAACTTTTCAGTTTTGACAGCAAAGCTGTTTGGTCAAAATTATGTTTCTGACCTGATCTTAAAATATTCATATAAAATCATAGAAAAATCGTTAGGAGGTGTTCTTTATATTCTTGGAAAGGTCTTTGAATGACGCACATTTTGTATTTGATAGTCAAGATCTGATTCCGAGGTTTAGAAGGGGAAAAACGCCCTTGAACAGCAGCTGCGCAGAAAATCGCTGCACATTTATAATGTAATATTTAATAAGAAAAGTGATAGGATCAAAAATTCAAGCAGGCAACTTTTATTCAGATTGAGATAAACGGCCCGATTCGAGAGGGGCAAAGTCTCCGGTTACACAATACTTTGATAATGAAAAACAAGAATGAGAAAACAAAAGTAAAAAGCCTGCTTATAAAGACCCATGATATTTAGTAACTTCTCCAGAAAGTAGGCATAAGGACAGCTCCCTCATCCTTCCATCTTCCTGTTAATAATGGGCATATTAACTAACCCCCACTCTTCCAGATTCCCATTAATTCTGACCCAATGGATCCAACTCAGATCCAAAAACATAGCCCAACTGCCCCATGTTGGCATCTTTGACCCAATTCCGTTTCCTTCTTGAATACACTTTTACTGGAATCTTATCATTACTTCCCTGCCGGTAAAATGCCTTGTCCTCAAGGCGGAATGTTGGGAATTGTTCTGCTACCAAGTCATAAGTCTCCCATGTGGCTTCCTCCACGGGACGATTGCACCAGGAGACCAAAACTTCCAGAACTGGATGACCATCTTCTGAAGTCCATCTG
Source organism: Ambrosia x helenae (assembly GCA_030844895.1). Lineage (NCBI taxonomy): Eukaryota > Viridiplantae > Streptophyta > Magnoliopsida > Asterales > Asteraceae > Ambrosia > Ambrosia x helenae. The sequence continues at coordinate 29,750,521 of CM061232.1, forward strand.
TGAGACAGAACAGAATGTGGTTGCAAATCAACCTCCCAATCTTTAGTAATCGGCAATGGGGTGAGTGGATCAGATGGGAATGAACCATGAGCTGGCTTGAGCATAGACACATGAAATACCGGATGAATTCGAGCTGTAGGAGGAAGCTCTAGCTCATAAGCAACTGGGCCAATGATTTTTTTGATACGATAGGGCCCAAAAAATCGGGGGGACAGTTTCTCATAGCGACGTTTGGCCAAACTCTGCTGACGGTAGGGCTGAATTTTGAGAAAGACATAATCCCCAACCTGAAATGATAATTCCCGACGCTTGAGATTAGCCTGATTCTTCATCCTGTCTTGGGCCTTCTTTAAATTGTGTCGTAGGAGCCTTAGCATCTCATCTCTATCCAGTAGTTGTTGCTCCAATTCTGCGTTCTTAGTCTCACCCATAGCGTAAGGGAACAAAGAAGGAGGTTCCCTTCCATACACAATGAAAAAAGGTGTCATACCTGTTGAAGTATGATACCCCGTATTGTAGGAATACTCAGCCCAAGGTAGATATGTACTCCATTTTGTAGGTTGTTCACTAGCAAAACACCGTAAATAAGCTTCAAGACAACGATTCAAAACTTCGGTTTGCCCACCCGTTTGGGGGTGGTAGCTAGTGCTTAGTTGAAGCTTAGTTTGGCTCAAGCGAAAAAGCTCCTGCCAAAAGTTGCTAAGAAATACCACATCTCGGTCTGAAATAATAGAACGGGGAACCCCATGCAACCGAATGATTTCCTTACAGAAGAGTGCAGCCACTCCTTTGGCTGTAAAAGGATGAGATAGGCATAAAAAATGAGCATATTTGCTATGACGATCAACCACCACCAAAATAGTATCATAACGGCTCGAATGTGGCAACCCAACAATGAAATCCATAGAGATATCCTCCCAAACCTGCTTTGGAATAGGTAAAGGTTGAATCAAACCCGCTGGAGATAATGTTTGGTATTTTTGTTGTTGGCAAACAATACATTGCTGAACAAAATTTCGAACTTCTTGTTTCATTCTTGGCCAAAAGTAACGTGTGGATAGGCGTTTAAGAGTCTTCAAAAATCCCTCGTGACCTCCTATTGGAGTGTCATGTGCCTCCTGTAATAACTTAAGTTTGATATCAGGGATATCTGGTATCACCAGACGACCTTTGTAGAATAAGTACTGATCCACAATCGAATAACCTGGAACACTAGATGGATCGCCTTGTATTTTGCTGAATATTTCACTAGTAATTGGATCAGTTTGCAACCCCGATTTAATTTCAGCGACCTCAACACAATAAGGGATAACCAACGTTAATAGTTCACCAGAATGGGGTCGACGAGACAATGCATCGGCACCCCTATTTTCTTTACCAGCTTTATGAACAATAGAGAAATCATAAGGCATAAGCTTTAGTAGGAGACGTTGTTGTTCAATGGTAGTAATGCGTTGCTCGAGTAAGAATTTTAGCGTGTAGTGATCGGTACGAAGAATGAAATGGCGGCCAAGGAGATAATGACTCCACTTTTGTACCGCTAACACTAAGGCTAGGAGCTCCCGATCATAGGCTGATTTGAATCTATTAGAAGGGGAGAACCCTTTACTGAAATAGGCTACTGGATGTTCTTCTTGGGATAGTATAGCCCCTACCCCGTCGGATGATGCATCACATTCAATGACGAATGGCTTTGAAAAATCAGGTAGCCTTAGAACCGGTGTGGAAAGCAATGCTTGTTTTAAGGCCGTAAAAGCATGTAGAGCTTCTTCTGACCATATGAACCCATCTTTTTTAGTCAAGGCTGTGAGAGGCCGGGCTATCAATCCATAATTCCGAACAAAACGCCGATAGTAACCCGTAAGCCCGAGGAAACCTCTCACTTCTTTAACTGTCGAAGGGATTGGCCAAGACTTCACCGCTGATATCTTTTCTTCCTCGACTTTAACACCCTTTGAACTAACCACATGTCCAAGAAACACAACTTGTGGCTGCCCGAAACAACACTTGGACAGTTTAGCAAAAAATTGATTGTCATAAAGAAGCTTTAGGGCCTGTTCCAAGTGAAAACAATGCTGCTCCATATCGTGGCTGTAAATCAAAATGTCGTCAAAGAATACTAGTATAAAACGCCGAAGAAAAGGACGAAACAAGTCATTCATAACAGCCTGAAAAGTAGATGGTGCATTAGTTAGACCAAAAGGCATAACCTTGAATTCGTAGTGCCCTGAATGAGTTCGAAAAGCTGTTTTTTCTATGTCTGGAGCAGCCACTCGAATTTGGTAATAACCCGACCTTAAATCGAGTTTAGAAAATACCGTAGCCCCATATAATTCATCCAGCAACTCATCAATATTCGGAATGGGGTATTTGTCAGCTATTGTGATCTTGTTGAGGGCCCGATAATCCACACACAACCTCCACGAATTATCTTTCTTTTTCACTAGTAATACCGGGCTGGAAAAAGGGCTTGTACTAGACTGAATAAATCCGGCTGCCAAAAGTTGGTCGACTTGGTTCTCTATTTCAGTTTTTTGAGAATGGGGGTATCGGTAGGGACGGATATTAGGCGGTGGTGAATTTGGGATTAGCGGTATTGAGTGGGTTTGGGTTCTAATAGGTGGTAGGTTTTGTGGTTCCTCAAACACAGAAGAGTATTGGCTGATAATTGGTTGTAGTGGGGTTGGGATTTGTGGGTTATTTCCTGGTTCAATAGCTAGGTGTTGAAAGCTAGATGATTTTTGGGGTCCGGTTTCAATTCCCTGCAGTTTGTATCGTTTCCCATTAATGGTAAAAATCATAAATAATTCTTTCCAATTGGCTTGAACTGTATTCAAAGTGGCCAACCATTGAATGCCTAAAACCAAATCAGCCCCTCCAATAGAAAATGGGTAAAAATCTTGGGTGATCTTCAGATCATTCACCTGTACAGAAAGGTTTTGCAAATCTGGCCACATCGAATTACATCTCCGTTACCAATCTGAACACCGAAAGGTGCCACCGGTTGTGTAACAAGTTTGAGTTCAATGACCAACACATCTGAAATAAAATTGTGGGTAGAGCCCCCATCAACTAAAATCAAAAATTCTGTTGAGTTTAACATACCGTGTATCTTCATAGTTGTGGGATGTGATTTCCCGAGAATGGCATGTAAACTAATCTCAGCAGTGTCCCCCTGGTCACTATCAGAATCAACCAGCTTTGATGTGTTTTGATCTTCTACATCCTCATCAGCCTCCAAAACTTTGAAAGTACCAGTTTTGCATCTATGGCCTGGCCCGTATTTGTCTCCACAACGAAAGCACTCTCCCTTTAGGTATCTGGTTTGCCTTTTAGCTTCTGAGAGTCAGAAGGGGATTTTGGGTTGGGTGGATGTTTGGTTTGGGTTGGCGGTGGTGGTGGTTTTGGGGTCGGATATAGCGGGCTTAGAATTGAGATTCGAAGAACTTTTGTTGGGCCGAGGAGTGATAGTTTTGGATTCGAATTCTAGGGCAAGGCTCATAGCATTGTAAACAGTTCGGGGTTTTTGAATTCTTACATCCGCCTTCAATTCCTCCTTTAACCCGTTAAGAAAGACTCCCAAGAGACAATGCTCTGGCCAATTGGAGACTCTAGAAGATCTCTTTGCAAATTCTTGCCGATATTCTTGAACCGAACCAGTTTGCTTTATGCTACATAGAAATTCATCAGGATTTTGAAATTCTGCTGGACCAAAGTTTCTCATAAATGCTTGCACCAAACCTTCCCAAAACGTAACTGACTGGTCCACTGAGAGCCAAGAATACAGGTCTAGCGCATCACCCTCTAAATGCATAGAGGCAATTTCAACTTTCTCTTCATCAGGTATTTGGTAATACTTGAAATATTTTTCAGCTTTCAATACCCATCCACAAGGATCCCCTGAGCTGAAAGTTGGAAACTCAATCTTGTTATAGGGCCGGAAGGATTGTCGATTCCTCCAGGAGCTTTCTCCTTCATCATAACGGCTCCCTTTGGATTTTTCTCCAGCCTTCAATGCTGCAATATCTTCCTTCATTGTGTCAATGGATTCTAATTTAGCAGCTATGGCAGCCAACTGAGCCGCAATTTGATCAGAGTTGGATCCGCTGCCCTCAGAATTATTCCGGGTTTGAATTATCTTCGTTTCCCGGCAATGGAACCAAATGATAGGATCAAAAATTCAAGCAGGCAACTTTTATTCAGATTGAGATAAACGGCCCGATTCGAGAGGGGATCAAATTACCATGGACTTTGTAACCAAGTTACCAAGGACACAAAGTGGTAATGATACTATCTGGGTCATAGTTGATAGATTAACCAAATCCGCTCATTTCTTACCTATACAAGAAACCTTTGGAACGGAAAGATTGGCAAAAATCTATATAAGAGAAATTGTGTCCCGACACGGGATACCCCTTTCGATTATATCTGATAGAGATAGCCACTTTACTTCCAGATTTTGGAAAACATTACAAGATGCTCTAGGTTCCCAAATCAAACTTAGTACCGCATATCATCCTCAAACCGACGGACAAAGTGAAAGAACCATACAAACGTTAGAAGATATGTTGAGAGCATGTGTCCTGGAATTTAGTGGAAGTTGGGATACACATCTACCGTTGATAGAATTTTCGTATAATAATAGTTACCACGCTTCCATTCAAGCTTCACCCTTTGAAGCATTGTACGGTAGAAAGTGTAGATCTCCGATATGTTGGAATGAAATCGGAGAAAACCAACTTACGGGCCCAGAAATCATTCAAGAAACGACTGACAAGATTGTGCAAATTAAGAAAAAGTTGGAAGAGGCAAGAAGTAGGCAGAAAAGTTATGCCGACAATCGAAGATGACCGTTAGAGTTCCAAGTAGGAGATTATGTCCTACTAAAGGTATCACCCTGGAAAGGAGTGATAAGATTTCAGAAAAGAGGCAAGCTAAATCCACGCTTTATAGGACCTTACCGAGTTAAGGATAAAGTGGGACCGGTAGCTTATCGCTTAGAATTACCTCCTGAGTTAAGCGAAATACATGATGTTTTTCATGTCTCTAATTTGAGAAAGTGTATAATAGAAACCCAAACTATCATTCCATTAGACAATGTCAAAGTCAATCCTCAACTTCATTTTACTGAGGAACCAATAGAGATAATGGCTCGACAAGAGAGAAAGATGAGAAGAGGAAAAATCCCGATCGTACAAGTTAAATGGAATACTAGATAGGGACCAGAAATTACCTTTGAAAGAGAGGACATGATGAGAGCAAACTATCCCCACCTATTCGAAAATCAGGTACTGTAGATAACAATTTCGGGGACGAAATTTCCTAAGGGGGGGAGAGTGTAACACACCAAAAATTATGACGTAATTATAAACTAGATTAGATTAATAAATAATAATTAAATAATATTATGATTGGGCCACTTATAGTGAAGCCCAATAGTCTTACCCGGATCAAAAGACTAAGGCCCGATAAGAATTAGACTCGGCCCAATGAACGGTTTTATGTGGGCCGAATATATATAGAATATAAATAAGTTTGGGGCCTAATCTTAAGCCCGATAATAACCAAAAGACCATACCCTAAGTGGGCCGTTGGAGCCTTAGACCTTTGGCCCAATAAACCTTATATTAAAAAGAATAATACCCAAAGCTAGTAATTGAAATTGAGCCCAATTTCTTTAAGAGTGTTCGGCCCACTCTCTTTGTGATAATAAATTGGTGCCGCCAAAAATGAAAGGAATCTCCACCTGTACACCATTGCAACACTCAATTACTTTAATGGCCTTCCACCTAATGAGCCTATGGTTAGCCATCATAATGGCATGCATGCACCTCTTGGAAAGATCTCTTATATAATCTAATAACTAGTTTCAAGATTCTCTTTTATTGTCAAAACATTATTACTACTACAAAACCATCGGCCCTTCATAATTCTTTGACAAAAACTACTCTTTCAACATGCAAGAACATCCTCTACAAACCCAAACCAATCGGCACTTTTAAACTACCCTTTTTAATCATTCTTTTCACCATGCAAAACCATTATACTTATCCTTATTAACCCAATCCTACAAATTACTAGCCTCATAATATTATACAAACTCAAGAAAACAATCGGGTATCAAGTAGCCGATTAATATTATCATCCGGGTAAGTTCGTGTCTAGAGTTATTAGGGTCGTGTGCCAAGCTGTAATGGCTAGCTTTAGTTTAGATCTATACGCCTAAGCTGTAATGGCCAGCTATACGTTTATATAATTCTTGCGGTAACTTGATTTGTGATGTAACAGGAACACGAGGAATCTAGTAAAACCACCACTTGTGAAATCTATCAATCCGAGATAACCAACGTGAGTGCATGTACCCCATATGTTTAAATGATTTCGGGGTGAATGCATGTTAGTTTTTACGTGTGATTTGATAAAATATTGGTTCATGATCATGAAAAAGTTAATAGAATCGGTCGAATAGAAACAACGTAGAATGGATCCATTCAGTATTACCGGAATATATTTTCTAAACCAAGCAGAGGATTGGAACCACAATAAGCATTTGTATGGTACTCCATCGATAATATATTCCACCTTAGAATGACCGAACCACACGAGAATTGTTGTATGTTTATTTAAACGAGTCTAAAACGAATCTGGCATCACTCACTAGCTTTGTGTCTAACGTATTTTTAACATGCATTTCAGGTTGATTAGTTAAACGGGAACCCGAGCTCGATGTGGGGAATCAAGTCTAGTGTGTTAAAATAAAAACCGGCCCTTGGGCCGGCCGAGTACTAATGGGCTACGGCTCTTTTTGTGGTTCAAGAAGTTTTAAAGTGTTCAAGTTTTAAAACAATGTTTTGGGTTTAATGGGCTTCGGCCCGATGTTGTTTCAAGAACAAGTTTGAAGTTAGTCTTAATGGGCAACGGCCCAAGTATGTAACGGGCTAGACCCGGTTTGTTTGTAACTTAAATGGGCTTGGCCCATACTCGAACAGGTTTGTAACGGGCTTCGGCCCAATGTTAAATAAATAAATATTGTGTTTTAAGTAAAAGAAATTATGTTTAAACTAGAATTAATTAAATTGGTAATTAGTAAATTGTGTCGTGATTACCAATCCGTAATGACTCGTTAATTTTCGGGTCGTTACAGGTTGGTATCAGAGCTTGGGTTCGGGTGTAGCGGGGAATTATAGAACTAACTTAACTATATTTGCTGTGATGATTATGTGTAATAGAATGTCACACGGGGAAGAATGGACGCTAGTAGCCGAAGAACAAAGATAACGGGGTGAAGCCCCCATGGAGTTGGAAGAAGGGGAAATCCTAAGAAATGAAGTAGTAGAAGACAATGAGAATTTAGAATTCCCCGATATCCAAGCATTGGCAAACGAGATCTCGGGATTAACGTGGGGAAATAATGGGGTGTAACTCAATTTGGGAGGAGTAGGCGTTACCGGACCTCTTCCCGAGCCTATCTACTCCTACTCCGAACCCATTCCAGTTATTCCCGAGATGCCATTTTTTTTGGATCGTCTCCCTACTATTATCCGAGCCCGCCAATACAAGATTTCATGAGTGCTTTAAGCAACCTATCCATGGAGGGATCAAGCAACATGAACCCAAGTCCACCACCATTTTTGGGCCATCCTACACGGCCCAACCACCTTTGGCCCAAGCTACTATGAGCCCATATCCTACGGCCCAATACCAATCGGCTCATCCTATACCCGCGATCGACCCCTATTTCGAAGCCGCCATGTTTAATCATACTAATGTTTCGTTGCAAACCCATGATTTCGTGCCTAGGAAGGAGTATTTAGAACTTGTAGAAAACTTTTACCGCATAAAGACACAAAGAGATCAAGCGTTGAACACGGCGGAAGAATTAAGAAAGTTAATCAAGAGGTTTGGGTTTCAATCCAAACAAACGAGTCCAAGTACCCTTTCGTTTAAGGGGCCGAAGGGTAAAAGGGTAGGGAAGGAAGCGAAGGAGGTGGTGGAAGTCGAATAAAATGGGTTTATGTGTCCATGGTAGTAGTATGTGTGTGTGGTAACTTAGTACTTTTGTGGTAGTATAATGTGTTGTGATCATGTGATGGTAGTATGTTGTAGTATGTTGTGATGATAATATGTTGTGATGGTAGCAAGTGGTGGTAGTAATATGGAAGTATGAAATGGAATGTAATGCATCTAAAAATTTTGATATAAAATAGTTTATATTTGGATGCTATAAAAAGTTTTATAAAATAGATGTTTAAACTTCAAATATTATCAAGAATAAAAACAATGACATATGGTATGATATTACAAGTTTAATTTATAACTTGACAAGATTATTCGGACACGTTAATATGTGAGGATTGGTACGCTAAATCTCTAGAAGTTGAGAACGTTAGAAATTATGATTATTATTTAGACTTGTATTTCAAATAATAATATGGTTAGACGATTATACGACGTATGAAACGGTATAGTATTTGAATGGTAATAATTTAAATACTAATCAAGATGAAATTTATTATTATAGAAAATGTCGAGAAGATCCGAGAAAAATAAAGAAAAAGAACCGGTGACTCCAAAAATAAATAATGCTTCTTCGTCAAAACAACCGACTATAGAAGAACCTATAACAGAAGAAACCCCGGTCACCAATGAAACGAGCGAGTTGGAGGAGAAAATGAGAAAATTAGTTTTAGAAAGTTTACAAGACTCAATCCCTACCATCCTAACCATGTTAGAAAAATCACCCGGTTCTAAACCAGTAGAGAAAAACCAAGAAGAAGTTATAGTAAATTTAGAAGATGATACTATAAGACCCCGATTATGTGATTATAAGACCTTTATGGCATGCAAGCCAGAGTCGTTCGACGGTAGCACCAGAGCTGCCGGAGCCACTCGCTGGCCGGAAGAAATGGAAGCCATATTAGAAATAAGCAATTGTGCCCCGAGAGATCAGGTGAAGTTTGCCACTCACTCATTACGAGCTGAGGCATTAAATTGGTGGAACATGATTCGACAGGTAAAAGGTAGAGAAGTTGTAGCCACCATGACTTGGATAGAATTCCGAACCCTTATTACTGAAAAATATTGTCCTATGAATGAAATTGCAAAGATTGAAATGGAATTTCTAGGACTAGAAATGAAGGGTTTAGATTGTGTGGGTTATATAAATCGCTTTAATCAACTTGCCCGGCTAGTACCCCATCAGGTTACCCCTGAACCAAAAAGAATTAGAAGATTTATTTGGGGATTAACTCCTCAAATCCAGGGAATAGTTAGGGGAGCAAAGCCGATTGAGTTTGATACCGCTTGTGAGTTAGCCTTAAGTTTGACTGATGATATAGTAAGGCATAAGGAAAAGGACAAAGTACCAGTATGAAGTAAGAGAGGTTGGAATGAAACTTTTAGATCAACTAATTACAACACCTCAGGAAAAAGCCAAGAAAACCCTAGGGAACAAGGAAATCCTGAGAAAAGTCCCTACCGAGAAAACAATCCTTATTGTTCCAAATGCAAATATTATCACACAGGCGAGTGCAAAAAGCGATGTAACACTTGTGGCCGATTCCATTTCGGCGATTGTAGAGGACCTCACTGTCAGAAATGTAAGAAAGTCGGCCATGCTGCGGCAGAGTGTAGGTACAACCCTCATACGCATAATTACAATTCATCTATTTTAAGTCATAAGATGACTTACCTTAAAGAGCGTCCCTTTTTGTTCAATTACCCTGACATCAAGAAGAACCACATGCACCCTGAACACCCTTGATCCAAGCTTGATTTTGTGAAATCTTCCTGGTTTAGTGTTTGAGTGTGTGTGTGTGTGTATCGATCTACTGATGTAGATCAATGTATGCACCTTTTGTTTTATAAGCCCCCTTTATTTCAGGTATTGGATGATTACATATTTGGCCCCTCTAGTTCTAAGTTTAGTTAGTAACCTTAATTACTTACCTAGATAGTGCCACATTCATATAGCTTTCATATTTTATTCAATCCTTACTTACGCGTAGTAGCTTAATTAAGCGAAACGGAGTTTCGGGTTGTTACACTTTCGAATGAGTAGACAATTATTCATGCGCCTATCAAATGATTTGTCGGAGTGTGATCCTTTTTTTCAACAAAGAGTAGACGCAAGGGGCCGACTCGGGTTCACCTCCGTACAAAAATGTATGGCCGCTATTCGGCAGCTAGCCTACGGGCTTGCATCGGACGCAATGGACGAGTATACTGCGATGTCCGAAAAAGTTGTGTGCGACTCTCTTCATTATTTTTGTCAAGGTATATCTCTATACATAGTTTAATCACATATTTTTTAGACTTTTATTATCAAATGTTGTTTTAAAATATGTGTGTATATATATATATATATGCGTAGGGATCATATCTATTTACTCACGACGGTATTTGCGTAAACCAACCATGTATGATATCCAACGCATATACGAGGTTCATGGTGAAAACATGGGTTTCCCGGCATGGTTGGTAGTCTCGATTGTACGCATGTTGGTTGGGCTATGTGTCCTACGGCCTGGCGAGGTCAGTTTCATCGGGGTGATCTTTCTGGACGGAGTATTATACTTGAAGCGGTGGCCTCGCAAGATCTTTGGTTTTGGCATGTTTTTTTTGGAATTGCCAGGTCAAATAACGACCTAAATGTTATCGATCAATCACCTATATTTGATAACATTATCGATGGGGTTGAGCCGCCCCAATCGTTTTACGCTAATAATGTAAATTTCAAGTACGGCTACTATTTGGTTGATGGTATTTACAACGAATGGGCGACACTTGTTCAAGCTTTCTCGTCACAACTTGAAGACAAACGCAAGTACTCTACAAAGAAACAAGAGTCAGCAAGAAAAGATATTGAAAGAGCGTTTGGCGTTCTTAAAAAAAGATTTGCGTTGATTGCCAACCCAATAAGGTTTTAGACACGAGAGAGGATCATGGACGTCGTCTATACTTGTATTATTCTACATAACATGATATTGGAGGACCGAGGCTTGGCGATATGTCAAAATTACCAAGGTGATATATATCCCACATGCCGAATCGACAATCGATAATAACCAAAGACTCGACAACATAAGGAATCTCAAGAACCGTGAGATACACGGAAACCTCCGCCGTGAATTAGTTGAGCATTTGTGGGCTAGATGTCTCGATGATCTTGTATTAGATTAGCTTTTAGTTTTTAGTTTTTTATAGTTTATTGTAAACATTAATCTAATTTTTAGTTAACTTTATTTTTGTTTTAATAATTTTTGACAAATTTAGAAAGGATCAAAAAAATTAAAAAATAAAAATAAACTGGATAAAGCTGCTCTCACCTTTAGCCACAACAGCATCAGGCGAGTGAGCAGATGCTTTATCACTCTGCTAACTGGGCGCTGACATGACACAATATGAGAGGATAAAATTTGTGGTCACCTCTAACCACAACGGATAGTCTTATCATGTCAATGACAAGAACTTCACAGCAATGCGGGCCCTTGATTTATGGTCTATTATTGGCATAGAGGTTCCTCAAAAGATAGTTGAGAGGCACCGGTAGGGGCCAATCTTTAAGTCCTGACCCCGTATTTAAAAGTTCAAGATCTGTCAATTATTACAAACACTGAGTATAGATCTCAACATGTGCCGCTCTAAAGCATGCATACTGGCTACCTAAAGCATGAGAGGGATAAGGTTATACAATTAATATTTTGCATGTAGAGAGGGATAAGGTATTTGATGATATTGAATTATTGATAACCTAAAGCATGCATACGCTTTTACCCAAACTACCAAACCTGCAAAGATTTCTACTATCTGCCAACTTTTAGTTTTTATACTTATTTCTTGGATAACAAAAATATGTATCATAATAGTAAGAAGCGTAGTTGAGAATCACAAATGATATTTTATTTTACAATGAATTTGTCCCATTGCCATACCCACTTAGAGGTAAGGCTGTCTACATCTTACCCTCCTCAGACCCTACCTTAGCTTTGCTATAGATGGGATTAACTGAGTATGATGATGATGACCCTTTGGAACAAATGAACCAAAACGCAAACTCGAAGGATTTATTAAGTCAATGGTCAAATCTTAAAGGTTAGAAAAAGAGAGGGTGAAAAAAAAAAAATTGAAGATATTAAATAACACTGGTGTAGTGGGATAATGTCAATTTCTATTTTTTTATTTATCTAATAAAAATAAAGGGGTTAGTTAAACCAATATACGTTGTTCAAAAAAAAAAAGTTAAACCACTATGCGTTTGTATGGTGCTCATTAAACGTGGTATTTCAATGCAATCCGTCGCTTGTGTGCTGTGTCAAACGGGCCAAGAAACGGCTATGCATTTGTTCTTTGGATGCGAATTTTCGATAGAAATATGGAATAGAGTTAGCGCTTGGTGTCGATTGGCCCCTTTCTTTGCCTTTGATGTGTTGGATATTTTGAACTTGGTGGAGGTTCGAGCTGTTTCGAAAAGGGGCAAACACATTCTTAGAGGTGTCGTTTATACCACTATGTGGATGATATGGAATGAGAGGAACGCCCGAATTTTTAAAGACAAGTCCCGGAGAGCGATCGAAGTTTTGGAAAACATTAAATCGACTTCGTACTTTTGGATACAGCATAGATCTGGATTAAAAAATGTCGATTGGAATTTATGGTATAATTACCCTTTGGATTTGATATAAGATCGTTTGTTTGCCCGAGGTCCTCGCTTTGAAAACCGGTTATGACGTGTTTTGAATGAAAGTTACCTAAAAAAAGAATGGGCTGGCCAATTTATTTGACAAATGTTGTAATTAATAATTAGTAATCAATAATATTTTCATGGTGTGATAATTAAAGTCATTATAACAATGAGCCACGTGCGTGCAAATTTCGTATAACATAATTAAAGTTCAAGTCACTCTATTGTCAAAACACAGTCATTTGAATGCCAATGGATCAACTTGGTCAACTTGGGACAAAATTGAATTGTTGACAGTAAAAGTGACAAAATGTGCAATTGGTTAGTTCACCTGTAGTGGAAGCGCCATAAGGGGGACGGGGTGCTATTAGGATTGGGCATGGGTATCCCATTACCAGCATGGTAACATTGTCGCCACCAGTGCTGGTAGGGGTCTCGTGAATCAAATACGGGTTCTATCTAACGGGCTGGTAAGAAGAGTTAACTAATGCAACGGTCACTTTTTATAATATATTTTATTACATTTTGATCGTTTGGAATTTATTTAATTGAAACGGTAATATTTTGTTGACCGTATTTTTGAAATGGTATAAATTGTGCACGGTTTAAATTAAAAAACACAACCTACATTAACCAAACTACTTAAAAACACAAACAAAAACAAATGGATCCAAGGAAAACAAAGAGTGTTTCGAGGGGTGCGAGGGGAACCTCGAAATCTAGGGGTCGAGGCAAAGCTTCTAGTTCGAGATCGGCTACGGTTGATCCGTATAGACCCGTGCTCAATTTTCCACCAACCCAACCCCAACCCCAACCCCAACAACAACCGTTTTACTCACAATACACACAATCCCACAATTCCCACAAAGCCAACCACCCATGATGTTTCAACAATATATTACGCCGCCTCAATTAACAAATTCCCAACTAGAAGACTTCGAGCTCAACGAAGATAAGGACGATGACGAGGAGGAAGCTGTGCCAGAGACACAGTTCGAGCATCATGTAGATGAACAGATAGATGAGGAAGCGGGTGACGTGCTTGAGGTTGAAGTTGAAGAACTTGAAGCAGGGGTGAAAAAGAAATATGCAAACCGCGTGAAAGCTGTGAAGTGAAATACCGCAAAAGAGGTTGCTTTGGCAAAAGCTTGGTGTTATGTGTCGGAGAACAGGGAGAAGAGTAACTAAAGAAGCAAGGGAAGTTTTTGGAAAGCGGTCCAAAAATATTACACGTCACTGTTGGGTTCTTCCACCAGAACGGTTGATCAAATTACTTCTAAATGGACCGCCATGAACCCACAAATGAATGAGTTCAATGGACTTCATCAACAAGCGGTAACAATTATGATATATTTAACTTAGCGTTTTATTTGATTAAACAAATTTCTCTAAGTTATATTTCATTGACGATTCTATTTAATTATATAGGAGCGCCTACGTGGGAGTGGATGTAGTGATCTAAACGTCATGCAAACGGCATTGAACGATTACAGAAAAATCCATCCTTCGGGTTTTAATCATCAAGCGGCATGGGAGATTGTAAAAGACCACGACAAGTGGAAGAAGCAAGTGTTGATGGGTGAAGAACCGTCCGACAGTCATTCGGACAAGAGACGAAAGTCTTCGGAAAGCGGCAACTATCAGCCGACTGCCTTTTCCACACCGGAGGATACCACCCCCACTAGCCGCATGCCGGACCTCAACGAAATAATAACCCAACGCGACCCAAACGAAAATCCAAGAAAGCCGCCGCCGCCGAGTCATCGGGCAAATCAATTTTTGACGAACTCGGTACATACCGAGCAATGAAAGAATACAAACTCAACCAGTTGGTCACCCTACAATCTCAACAAGGCGAAAAAAACAATGGCGTTTTTAGAGGAACAACGCGTATTGTTGAGACAACGGCAGTATGACCACGACTTGAATACTTATACAAAACCACACGAGCACCTCAAAGGTAAATCTTTGGAGTTGGTTTTGAAACGTAAAGCTGAAATCGCGGCGAAATACGAATGGGAGCATTATTGGGTTGAAGACGACGCGGATGATGGAGGCGACGAGTAGGATGAAGGCGTTTGTATTTTCATTTTAGTAGATGTTTTTTGTAATTTTTTTATTTTAATGGGACGGTTTATTTTTAAGTTTTACAAACAGTAGTTATAATTCAAACGGTCATTTTTTTAGTAAAAACGGTAATTAAAAAAAAGGAAAACTAAAAATAAAGATTTCAGTGAAGTGAATTAGTGGAGTGCTGCCTACAAAAAACTGAATCAGTGAAGTAAATCAGTGAAGTGATGTGGCAGTGCAGGATTGGTTGAAATCAGTGAAGGAAATAGAAAACAAGGGTAGCACCCCTTTCACCCTAAGGCGTGAGGGCAAAAAATAACGCCCCTCACACCGTTACGGGGGGGGGGGAGCGTTATAGGGCAAAAAATGGGGCAAGCATGATACATATAACGCCGGAGTAATTGTTTGACTACCAATCAAAATGTGACACGTGGTAAGGTGAAAGAACTTGTTTGACTCAACCAACCAAAATGTGACATGTGGCAAGGTGAAAGAACTTGTTTGACTCAACCAACCAAAATGTGACACGTGGCATTATAAATAACCCCCTACCTTTTCACTTCATTTCCTCATACTGACTCAGCTGCCACGTGGACCAATCAGAATCAGGAGCGTTATAAATAACCCCCTCCACTACACATGGTCTTATATTTGTGTTCAATGGATAGTATTATAACATATTGCTGGTTAAATACTTTTATTAATAACAATTAGAGTAAAGTGCATGGATGGTCCTGTGGTTTGCCCAAATTTAAAAGTAATTAAAAAAAAGGAAAACTAAAAATAAAGATTTCAGTGAAGTGAATCAGTGGAGTGCTGCCTACAAAAAACTGAATCAGTGAAGTGATGTGACAGTGTAGGATTGGTTGAAATCAGTGAAGGAAAAAGAAAACAAGGGTAGCACCCCTTTCACCCTAAGGCGTGAGGGCAAAAAATAACGCCCCTCACACCGTTACGGGGGGGCGTTATAGGGCAAAAAATGGGGCAAGCGTGATACATATAACGCCGGAGTAATTGTTTGACTAAATGTGACACGTGGTAAGGTGAAAGAACTTGTTTGACTCAACCAACCAAAATGTGACATGTGGCAAGGTGAAAGAACTTGTTTGACTCAACCAACCAAAATGTGACACGTGGCATTATAAATAACCCCCTACCTTTTCACTTCATTTCCTCATACTGACTCAGCTGCCACGTGGACCAATCAGAATCAGGGGCGTTATAAATAACTCCCTCCGCTACACATGGTCTTATATTTGTGTTCAATGGATAGTATTATAACCTATTGCTGGTTAAATACTTTTATTAATAACAATTAGAGTAAAGTGCACGGATGGTCCCTGTGGTTTGCCCAAATTTAAACTCTGCTCCTCAACCTTTCGAAATCACACGTATGGGATCTGTGGTTTGTATTTTGTTGCATCGGTAGTCCTTGACTTGGATGGGGGTCAAGTTTTTTATTTAAGTGCATGTAAAATTACTAAATTATCCCTCTTTAATAAAATAAAAAAAATATTATAAACACTTTTTATATCTCCTTCTACTTCTCCCTCAAGTCTCAACCCCCACCACACCTATCTACCACAACCAACCCACCACCATATTCCCCCAACCACCACTACTACCATCTTTCCCCAACAATCATTTAGCACCACCATCTGTCAACAAAACCATCCACCCAAACCGCCATATGTCAAGAAAGAGAGAGAGAGAGAGAGAGAGAGAGAGAGAGAGGGAGGGAGGGAGAGACTCTTCTTCGGTCACCTCTGTTGTAACACCCCAACCGATGGCGGAAACATCGGGATGTCACGTATTGATGATTGTTCAGTAGCTCATGGTAAATAATAAATTTCATTATATGATTTAAATAAATTACATACAATTGTTCTACAAGAATTCGTACATCAAATTGAATAAAACTATGCACACATCTTCAAGCATTAATTCAAATCTTCAACCAAGTAGAACCTGAAACATGTTAAGTTGAAAATATTTTGGGTCAACAAAAGTTGGTGAGAATTTCATAGGTTTTGATAATCGAATAAAATTGTTGTGCAATTCATGTGTCATGGCAATCTAGTCCATATGTGAAAACATACTAGAAGTAAATCGAGTGCATAATCAACCATTGTGACTGTTGTATTGTGGTACATCCCATACGCTCATGGTTCACTCGTTTATATTGCAGTAACAAACACCCACGCAACCTTTGTAGGAGGCACGTATCCGGGTGGGATTGTCAGTCCAATAGATCTATCAATGTATACCGTTTGGCTGATGAATGTTTATGCTAGAATTGTGCTTACCCTAGTCATGTTCAAGACATAATGCAACATAGAAAAACACATAGACACATTGATGATTGAATTGCATAAATGATGTTGTAACATGTTTCACCCCAAAAATGGTGATAAATAGAAAAGGGGCTATGTAAAACTCACCTTAGCAAAATGTTATGTCTCGTAAAAAAAATAGAATAATGTGTTGTGAATGTATGCGAGGCGAATCCCAAAGACTCAACAACGTAGCTAGTCCAAATTGAAGAAAACGAAAAAGAAAGAATATCAAGCTTCCAATTCGCCAATTACAATAGCTTATAATCAAAGCTTCAATTGTAGAAGTAATAGACTATAGAAGAACGGTACGAGGGAAAGTTTAATCGGATTGAAACAATCGATTTAGAGGTGCAAAGTATAATGGGTCATAGGTGGGTTTTTATACTAGTTTTGGAGTCAATTAGCCATTAAAATTGGTCAACACCATAAAGTAAGGTTTTATGATGAATTGACTATTTGACTAAGACTTTGACTGTTTGACTAAGACTTTGACTAGGACTTTGACTATTTGACTCAAGGCTTTATTAAAAAAAAAAAATCTTGTATGTGAAAAAAAAAAGAATTTAGAATCATATTATTATTATTATTATTATTATTATTATTATTTATATACATTTATGTATGTATATAAGTTGTGAGCTAGGATAAATAACGACTTAGGCACATTTGTATAATATTAATGATAAAGGTGTAATAAATATATATATATATATATATAAGGGCTATTTATGTATTAAAATTTTGGGGAAAATTTTGCGATGTTACAGTCTCCCCTACTTTTGGAAACTTCGTCCCGAAGTTTATTGAAAACACAGGGTTGAAGGTGATTGGGTAGAAATTAGGACAAGGGTGGTTTGGGAAGTTTCGAGTTAAGGCATGACATAAATTTATAGGTAACAGAATAAACTGTTTCGAATAATTTGGGTAAGAGTTTTGATATGTGTGAGTTTTAAGGGTTGAATTAGGTTCATTTGAAATAGCAAGGAGAATAAGAATCTTAAGTTTTAGGACTCCTAAAAGAAATGCATGAGTTGATTGACTATAGAAAGACTAAATGAACTACCAGGTAACTAGAGTTTATAATTGGTTATTTACTGAAAACCTTGATAGAATTTCACACTACCTTAACGTACCTGTAAATTCATGATTACGTTCCGGACCACAATCACCAATTTACCTTACATTAAAGTTTTGCGTCCTTCTATATCTCCACCGATTGTTGAGCAGGTCCGATAGCCTCCACCAGTCGTGGAGTAGGTTGTAGGGCCTCTCCCGACTGTTGAAAAGGCATAATGACCTCTACCAATCGTTGAGTAGGTTCGATAGCCTCCACCAGTCGTGGAGCAGGTTGTAGGGCCTCTCCCGACTGTTGAAAAGGCATGATGACCTCTATTAAGTGCAGCATTTATTATACACATAGGTTGCAAATTGATAACATGTTTATGCAAGCAAGTATAACAAGCACAGTATATGAGTTGTAGTTGTATAGATTTATATAATTAGTTCACATTCAAACAATCATGCACCATGTAACAACTCTCAGACAAATATTTTATTACTTGAATCAAATAGCGTCAATACATAGAATAAAAGCAACCAATAGTCAAATGGTGAGACTTGCGGTTAGGTAGCTGGAGGATCTTGATCTCTGTTTAGTTTAGGGCATCGGTTACGGAAGTGATTTGGGTAATGAATGTTCAATAAGATATGGGTTGAATGAAGGACAATGAGGTAATATAAGGAATGTAATCATTTATTCATTTAATTAAAACGAATAAACGA
Organism: Ambrosia x helenae; assembly: GCA_030844895.1. Classification (NCBI taxonomy): domain Eukaryota; kingdom Viridiplantae; phylum Streptophyta; class Magnoliopsida; order Asterales; family Asteraceae; genus Ambrosia; species Ambrosia x helenae. Next base: position 29,769,391 of record CM061232.1, read on the forward strand.
AAACGTTGACTTATCAAAGATTCTAAATTCTAATAACATATGAAGACATGCTTTAGCCTATAAGTGAACACTCATCCCGAGAATTCCCAGGTAGGCATCCGGGTCCCTCGTCTGATTGGGATATATGCGCAATGCCAGCCTAGACAGAAGACTCAGAATACAGGCGTTCACCCTTCCAGATTGCACGTGTTCGTTATTAAAATCTAGAACTTCGACGAGATCTCAAGGTGGTTCAGGCTAGACCTGAGGATTTTGTCCTATTAGTCTAAGAGTAGATCCAATGGTGGAGAGCAACCTTCTTGTAAGGATGAAAGTAGGGATAAGAAGTAGGAGGGAGATGAAGAATGGCAAGTAAAAGAAGCAAATACTGGTTATAATCCTATGGTTATAGACTAGATTATTTTTCTAATAACCTAATTCCCTATAACCATGGCTCTGATACCAATCTGTAACACCCCAACCGATAGCGGAAACATCGGGATGTCACGTATTGATGATTGTTCAGTAGCTCATGGTAAATAATAAATTTCATTATATGATTTAAATAAATTACATACAATTGTTCTACAAGAATTCGTACATCAAATTGAATAAAACTATGCACACATCTTCAAGCATTAATTCAAATCTTCAAGCAAGTAGAACCTGAAACATGTTAAGTTGAAAATATTTTGGGTCAACAAAAGTTGGTGAGAATTTCATAGGTTTTGATAATTGAATAAAATTGTTATGCAATTCATGTGTCATGGCAATCTAGTCCATATGTGAAAACATACTAGAAGTAAATCGAGTGCATAATCAACCATTGTGACTGTTGTATTGTGGTACATCCCATACGCTCATGGTTCACTCGTTTATATTGCAGTAACAAACACCCACGCAACCTTTGTAGGAGGCACGTATCCGGGTGAGAGTGTCAGTCCAATAGATCTATCAATGTATACCGTTTGGCTGATGAATGTTTATGCTAGAATTGTGCTTACCCTAGTCATGTTCAAGACATAATGCAACATAGAAAAACACATAGACACATTGATGATTGAATTGCATAAATGATGTTGTAACATGTTTCACCCCAAAAATGGTGATAAATAGAAAAGGGGCTATGTAAAACTCACCTTAGCAAAATGTTATGTCTCGTAAAAAAAATAGAATAATGTGTTGTGAATGTATGCGAGGCGAATCCCAAAGACTCAACAACGTAGCTAGTCCAAATTGAAGAAAACGAAAAAGAAAGAATATCAAGCTTCCAATTCGCCAATTACAATAGCTTATAATCAAAGCTTCAATTGTAGAAGTAATAGACTATAGAAGAACGGTACGAGGGAAAGTTTAATCGGATTGAAACAATCGATTTAGAGGTGCAAAGTATAATGGGTCATAGGTGGGTTTTTATACTAGTTTTGGAGTCAATTAGCCATTAAAATTGGTCAACACCATAAAGTAAGGTTTTATGATGAATTGACTATTTGACTAAGACTTTGACTGTTTGACTAAGACTTTGACTAGGACTTTGACTATTTGACTCAAGGCTTTATTAAAAAAAAAAAAATCTTGTATGTGAAAAAAAAAGAATTTAGAATCATATTATTATTATTATTATTATTTATATACATTTATGTATGTATATAAGTTGTGAGTTAGGATAAATAACGACTTAGGCACATTTGTATAATATTAATGATAAAGGTGTAATATATATATATATATATATATATATATATATATTATATATATATATATATATAAGGGCTATTTATGTATTAAAATTTTGGGGAAAATTTTGCGATGTTACATCTGTCACCTCCGGTGACCGGAAAATGCTTACAATGGTCATGAAAAAGACGGAGGACGTTGTTTACAGATCGAGGGGGGAGGGGTGGATCTGTTCTTCTGCACTTTACCCACAAAAGCTTCATTATTCACACTTCTATCACCATCCAGCCAGAAACCATCTATTCTTTTGCACTTTACTCACAAAATAATAAGATGATCAGTTTACAGATCGGGGTGGATCTAGGAGACAGAGACGATTCAGGTTGAATAATTAAGTTGGGTTGTTCCTTCTTTCTCTCTTTAGAAGATGACAAATACGATTCAGGTTTAGGTAGGGTGGTGGTGGTTGGAGGTGGTGGTGTTGGTGGTTTGAAGGGGGTGGTGATGGAGTTGATTTGCGCAGGTGATTGGTGAAGGAGAAATGGGGTTTTTTTTTTATAGGGTGAGGGTATTTTGGTCATTTTACATGACTTAACTGACAAAATTTAACGACGTTAGCTGGTAGAGACCAAAATGTTATAAAATATCAACGTTGGGGACCATTGAAAATATATGAGGGCATACGTAAAATTTAGGCAAACCACAGCGACCATACCGTGCACTTTACTCTAACAATTATTAGATTTTCTAAAGTAACTATAACAAGTCATGATCCGCAGGATTTGAACCTTTTTTGTTCTAAAATAAATACACCAATCAGCTACACTCCAATACACAATTTTCTAATACATGTCCCACCAAAATGGCCCTCCCTATACAATACATGTTAGAATCATAAATAAAATCAGCTAGGTACAATCCAACACACATTTTCCTAATACATGTCCCACCAAAATGTCCCTATACATGTTAGAATCATAAATATTCAACATCTCATATACTCCTTAGGAAATTGTGTATTGGATTCAGGGCCGGCTCAAGCACAATCAAATGCGGCTAGGGCTTTGGCCCCCTAAAACTATAGGGCCATAATTTTGTTTTGAATATTGAACTGAGCTGTACAAGGATGGGCAGAGTTTCAGATTTCAGGAATTGGGCTGTGCAAGAAACATTGAATCTATATACTGCACCAAATTCTTCATGTTGCCGTTGTGGGACTAGAGTGCAAGTGTGCAACAACCAACAAGTTTTTATTTTTCCTGAAAAGGCCCGTATTTGAGTTTCGCTTTAGGCCACCAAAATGGTTGAGCGGCCCTGATTAGATTGTAGCCGATCTGCATATATAGATGCTTTAGAAAACCAGATTTTCACAATAAAGACATTGTGAAATTGATTTACACAAATGGCCTTGAAGATAATGATCTCAAATGGTTTAGTCATGAGAAATTGATTCTCACTTATTTAGTTGGATTTGTGAACTTGGATTCACACAATAAGACTTGTGAACTTTGATTCACACCTTTAATAATTGTATAACTTTATTCACACAATTTGGTAATTTGTGATACTCAAATTATAAGATGATGAGTGTGGACTTTTATGTTCCCTAGCTACATGCCTTGTGACACCCATACAATGTTTAGCTATTCTAGGCATGGTACCCTTAATGTAAGATGGTACAAGGCACGGTGGTGCAAGAGGTTGCAAATGGTATTAGGGATTTCAATTTTGGTAATTAACCCTCTATGTGAATATTAAGTTTCGATGTGATGCATACTTTCAGGTAATACACCTAAGAATGCCAAGTAAACATGTATAACCCATCATGACTTTAATTATTTTTAATATATCATATTTATTTATCGAAGTACTTTGATCGTGTGCAAACACAAACACACACACATCTCAATCTTACTTATATAACTTGTAAAAACATCATATTACTTACTTTTAGCGAAAATGTATATACATATTTTTCTTTTTCTATATATTAATAATATTTTTGCATGAAGAATTAAAAAAAAATGAAATAAATAATGCAAAACATTAAGGGGTTTGTACTAGTTTCGTCCTCATAAATTTTCATAAATACTGGGTGCCGGTGGTAACCTCTAAGCTGTTCGAATATGTGAGACCTATTCAAGTCAAGATACAGAGATTATTAATGCTAACTTTATATTGGTCCGTTATTTTATTGAGAACGTTCATAACCCGACCTTCGCTCATTGTTTTTGCACCAAGGGGCACGCTGTTTTATGACTAGCGATACTTAAGCTATCATTTTCGTATCTATGGTTTGACGAAAAATTGTGAGTTCAGTCCAAAAAACATTTTTGTGTCATTATTTGTCCCTGACGTTTCCAAACCATAGAAGTTTAATCTAAAAACTTAACAACGTTAACTTTGATTGTTAAAGGAGTCGTTAAAATGGCTACCTTT